>JBAWJQ010000165.1:600000-1129115 GCA_037783105.1 Bactrocera zonata | reverse complement strand
AATATTGTTAATTTCTTAATAAAATTTAATAAAAATGTTTTTTTTAGGAGCTTAAAAATATTTTATAAATATACATACATACATATGTATGTACATTAGACTGTGCCAAATAAATACAATATTTTTTTTTTCGGTCCCATTTCAAAATTTCGTTGAGAGTCACGAAAAAAAAATTGTGTAAAAATCTGAATTTTCGTCAAAAAATGTTTTCTTTCATTCATTTTTTGGTTATAGATAATTTAAAATACCAAATATAAAATGGTTTTGTAGGAAATTAAATTCTCTACAAAAATTATCCTTTCTCGAATTTTTAGAATCAACACCGTTTTTTTTTATTGCTCATTCAATTACAATTTGTTCTATGATTTTTATTTTCAATTATTGATAAACACTTATTAAACTTCTTTCCAACGAAAAAAACAAACTAAATCAATTTTTCTAGGAATGTTTATGATCTAAACAACTAGTTTTTATACTTTAATAAATGTGAATACTCTTAAGCTGTTAATATTTTTTATTTTTGAAATAATGAATTTTATGCTAATTTTATCTTTTTTTGCTTTTGTCCTTATTATTGTGTCAAAGCTTAGTAAAGTTCATGTTTAGAGTCAGAATTCCACAAATCTTCGATTTTATGAAAAATCATTGGTATGTTAATAGAAATAGATAGTTACTACGAACAAAATATCTTAAAAAGCTTACATTAAGTAAAGAAGTGATGAGCTATTGTATTTTATTATTTTTATTCACATGTCTCATTAATTGTTAAGATCTTACATCTTTTCTTTAAAAGATCTTATGTCCTCTGACATAAAATTATCATGATAAACATATTTTTGATCTTGTAATAAAAAAGGCTGATAAGATCTTTACTCGAATGACTTCAAAGTCAATTATGAAATCCAAGTAAACATATTACTCGCATAGATTTCGTTTATTACAATTGGGATATTTTTTGCGATGCTCAGCAACAACTTGTAATAAAAACTGCTTCTGTTCTTCATCACAAGTGAGACTATCATTATATTTATCAATTAACGCTACAGCTCTTTCGGCAATATCATTTACGACTTTAATTGATCGAACAGTTTCTAAAGAAGCCTGGTACCCGTCATCGAATTCCCATTGATCTACAGGTAAATCTAGAAAACTTATAGATAAACCGAAAATCTCAAACAAAATCATCGATTTTTGAGTAATAAAATCACTAATATTTTTTGAGCCAAATGGTTTTAAATCGTCTTGTTTTAAACATAACTTCCTCGTATTTTCTGTCGTACTTAATTGATTTGTTATTGCTTGAACCATTTTTGTCTTGCTGGTCGATGGGATTCTTTCATCGAAGAATGATAATGCCACAAGATCCTCCGACAAGTACCAGAGATGTCTAAGAAATTTAATTGATGCAGCTTCGGAAAATTTCACGTTTATGCGTTTAAAATCTAATAAACTATTCAAGAACATAAAATCCTGATACGGAGCATAGATACTGATTGGTGCATTATACCAGCCTTTAATATAAACATCGACGATAAAAATTCAAATTTCTGTTAGTTTGGGAAGCTCGACTTTAGCAAGTTTAAATTGACTTTTAAATAAATAAATTTTTAAGCAGTAAATTGCTGTTGATAGCCATCGAGCATGATGGTGTGCTCCAGGAGTCTTGAAAGAAATACCTTGAGGTGGAACTTCTCCCAAAAAATATATAAGCCAAAGTTAAGAGCTCTTTATAATCTCCTCTAGGTTGAAATTCCTAAAATAATCAGATTACTTTGATCGATCGGTTGATGATATTTGTGGTATAAAAATAAAATGGCATTTCGTTGTTTAAGGTTACCTTCATTTGATATTGAATAAATTCCAAAATGTCTTGTTTTTTTTTCACACAAAATTTGCTTGACGCTTTTATCATCCATTCCTGTTTCATACTGGGACTGATCAATCGTTGACCATTCTCGCTTGAATCGGTTGAAAACTGCAGGACTTGGACCACAAGACACAGGCCAGACAACTTCAGCAACACTTTTTAAGACTAGCTCATAAATATGATGTCGACACGGAAACCAGATCAGTTTTTTATTCAAAGCTTTCTCAATGTATACTGCTGCTCCATTCTCTTCACCTTTAAACACAGTCAATAATGATCAACACGAAAAATCAATGAGAAAAAGTAAATGACGGTAAAGCATAAGTTTTGGCAATAAGTTTTGTACAATAATGTCACACCTGAGTTAACGTAGGCAGTGTCAAAGCACATTCCTTTAACATTATTAACAACGTTCCATCGTTTCAACTTTCCGACTATCGACTGAGCTTGATTGAATCCTGTTCCACTATTCAATTTTGGAACCGCTAGAAGTTGTTCATAATTTAGTCCGGATAAAACTATTGGAAGCCTATCAACTTTCTGGGTACCACAACAATCTGGGAGTAATTTACCGTCCCAGTGTAACACTACATTCTGAACAGCTGAATTATTATTTTTTATATCTATCGCTAATATTTTTCTCATTCTATTACGATATCTGTGTATTGACCTGTGGCTAACATTAATTTTTTTAGGAACATGACCCAAACTTTTTGCGACAGCGATAACAATATAGGCAGCATTTCTGCTAGAGACATTTGATCTGTCTAAAGCTGATGATAATTCCGGAGTCATAACGTCTATTTTATTTTCATGCGAAGTTCGACGAAGTTCGTCCTCAAAATTAGAAATTGAAACAGATGTATCAGATAAAGCTTGACTTAAGACTGAAAAAAAAATCATTGTGATTCATCGTCATTAGTATTTAAATAATAATATTTCAGAAAAACTAGATTTTAATGTCTTGTCAGCAAATACGAAGTTTGTAATAATTACCATGTTCATAAGTATCATTTTCTATTGGTTCAAGAGGAAAACTCTTATCTTCTACGTCATCTGGTAGAGGTGTTAACCTACCTTTACTTTTTTTTACTAACAAAAAAAGTTCTCCAGGGCAGGAGTTATCAGATATATCTTTTTTGAGTCTTATATCAAATAATTTATCCAATTTATTGGTAAATTTTTTTATTTTCAACAGATGAAACTCAGAATGTTTTTTAAATCGACTTTTATCTAAATTTCTCCATTCTGTAAAAAGCGTTTCGATTTTTGTGATAGCATGTTGTTTTTTTATAAGTGGTATGTTCATAACACTCCAAATCTCTTGAACTTCTTCAATAACCTCGGCAGAACATTCACGAATTGTTTTCTTTATGATCTTGTACTTAAACATGAAATAATTAAAAACATCTCCATTTTTAGGCAGCTTGCGTGATGGCAAATTATTATATATAATTTGAACTATTTTTCGACATAAGTAATATATTTTTACAAAACAAATAACAATAAATATCCACAGATCTCAAATTATAGAATAGAAATTAGTCAGCTAATGCAGCCAATTTCATCTAATCAGCTGTGACACATACATAACTTATACTAACGACATCTATGAGGTCATTTTTGCAGTTGTACACTGGCGGGGTTATAAAACTGCCGTTTCAAGTTACAAGCTCTATACCAGAATCTTTTGACGTATAAAAAGGTCCAAAAAAGATATATCTTATAAATTTTACATCATAAATAATTTATAAGTCCGCGAGACTTATAAATAAAAATTGTAAAAAGATTAATCTTTTTGTCTTCATTATATTTGTTAATAAAATTATTTTTATCTTTTATTGTACCATATAACAATCAATTAAAGTATAAAAACTAGTTGTTTAGATCATAAACATTCCTAGAAAAATTGATTTAGTTTGTTTTTTTCGTTGGAAAGAAGTTTAATAAGTGTTTATCAATAATTGAAAATAAAAATCATAGAACAAATTGTAATTGAATGAGCAATAAAAAAAACGGTGTTGATTCTATAAATTCGAGAAAGGATAATTTTTGTAGAGAATTTAATTTCTTACAAAACCATACCAAGGGTTTTTTTATATTTGGTATTTTAAATTATCTATAACCAAAAAATGAATGAAAGAAAACATTTTTGGAAGATAAAGGGCTCAGATTTTTACACAATTTTTTTTTCGTGACTCTCAACGAAATTTTGATTTGGGACCGAAAAAAAAAAATATATTGTGTTTATTTGGCACAGTCTAATGTATATATACATTAGGGTGATTCACAAATTTTTTTTTTCGATTAGTACTCGGAAAAATAGGTTCCTAGACAAAGCCTCTTTAAATATGAGTTTTTAATTGTAACGGGAAGGTCCTCTTACATACAGTTTTCTATTTTCTCTTATTATCAGATAGAAAATTTTATATCTCGCTTCCAACTACTTGAAAAAATATGTTGTTCCTTAGATTTTGTAGGAAATTGAATGCTCTACAAAAATGGTCTTCTATGATTTTTTCGTAAACCCAACCATTTAAAAGATATGAACAGTTAAAGTTTGATTATTTTTGGGAAAATTTTTTATTTCTTATTAATTTGCTTCTTGTATGGACAACTTTCATATTTGACAAGATATATTCACGAAATTTCGGTGCAACCGAAGTTAACGTTTTTTCTTGTTTTAACTTTACACCTAACTAATATTTCACTCACCCGTTCTCTTTAATGCAAATTAACACAGTCGATTATTTATATATATTTATACGTATAATTCTTGCCTCCACAGCAAACACACGCGTTTATAACAAATTATAATTCAAATGAACTAAGAAAAATTGATGCAACTCAAACGAACTGAAACGGTGCAACTGTCTTCTCCAACTGACGAAGTCAAGGCAGTGCATTTGTAAGCGCATTCAAATACATATGCCTACAAACAATTTCCTACTTGCTGCGCTTACAAACGCCACATATACTATGCATACAGATATTTACATTTGCACAGTAATAAACGTAACGCGTTGCGTAGTAGTTGTCGTCAGTTTGTTAAACCAAGTATAGTTTTTAATCGAACTAATAATTATTACAAGTGCGATAGGCTATATTATACATTGTGACAAAAAGCACCCGGAAATTGATACAGTTTTATCAAAAACATAACCCCACGAGTGGTACCAAGCCTTCAAAGTCGGTCGAGAGATCGATTAAGACAAGCCTCGTTTTGGACGACCTTCGACGTCTTCAACTGATGAAAATATTAAAAAAGCGAAATATATGGTGTCTTAAAATTGTCGGGCAAGTGTTAGAGAAATAACAAGAGAACACAACATACCTCGCGAGTCCGTCCGGTATGAAACGAGTTCTTGCTCGACTCGTCGCGATAAAGCTGATTTTTTTTCAAAAAGAGTACCATAAACAGGCCTTTGGAACATGCTTGATCGTGCGAGTTCCGATCCCACATTTATGTACTATGAAGAGCATGTGACATGCAAACAAGTCAACAATCATTAGAAAGCACGAAAAAAACTATCCGAAACCAAAAGTCCCACGCCAAAGTCGCTCAAAAATCAAGATAATGCTCATTATTATTTTCGATATTCGTGGTTTGGTGCATCATGAACTTGTTCCCGAGGGACGAACGTCAATAAGGAATTCTATTTGGCCATATTGAGCCGTTTACGCGAGAACATTCGTGGATTTTACACGATTATAATGCACTGTCGCATCAAGACACGATTGTGATGGAATATAAAGCCCAAAACGCAATGAATACCATCGATCAACCACCGTTTTCACGAGATTTGACTCTGTGTGATTTATTCTTGTTCCTCAAACTGAAGCTGTCGCTTCCGTTAGAACGCGTTTTTTAGTTGATCGAAGAGATAAAACGAAATTCACTGAAGGAGCCATCCCAAGAAGTGCTTATAAAAAAATCATTGATATAAGGGTATTACATCTGGTGGGGATTACTTTAAAGGCGACAAAGAAAATATTGACGAATATTTAAATATTTTGCGTTTTATTTACAATTTCCGGGTACTATTTTTGTCACATTATAATCAGATAACTAACTAATCAAATTGACTCAAATTGCATTCACCTTTATAGCTTTGTTTAGAGAAGAGATTTGCATTGTCGGCTGATTTGACCGCTCCAGACATCTTTTTGTGGGGCCTTTTGAAGTCGCGGGCTTATGTCAACAAGCCTCAGACTCTTGCAGCTCTTAAAGACAATGATATCATATTCTCGACTTGATGTAAAAAAATTTAAAAGACCAAATAAAAATAATCCACAAGCAGAATCAAAGTTTTTTATTTTTTTTAAAAAGTTTTTCATTTTCCAAAAAACATCGCAAGGTTATTTATGCGCCACCTTGTATTAAGTTTGTTACGATGTTTATAAAACCCAGAAGGAAACGTCGGAGACCCCATAAAATATAATAATATATATATATATAAATGATCATCTTGACGGGGTGAGCCACTTAGTCAATTCCATCTGTCTGTATATAGGAGATATTCATCTGAAATCTGCACAAGCCCTTTTATCGTCAAGTTGCTGTGAATTTGTCGCAACCGCCGATATCAGACCGATCAAACTTAAGAGGGTATTCTACTCTAGAATTTTGAAAAATTCGATTTATTTTTCATATATTTAAAGTTTATACCCTTAAGAACATATCCTCCAAAGAATTTTTTAAAAATTAAAATTATTTTAAGAGCAGCAGTTATTTTAGTGTCGCAGTACCTCGCCAGGTTTGGCTTGACTCACTTTTTTAAACGCGTTTTTCTCGAAACTACTTTTTTCCACACGGTACCGGCATTATCTCAAGTTCCATACAACCGATTTACTTGAAATTTTGTGTGAACCTATTTTATATAATCCTTTATCCTTCCTACCAGCATCGTGTTTTTAATATTTTAAAAAATTCAGGAATTTCAAAATGATTCGTATTTTCAGGCAGTCGCCATTTTTAAAAAAAAATTTTCGTATTCCCTGAGGTAGGGACTATAACAGCATCCTTACTGATTAAGAATTTCTTTTGATTTTTTTTCAGACCACCAGGAGAGTCAGGATCAATGTCACCAGGATGCGCCATTTTTTTTTTTTTTTTGCACCTGCCTCTCCCCCCCCTCTAATTATTTTAATTTTTAAAATTTTTTTGTAAAATTTTTTTTCTGTATTCTTAAGATGTCAATAAAAACACCATAAAAAAAATGGATGGTAAAAATATTTTTTGGTTTTTTTTTTTTTTTAATAAAATTCAAAAAACTGCCCAAAATTTGATTTCTAGACTAGAATACCCCCTTAAGTCTTTGTATGGAAAATTTTTGAATTTGATAATGTATCTTTAAGAAATTCGACAAATGTAGATTGTAATGCAAAGCATCGCTACAATCTCCGATGATCGGACCGCTATAGCATATACATATCTGCTATATACTTATATTGAACCATCAAAATCAAATTCTTGTATAAAACAAGTACTAAACGAACGCCCAACTTAAATAAAGTTTACTGAGAATATTGAAGAACCTCAGTGATAATTCTGTCGATCATAAGTATGCTTTATTTTTTCCTGGTTGTTGACTTTTGGAGAGATTTTCGGCCTCTTTGTTTCTACTATAAATTTTATATGTTTAATTTTTTTTCATCTTGCAATATTACTTTTCAAGTCGTTTATTTATAAGCAACTTAGCTTAATTTGAAAAAAAAGGTTTGCTGTTATCTAAATTACTACTATCGCCTAGGCTCCATTACTCATATGCTACACTTAGTTTATTGTCACCATTACTCAGCATTTTAACTTACACACATATGTATGTCTCATATGGTTGATAAGGCGTGTAGAAATGCCATATACAATGCATAATTATAAATATTTTTATAAAAAACATTAGCTGGTAATTCGTTAGTTAACACTTCGTTAAAACAAAGGATGGTAAGATCAAACCCATTGAAAAAAATAGATGGAGGAGCAAAAATTAATTAACGGCGGTTTCTAGTCGGGAAGAGGAACGAGCAGGGCGTGGCTTGAAGGTTTAAAAATTGTTTATCGCGATCTCCGGCGAAACTATGGGTCCTGTTGAAAAAAGTTATATGGCAATGTTTTTGTTAATGAAAAGATCTACAGCTTATGACAACCTCAAACTTTGTGTAAAAATTTCAAATAACAAAGTTTTTGGTTGTTTTAATTTTTTCTTGTACAAATTCCGTTTAGTCTACCATATTTAGGCCAAACCCATTTTATTTCTTTATTTAAAGTATTTATTTATTTATTTTTCCATTATTTTGACTTGTGTCGAAAAAACAAATTTTCGATCAAAAATTCTCAAGTCAAAATATTAGATTTTGTTTAAGTAAGTAACTTTATATTTTTTGCACCACTTTGATGGTATAAAACATGTATGTATATAAATATATGTGGAAACTTATCTCGAAAAATGCAAAAAAAAAAATGTTGACGTCAAAATTATCACATTGTGACCAAAACGGCTCTAAGTATAATAATGACAAGCATTTTTAATAAACAGTGTCTACTGAACACAACAACAATAAAGTAAGCAAATCTCTTTTCAGTTAGTTAACTGTAAATTTCAAGTGTATACCTATTAATGAATACACAAACCAATCTAAAACCTTGAAGAGGTTGCGTTAGGCTAGTGCCATCAAGAAAGGTCTAGCTTTCACAATTTATTCTGCTAATAAGGAAAATATAGCAAAATCTCACTTTTAATTTTTTTTTTAATATATTGAGGTTTTGATGCAAAATGGACGTTACTGGAGCAAACTTCGGAATCAGCTGTTTTAAGAGTGCCTTTAATGGCGTATTTGATTCTAAATATAAAGTAAAAGTTTAAATAAACTATAAACTACTTGCAAATCACCTATGGTGGAGTAATATACTGTCAGGAACTAACTGTTTATCAACTTCAGACTTCTTGACTGTTGTAGTGTCTTCCAGACGAAAGAAGCTGCCATTAAAACTCCGGGTCGCAGCTTTTTTCAAATTATGACTCAAATGGTAGAGTGGCGATATTAGCCTTGAGCTCCTGGACCGTACACTCGACACTAGTGCTGCTCAGATACTAGCAACTGCAAGGTCCTTCTTATACCTTAAGAGATCTAATGAGCTCCTCGCCCTCAGCAAAATTCACCTTCGAATAACTATAGATGTTCTAACAGGAGGCTACTCGATTGGAACGGTAAAATTGAACATTTTACCGGATGTCATAAGCTGTTTGGTAGAAAATGAGAAACTCCCGCCTTTATCAGATCAAAGCTATTATACCGCGGATCTCACATTTTTACATATCTAGGGGAAATGCCGGCATTAGAAATAAAATACCTAAGAGAATTTCTAATAGATTAAGGACGGTTTGTGGGGAGTTTACATCCAACAATAGATGCTCTGGCCTCACAAAGAACTGAATTTAGCATCTTTGTTGATCAGTTATAAAACTTATAGTGTAGGGATTCAAAAGGGTTTCGGCTGGACCTTATTCGATCAGGTGGTCATTTGCCCCAAATAATTTTTTTAAATATAATGGTAATTCTTTATCTGACTGCATGCCTAAAAATACCTTTTATTTATTGAATAAGAGGCTTGTTGAATCCCCTAAAAAAAAACCTAGAGTTGCTTAAACTATTTACTATTGATGGGAATGTATCTCTAGAAAGAGCGGTTCTAAATGTTAATCTAGCATTATCTTGTTCCACACATTAATGTCCAATAGGTCCACGTGCGTTTACATATCTTTTTTTTTCTGAATTACAAAGGACATGGCGTTACTATTGGCGGGAGCATCACCCCTACGACCTAACCTAACCTAACTTATGTCGTTAACTCGTGTTTGCATTAAGGTGTTTAAAACAATTATTGTTTAAAGGGTCAGTAGGGTAATCTGGCCTGTTTTTTTTTTTTTTTTTTTTTTGGAGATATTTATTTTACAATAGAACTTTTTTAACATATCATGAGGTATATCGTGGAGTGTAGAAACAAATTTTTTCGGAATTTTTGATGACATGGCTGGGTGAATGGGATGCGTTTTTTCAATGGCGGACACGATTCCTCATGTTTGGATCATCTGAAACACAAAAACCCAATTTATTCTTAAAAAATACGTGAATGGTTGTTGTCCCTATTCTTCTTCTTTACTGGCGTAGACACCGCTTACGCGATTATAGCCGAGTCAACAACAGCGCCCCAGTCGTTTCTTCTCTTCGCTACGTGGCGCCAATTGAATATTCCAAGCGAAGCCAGGTCCTTCTCCACCTGGTCCTTCCAACGGAGTGGAGGTCTTCCTATTCCTCTGCTTCCCGCGGCGTCCCTATTAGAATCATGAAAAAATTTTGATAAACAGAAAAGTAATTAACGTTTTTTTTTTGCAATTTTTCCCCATGTACGTTTATGTTTTTTGCATAAATTTTGTCAGAACAGTGTCAATAAATTATAAAAAAATATAGGGATGACAGCCAGGCGTTTTGTGAACATTAAAAAAAAAATAAGCAAATCGGTTGAGTAGTTCGACCGAAATCAAAACAAATTTATAAAGCCTATTTTATTTAAAAAAATTCTTAAAATATTTTTTAGATAAAAATTGCAAACGATTTTACATTTAGTCCATAAAACAACTTAACATGTTTGTCGCGTAGAATTTCATTATTTCTTAATTCTTATTTATGAAAAAAAAACGAACTGATTTGACTCCCTTGTTTCGCTTGCCAAACGTCAAGTCATCATTTCATACTCTGTCCAACAGCATAACCTACAAACATGCATGAATACTCTTGAAGAATGCAAAATAAGGTAAGGATGCAAAGGCGTTAAAGAAACTAATTCACCGAATCGCCGCTTCGTCGCTTAATCATTGGAACTGCGTCTGATTTTGTATTGCAACTGTAATATAATAAATAAATAAAAAGCTGGAGGGAATATTAATCAGCAACAATAACCTATAAGTGGCAGTCGATAACAGAAAGAGAGGGGAAATCACAGCGCACTTTCAGGAAAAAGTGTACTTAGGGGCAGAAGACTTGGTTTTGAAGGAAGAGCTATCAACTGGTCAAGCAATTACTTACCTAGCATCAGCTAGAACACAGAGCAAGTACCACAACTATGTTTAACTCACGCTTTTTGTTCGCTCGCCTGAATCTTCTTTGCTTCAATACTAACGGGTGATTTTTTTGAGGTTAGGATTTTCATGCAGTAGTATTTGACAGATCACGTGGGATGTCAGACATGGTGTCAAAGAGAAAGATGCTCAGTATGCTTTGACATTTCATCATGAATAGACTTACTAACGAGCAACGCTTGCAAATCATTGAATTTTATTACCAAAATCAGTGTTTGGTTCGAAATGTGTTTCGCGTCCGTGTCCGATGAGCGATGAGGCTCATTTCTGGTTGAATGGCTACGTAAATAAGCAAAATTGCCGCATTTGGGGTGAAGAGCAACCAGAAGCCGTTCAAGAACTGCCCATGCATCCCGAAAAATGCACTGTTTGGTGTGGTTTGTACGCTGGTGGAATCATTGGACCGTATTTTTTCAAAGATGCTGTTGGACGCAACGTTACGGTGAATGGCGATCGCTATCGTTCGATGCTAACAAACTTTTTGTTGCCAAAAATGGAAGAACTGAACTTGGTTGACATGTGGTTTCAACAAGATGGCGCTACATGCCACACAGCTCGCGATTCTATGGCCATTTTGAGGGAAAACTTCGGACAACAATTCATCTCAAGAAATGGACCCGTAAGTTGGCCACCAAGATCATGCGATTTAACGCCTTTAGACTATTTTTTGTGGGGCTACGTCAAGTCTAAAGTCTACAGAAATAAGCCAGCAACTATTCCAGCTTTGGAAGACAACATTTCCGAAGAAATTCGGGCTATTCCGGCCGAAATGCTCGAAAAAGTTGCCCAAAATTGGACTTTCCGAATGGACCACCTAAGACGCAGCCGCGGTCAACATTTAAATGAAATTATCTTCAAAAAGTAAATGTCATGAACCAATCTAACGTTTCAAATAAAGAACCGATGAGATTTTGCAAATTTTATGCGTTTTTTTTTTTAAAAAAGTTATCAAGCTCTTAAAAAATCACCCTATACATGACCCAAGCGTCGATTGAGAAACATCATAGGCCAGAATCAGTTGATAGTAATTCGAACGATGAACCGTTGGCAAGCAAATCAAAATGCATACTCCACACAATTGAAATAATAAAAATAAAAGCGGATTGAAGTGGGGTAAAGCAACAGGAACCAGTCGAACTATTAAAAGAAAACAAAAGTCGTAATTGCGGGTAATTGTAGACTTTCATAGCAGGTGGAGTCGTTCGAACTTTTTAACCACTCTAGACATGTTGAGCATAAGGCGAAATATGTCTTCTTAGTGTTGTTGACATTAGCAAAAAATATGGGAACTGCAGCTTCGGGATGTTGTAACTGGCTTCGAATGGTTTAACCATAGCGAGTATGCGAATCGAACAAACAAGAGTAATTCAAAGCGAACCACATACTGCTTTGTATTTTCCTAAATTGGAGTGTAATTCGTTAAGATTTTCAAACTTCTTAATGAGTCACGTGGTGCCGTAAATAACAAAGATTCTTCTTCTTCTTTTCTGGCGTAGACACCGCTTACGCGATTATAGCCGAGTCAACAACAGCGCGCCAGACAAAGATTAGTGTTTAATATATGAAATCTTCTGAAGCAGCCTTTCTAACGAAGAATCCTTAAAGTTTCAATTGAACTACTAAAAAACTTTAAAGTATTTAAATAGGATTTGTGAATAGATGGGCTCTCCATTCTGGAAAGCTGGAAACAAGTTAGATGACAAGCTATGAAGAGGAAAAAATCACCTGACATCTAAAAGTGAGGACAAAGCCATTGTTCTGCTTTACTTTACTTTCAAAACTATGCATTGAAAAAATATTGAATTGGCTGAAAGAAAATATCAACTGCAATTTAATATTTATAGAGGAGTCATCTTTTGTATTATTCGACCCCTTGAGACGTGTTTCGTGACTTCACAGAAAACCTGAACGCCGTTAGAATGATTAAATGGTATAAAAAAAAGTTTACTGAAGACGACAAAAATACTACTGTGGGCAAAAAATAGTAAAGCTTTTTAGTTTAGAAAACTCATTCGTCAAAATATTTTTTTCTGGTTGGTATAGCTGTCAGTGACATCTGTGACAAATGTAGAATCAAATTTCTGTTGTCGAAAC
This sequence comes from Bactrocera zonata, assembly GCA_037783105.1. NCBI lineage: Eukaryota > Metazoa > Arthropoda > Insecta > Diptera > Tephritidae > Bactrocera > Bactrocera zonata. The sequence continues at coordinate 1,116,017 of JBAWJQ010000165.1, read as the reverse complement.
GTTCCGAATGCTGGAAAAGGCCATCGAAGATAATTGTTTATCGCGAGCAAGTGCTTTTGATTGGTAGAAATTATTCAAAGAAGGTCGGTAACGCTTTGACTGGCGATGAGTCTTGAATCTATGCTTACGACTCGGAAACAGTCAATCGGTCAAATATCGTGGCCAAGGTGAGCCGAAGCCGAAAAAATCACGTCAAAAATCGAGGTTATGTTGACAGTTTTTTTCGATTATTGACTTGTGGTGCACTCCGATTTCCTTTCGACCGGTCAAACTGTCAACAAGGAAAGATATTTGAGTGTTATGCGTCGTTTGCGTAAAGGGAGCCTGGAATTATGGGCCGACAACTCTTGGACTTTGCAACACAACAATGAACCGACGCATTAAATTGATTGTTTGTGAGTTTTTCGCTATTCAGCAAACTTACAAGATCGCTCTGCTTCAGCTTAAAATACAATATAGTACATCTTGATTGAGGTTGCCAGCTGCTTTGCAATTTTAATTCAATATTGTGTTTTTGAAATAATTTTTTGATTTCAACAATTTTTTGCTCGTTTTGTAGTCCATAAAGTTTTACCATAAAGTAACTGAAGAGCTTCTGAGTAAGTCCAATTATATACGACGATCGTTTGTTCGTTTCGTCACTTGTTTTATTATGGAAGCGGCAATAGAAAATATGTAAGTTTAAGTCTTAACAGAAAATAGCTACCTTCTAACGAAATCGTTGAGTTAATCTCACTTTATGTGGAGTACCGTCCCCAAAGGCCACTGAATTCCGAAGTAATAATAAAGACAAATATTCGATGCCGAATATAGCGCTTTCGGGATTCACGTCTCTAGCAAATTTGCATGTCCACACATTATTATATAGGCAGAACATATGGACAGCAAAAGCTTTGGTTACTAAAAAATTGTTTACGATGATTTCGTTTTTGTTTTTGTTGGAGCATAGCGGGCCTTCCTTGGTTGCTGCGTTTGTTTCATTGTGTTTTTGTTTTAATTAATTTTATTTTTTTCTGCTGTGCTTTGAGCGCGCAATTTTTTACTGAACGGGCATGCCTACTAGTGTATATGTATGTATGTATATACTTATGTATGCAAGTGGGTATGTTTGCTTGTAAACTTGGTTTGTTTAATTTTTATTATTTAATCGCCTTATTTAATTATTCGCAGCTTTATGCTTGTTTTTATAATTTGCTTTTACTTTTATATGTATTTGCTGTTGGGTTGATTGCTTAGGTGCTGTGCATTTGTGGCTCGTTTGAACGTGAAATTTTCCCATTTCGTCTTTTAGAAGTTATGACGACAAGGTCGAGCGAATATTGAAAACTTTTGTTTAATAATGGCATATTTACATATATGGAAATAAGTAAAGTTAAATATAACTGTATACATATGTATATTATTAGAAATAATTTTGGGTTTTCCTATGGGGTAGGATATGATTTCTAAGTGTCGTTTTTAGTATGTCATGATCCGTAATTTTTTTTCATTGCATTGATTATTGTTTACAACTTCATCACGAACAGATGCACAGCAAAAACAATGTTTACAAGTTATTAAATTTTATTATCAAAATAATCATTCTCCAAGGATGATCCAATTCGAGATTCCCTACTTTTTTAAAGACAAAACACAAACATGCGCGAATTAATGGGGAGATGCTTATTATAATTCGATCATGCTTTTTCATTTATTTTTTGAGGATTCTCTCTTACAAATGTTGGGCGCGGCTACGTCTCGGACCCTCTGAGTCCGTTCAGTTCGACTGTTAACTCGATTTAAGATCTTGACGTAAAATGCGCCAAGTCGTTCCATACTTCAGTCCGAGTTCCCACCGGTTGGGAACGGTGCCGAATCGACTCTACATGGTCTTCGTGTACACTCTCAGTTACAGCTGTTATGTTTTCTACATGTATTGCATGGTATCTCTTCGGTCAATACTATCCAATAATGAATGCTGAGTCTCAAGATGGGTGCTGGTATTGCGAATAGTATGCTCAGTAAGCCGATTATGTTGTCTATAAGTTGAGCGAGGCGCGCGAAACACATTCTTCACAATTCCGGGCGTTTTTTTGCAGGTTTCACATGTGAGTTTTTGAGTTTAGCATTGTCGTAATGGGTCCATTTTTCATCCCCCGATATAAAAAGGACTCCTTTTTGTAGCGTTCGAACAGCATTTCTGACATGTAAAATAGTCTTTCAAGTTCTCTTGACTTCAATTCATACGTCACCCAATTTCCTTGTTTTTGATTTTCCCTTTCCGACTGATTTTAAACGGCTGCTTGAGTGACGCCAAAAGAATCTGCCAGCTATTTTTATGTTTGATAACAATCATCATCGAATAGTGCTTCCAATTCCTCATCTTCATACCTATTTTGACCATCTAGGACGTTCTTCGTCTTCCAAGCCAAAATCACCGCACGAATGTATGTAGTTATAGACCCAATATATAAATACAACTCTCTCTCCTCCTGTTTGAGATCCAAAAAATGCGGAACTCTTCTCTTTCACCCTACTTATTAGCCCTTAAAAATTTTATTGATTAAAGAACTATAAAAATGCTGATCAATAACAGTCCATAATTTAAGCAAATAAAATATTATTCTTCGTCGCAACTGCAGCCATTGAGATCTCTACACAGTTTTGCATCCCATTTGCATGCGATGATCTTGCCAATTAAAATATCCGCAAATGTATGTATGTATGTATGTGTAAATCTTTTATCATTCACGCTCGCCGATTTGCGTTCATTTCTCGTTTTATTCCACACTCTGCACCGTAATCTGACATGAGAACATTAGTGCGTGTTTGTCTTTTGCCACATCCTCATCGATAATTAAATGATTTTTATAGCCACTTTTCGATCAGCAGCGCTGTGCAACTTTGCGGGAGATCTCGATCACGCACACACATACAAATAGGCACAATACTGAAAGACTTCGTGTATTCATACAGTGGTGGGCACATAAATAGTGCCGACTACTTGTGCGACAATATTTCGAATGAAGATTTGACTTTTTTTCTGATTCCACTGGCACCTTAGGATATGAGTACCACAAACTCTTTGATCGGCTTATTCTGAAACAGCTGCTGGAAGCGTAGCCTTCTTTTATAGTTATGTACTTTTTCCTTGAGTTCCTCGACACATCGTTAGTAACTATTTGGCTTATGAAAATACCATATCGAGACCTTGTACTGAGTTCCTACCCTGTCATCATCGATATTTGCCTATCTATGTATCTATTAATATTTTTTTAAAGAACACTCGTAAGACAATGAAGAATGTATGCGCTCTCTTTTCACCATTATTTTGTGATCCTGCTTTTTGTAAGCGATCCATGGACTCAGAACAATAACAAGATTTGCAAGCAAGAGTGAAGCTAAGCTGATGGCACAAATTGGTTCATTCGGAAAATTGAGAAAAAGCTATGCCATTAGATTTTAAGCATTGCTTCCCGATATATTTCTACAGGATCTAAACTGCGCGGAAAGTGAGCGTTCGGTGGAATTTTCATTGGATACTCATTCTTAAAAATCCAATTTTCCATCTCGCGGCTCAGGAATCCTAAGACTACAAGGTCCGTCCTTATGTATTAATGTTTCGAAAAGCCGTATTAAAATGGAACCAAATTCTTTTATTGTGCTACCTAGTCTGGCGTGGGTCCATGGGTCTATAACTATATTCGTCCGGTAAGTTCATTTCAATGCCAGAAATACTGCTACAAAAAATGCTGTATCGGATTGTGAGTGATGAGGAAAAATTACCCAACTCGACAACCAGCTAAATTAATGGAAAGTCGAATATCGATGACGCCTAGCTCTATGCTTGGTGGAATCAGAAGAACAACGTCTGTATTATGAGCTTCTACAACTAGCTAAAACCATTAATGGGAAACGCCACAGACAACAGTTCCTCAAATTGAAGCGAGGAATTGCCAAAAATACTCGGAACTCGCGCCTAGATCCGCAGCAACAATTTCCAACATGACAATGTTCGGTCTGACTAAGCAAGGCGGATTAAAAACTGTGAGACTCGAAAAGAGCGGCTGGGAAGTTTTGCCTCAACCCAATTCATAGCAGCAGTTCACATCAGAATAGGTTATCAAAAATTGGCTCGATACATTCTTGACCGCCAAGATGCCGTAGTTCTTTTAGAAATCCACAAGATGCGAAAATGTTATAGCTGCGGATGGGCGATACTCTGAATAACACTGTTGTCCATAATTTTCTAAAAAAAAAACCGTTAAAACTTTGACAAAGAAAAAAAAACACGCATATATTTAAGTAGTTATATGCCGAATAGAACGATACCAAGCAATGCTACCGAAGTACTAGTCAGCATGCCGCCTATTGATATCTAGGGGGACTATACCAGCTATCAGATCCGTCAACGAGGTGGAAAAAGCCAAGTGATCCTAGAACCTTACAATGTGGCAGCAGCGGTGGCTAACCTCATCCAATGGACAATAGAGGGACAACATGGGCACCTGAATTCCCACCCAACCCAAATACTAAGTGTGCATGGATGTTTTAGAAACTGTCTGTTCCAAATTAACCATGACGTCATTCTGCATTGTTCGACGTGTACACAGTTAAGCATAAGGGAAAAGCTAAAATCTACACTTGGCGGTAGTGTAACGGTACAAAAATAAGACCCGGTCTGTTCTTAAAATAGGAAAGTCTTAAATGTCTATTTCTCTCCCATGAAGTAATACCTATTCCAGTGGTTGCGTGGGAGAGACATGAGTTGGGAGTAGATTAGGTTTCAGTCTACTAGTTTTGTCACTATAACAGTTAGGTAATTCACAAGCTTTGTTGTATGTCTTATGTCATATTTTAATATTCTTAAAAAATACGACACTTGTGAGCACCCTTAACTGTTGTATGTCATATTTTGTCATAAACATACCACGCAGTGCTGTATTGTGAACTAATACAGCCGATAGAATAGCGAACTCAATAAACATACCGCGCAGTGTTGTATCAGTCATATTTTAATTTTGCATGTGAAACAACAACAGTGCTAATATGACAGTCATAAAAAAATATGACAATATGACGATATGACACAATATGACACCTTGTGAATACCCTAAGTATTTCGTATTATTTACTCATTTTAGTACGTCAGGTATTCAGGTATTCGTTTAAAATTTCGCAGGTTTGGAAAGTTCAATTGTACAATTCAAAACTCAGATATCAACCCTGAGTTTACATTTTACTAAAAATTAAAAAGGTTTGTGTTCTCTTTTTGTGACCACCACTGTACGTATACATCTATTTACATATTAGTGTCTGAAAGTGCATGTGTGCACCTTACTTCTACATAATATCAAGCAAGCGACTCAGCACGTTTATGCCGCATGTGGCAAGTGTTGTACATACTCACATTTATAGTTTTTTTGTTTTTATTTCTATTTTTATCCTTCGCTACTTTGTTTACGTTCTTACATTCCAACTTGTCGCATTCGCATTTATTTTTGTTGCTCCTCTTTCGTATGGCATTGGCGTAGTGGCCTGCTGGCAACGCTTTCTACTGTCCACGGATGTGCGGCGACGTGTCCAAAGTAACATGCAACATGATTACGGAAAGAATATAAATTTGTATGTACGTTCATGCGTGCGTGTGCATACGGTATCTGTGGCCGCGTGTCCGTCCACTTCATCGATGCACCTCAATACGTGTGTGTCTGGGGCTGCCGCCGTCACTTCCATCGCTTGCACGCGGTCAAAGTAGCGGGTGATCCAAGTAGAGGTACTTTTTCCAATCCGTTTTTGGCAGATCACGTGGGAGTCATATCAAGCTATCATTATTGGATAATATTCGACCGAATAGACCACGTCCAACACGCAGTGAAGAAAATATAGAAGCCGTAGCTGAGGAACGGGGAGAGTCGATTCGGCGCCGTTCGCAGCAACTCGGTCTCAAGTATGGAACGACTTGGCGCATTTTGCATAGAGATCTTAAATTGAAAGCGTACAAAATACACCTTGTGCAAGAACTGAAGTCGCTCGATCTTCCCTTCGCGACTTCCCTTCGCTCTATGGTCTCTTGAAAAGTTCCAAGATGATTTGAAGTTCTCAGGCCAAATTTTTTTCAGCGATGAGTCCGATTTCTGGTTCAATGGGTATGCAAACCAGCAAAATTGCTGCATTTAAGACGTAGAGAAGCCTGAAGAGATTCAAGAGCTGCCAAATTATACAGAAAAAACAATGGTTTGGGCCGGTGGAATCATCGCTTCATAATTCTTCAAAAATGATGCCGGTGAGGATGTAAACGTCATTGGCGACCGTTATCGCGCCATGATAACCGACTATTTGATGACTGAAATCGAAGCTCGTAGTCTTGGCGGCATGGTTTCAACAAGATGGCGCCATTTCCCACACATCGCATCAATCAATGGATTTGTTGAAAGATCACTTTAGTGAGCAGATAATTTCACGTCTTGGACCGGTCGATCTTGTGATATCACACCGTTAGACTTTTTCCTGTGAATACATGTAAAGTCGAAAGCCTGTGCGAACAATCACCGCATTGATTTAAGCCTTAGAGCAAAATATCGCACGTACCTTTCACCAGTTACCGGTCGAAATGCTCAAACGAGTCATGAATGGAATTGAACTAACGGCTGAGCCATCTGAGACATAGCCGCGGCTATGTAATCTGCAAAAAATAAATGTCAAAGCATGTTCTTTCGAATAATATTAAACATTCCCCATTAAATTTGGGCTTCTGTGTTTTTTCTTTAAAAAAAGTAGGGAGTCTCGAAATGGATCACCCTTTAGTGTCTTCGTCGACAACAACACTGCCGCTACCAACAGCGCAGCCGCTTCGTTGACACACTCAGTCTGCTGCGTCATGTTGCACGTTGCTGTCCATTCCCAGCTTGTCGGCCGTGGAGCCTCTGCCGCCACCGCGTGCGAAAGATTTTACCCTCCGCACAGTTTGTTGTTGTTGTTTTTATTTTTTTTTACTCTCATTTTGTGTTTTTGTTATTGTTGCTTATCAGATCATTGTACTTGAGTTCATTATTCAGTTTGTTTTCATTTTTGCGTTTCCCTTAACTTTTTTTCATTATTATGTTTTGTTATTGTTTTGACTTTGTTTTTGCATGAGAAGCAAAGCAGAAAAAAAAACAAAAAAAAAACCGAAGAAATTGCAATGAAAAGCAGAAATTACTTCGACGGCAACATTTGTTGTCCATGTTCCACCAGCAAAATTTCAATTTTGTTTCGCTTTTTCACCTTCTTTTTTGATTTTTCGCTTCATTTCCTCGAGTTTTGTGATTTTGCTTTTATAATTTCTGTGTTTTTGTGTAGTCGCGGTTTGTATCGCTTTCGTAAAAAATGCGCCGATTTATTTTTATAAAACATATTTTTGAGTTTCCTTATTTTTAGATTCTGCCGAAACGTCGTGCAGTGGCCCCATATGCATACACACATACAAAGACCGACTGAGCGAGATGGAAGAAGTAGGAATACTTCTTTTGAAGTAATTTGAGATGAGGCGAATTTCATTAAGTAGTATGATGAAGTCGGATATTATGAGTAAACATAAAAAAGCCAATTTCATAATATTTTTATTTTTATTTTTTTATTTTTGAGATTAGCTTAAACAGTTTATAAATATTCAGAGATGCTTTATTTGTTTAAAATCACATAATCCACTCAAAGTATATTACCGAACAGTTATCCGAAATAGACGATCAAATCCGGCACAGATTTAAAAGTCAATGGATAAGACGCTCAAATAGCAATATTTTAAAAACCAGACATTAGAAACCTGCTTTGAAGATAAAACTAAGCTTATTTTATACAAAATCTATTAAAAAGAGTCCGTCATTATATTCTTACTACTCAATGCTAGATGAGAAGGTGAGGATTGCACCCTAAGTCACACAGATGCTTTTGAAGCTATGTGATCCCTATTAGAATCTGGTATTTAACTATGGTTATTCATTGCGTTTTTAGCCTTGAAGTCGGTCACAATCATAGTTTTTATAAACCCATACCAATATCCAAAATATCCACCAAAATCATTCGAACGGACTCGGAAGAGATGTCAAGCTCTCTAGACATCTCTCTAACTCTTGACGATTTTCAAGTAACATATCCTTCACTTTTTTAATATTTTCGTCAGTTGAAGAGGTCGAAGGTTGTTCAGAACGAAGCATGTCTTCAACGACCTCTCGAACGTCTTTGAAGGCTTTGTACCACTCGTAGGTTTGCGGTGTTGATAAAACTAAACCACAGTAAGCCTTTTCGAAGATTCGCAACGATTTCGCACACGAAATTTGGTTAGAAATACAAAATTTGAGACACATTCTTTGTTTTGTCCATTGTAAAAATCGCACTACTGAGGTGTACCGACTGTATTTCTATTTACATAAATTGTATATATGTAAGTATGTAAGTATCTATATGCTCATGAGTAGTGAAATATGCACCCCGAAGATTATTTGCAATTCTATGCGAGTGCCTTTGTCCTGTTTCTTTGTTCTTAACAAAGTCGCTTCGGTCATTGGTGTGTGATTTCTGCTTCCCTTTCTTTCACTTAAAACAAATTTTTTTCTGTGGCTTTATTTTTATTCCGTCTGCAGGAGTTGTTCCGTTACGCTTGTGTTTAAAAGTCGTGTGTTAGGGCATCTGCAAAATTGGTATGAAGGGTGGTTTGTTGCGAATCCTACATAAGTGGGTGGCTTTATGCTTTTTTCACATTTACTGCACTTCTAACCCCTTGCGCTTTTTATTTTTATTTATTTTTAATGGAGTCGTCGCGTCGTTCGCGTAAGCTTTTCTCTTAAGATTTATTAATTTTTATGTGTTTATGTAAAATTTTTTTTTTTTTTCATATTGATATATTTTTGTTTGATATTAAATATTTCTAACCCTTTTAAAGATATGTATGAATGTAAAATTACGCGCCGAACTGACGAATTCTATATATTAATCCGTGAAATAAAGAAATTCTTATAGAATAGCTCTTGATCCAAATTTCCATAATCGCAGAACCTTCCAGTTGTATTTTGACGGTTTCTTCAACGTCAGCGTCTTCGATCGCAATTTAGTTTTAACTTACTTCTTTGACATTAAATACATTTCTTTGAACTTTTGTAATTTCTTCTTTTAGAATTATCTAAGTAATTACTCGTACTCTGCTATACTTACTATAGTTCTACGAATCAATCGGTATTGCATATCGAATAATCCACCAGATTGGAAACGTCCTTGTTTTAATTGGGTCCCAGCTGCTGGTGTATCTTAAAGTAATTTCGGCATACTGTTGCCTCGCTGGTTCAACTTGATGTAGGTCCTGTTTCATTCCTGTGCTGTGAGAAAATATTCCGAATCAATATTTGCATAATTTGTACCAATCCAAAACACTTTTTCGCGACAAATAATTTTCACCGAAGTCATTTTCCAACATTCTGAACGTTTCGGCTCCAGAAATGCAACTTCTTTGTGGAATAATTTCTCTCATCGTAAAAATCGCCGAACGCACTTCAGTAAGACAAGCGAACAAGGTCTGTCGCAATGAAACAGAACTTTAAATATAACTGTTTCTGGTGTCGCCACCTATTGGTGGGTATATGAAATAAAAAGTTTGATCTCTTTTTGACATTTCGTAAAAATTGTAAGACAATTGAATAACTACAATCGATGTTATCGATCAAAAAGTGACAGCAGCTTTTGGTCATCGGTAGTAAAATGCATTTTGAACAAAGAGCAAATATTAAATTTTGTTTTAAACTTTGGAAAACGTTTACTGAAACATTTCAAATGATGAAAAAAATTTATGGTGATCAGTGCCCATCCCGTAGTAATGTGCATGAGTGGTTCAAGCGATTCCAAGAAGGTCGTGAGGACCTATGTGACGATCAGAAGTCGGGCCGGCCAAAATCAGTGATTACCCAGAACAATATTGAAAAAATGCAGGAATTTATTAAGAATGAGCCGAAATCTTCTTTGCGTTAAATGGAAATGAAGTTAAATATCACCAAAGACTCTATTCATCGCATTTTGATAGATAAATTGGGACTACGGAAGGTGTGCTCCAAGTTTGTTCCGCACAAATTGACTGAAGAGCAAAAATTGCTATGAATCCACATTGTAAGGATTTGATTAAGGAGTCGAGAAAGGACATAAACTACAAATATTCGATTGTGACTGGTGGTGGAACGTGATGCTTTCAATATGATCCCGAAACCAAACGTCAAAGTGCCGAATGGAAGCATCCAGACGAGCCATCACCGAAAAAAGGTCGTCTTCAGAAGTCAAAAATAAAGACAATGCTGATTTGTTTTTACGATTCCGAGGGTATTGTACACCGAGAGTTCGTCCCACCTGACCAAACGATTAATGCTGTGTTTTACCTTGGTGTTATGAAGCGTCTTTTGTCACGCATTCGTCGTGCTCGACCACAATACCGTGAGGCAGGGTCCTGGCGCCTATTGCACGATAATGTGCCGGGTCATCGGTCGACGCTTGTCACTGATTCTTTGACAAAAAAACTCCATATTAACCTTTAATCACTCACCCTACTCACCTGATATGGCACCCTGTGATTTTTACCTATTTGGAAAACTTCATTTGCCCATGAAAGGACACTGGTTTCAGGACATTTCAGCTATCCAAAAGGCGACGACCGATATTCTCAAGAGCATTCCGAAAAATGGCCTTAAAAATTCATTTGAAATGCTAATTGACCGGGCCAAACGCTGTAACGAAGCACAAGGAAACTACTTTGAATAAAAAAAATATAACTTTTGAAAATATAATTTTTTTGTTGTTTTTTTAACAGTCCTGTTTCTTTTGCGACAGACCTTGTATACTAAACACTAATGATTATTTTGATGGAAAATTTGGCATAGATGTCGCCGATGGCCATACCAACTTATAAAGAAAATATTTTGACGAATGGGTTCTCGCGTGAAATTTATATTAAAAAGTCTTACTATTTTTTGCCCACAGTATGTATAAGGTCTAAAATTCGATAATCTTAAGCGTAGGTACACGTACATACATACATACATATGTATTAAAATACGTACTTTGATATTGAAGATTCATTTTGTGCTTCGTCGTAATTATTATTCACGTAATTACGTAATTGCTTACAGTATTTTGTTAATTTTAATTTTTTATTTAATATGGTATTTGTATGTATTTGCGCCATACATATATTTCGCTTCGCCACATTCAGAGTTCGATGGCCCAGGTTGCGTCAGCCAAAGTAATTTATTTTTGTTTTCATAAAAATTTCACAATATACATTACTTATTTATATACTATTTTTTATATATTTTTGTGGGAGGCACGCGGCAATGTTTTGCCATTATTTGCTGAAAAATTGCGTTTTCACAAAATATTTCGGCTCCCACGCAGTATACTGCTGCGAATAGTATATTTCTATTTCAGCAGCAAAAAGGTGTACCAAGCACTAGAGCGAACTGATGCTCTCAAGATACAAAAAAAAAATAAGTTTCGTGGCGAATCTTTCCAGTGAGATTAAAAACCTCTTCTCCAACTGATCCATATTAAAAAAAAGCATGAAATCACCATCACACAAAAAATTATGTTGCCGCCACTATGTTCAATGGTCTTTTTTGATTTCGGATGGTGAACATTGCGTCTGACATCATTCCCAAAGAAATTAATTTTTGTTTCATCGATCCAGAAGATATTGCTCCACTTTTTTCCGCGACGGTGGCCAAACCAATTCCATGATTTTTCGCGAATTGTAGTCTTATCCCTAATTTTTTTTTATAGCAAAAAAGGTAATTTTTTCGCTATACTGTAAGGCAAATTAGCACGTTTTAGCTTTCATCGGACTGTTTGGTAAGATAAGACTATTTGGTAAGATGTGATCTTACCAATATCGCCTGAAATTATTATAGAAGATGTGGGTTGGTCATTTCTAGCGAGACTTAACCATTCGGTTGTCTGTTGGTACGGATATCTTTTTTGATCGACGGTGACTTCGACATTATTTTTAATCTTTAAGGCAATATGCATGAAATTCAATGAATACCCTAATTTTTAGTGATATTTCAGAACCTTCGGCCCTTTTTTGAGGTTTGAGACGATTTTCTCCACCTCCGTACTGCAATTCTAATTTATACCCAGAAGAATTTGAATCCACAGGCACAGTACAAAATGTTCCCTTGCTATTGAAACAAAGAAGTGCCCGCAGTGTCGAGAATATTGCTGCCACTGACGTATCAATTGAGGAAGACCCAGTCTCCTACATGTCGTTCTCAAGCGTTTGGTATATTTGTGACGTCTTTATGGCAAATTTTGCGAAAAGATCTTGGCCTACATCCTTACAAGATCAAATTGACGCAAGAACTGAAGCCACTTGACCACCAGAATCGTCGTATTTTAGTGAATTGGGCTGAGCATTAACTTAAAAATAATCTGGATTTTGACCGAAAAATCATCTTCAGCGATGAGTCTCATTTTTGGCTCAATGGTTTCGTCAATAAGAAAAATATGTGTTATTGGTTTGGCAGCAATCCACATGTACTCCATAAGCCACCAAAGCATGCCGAAAAAATTCAGTTTGGTGCAGTACTTCTTCAGTGATGATCAAGACCGGCAAGTTACTGTGAATGGGAATCGCTACATCTCAATGATAACCGAATATTTTGGGCTCGAATTGGATGATATGGACTTAGACGATTTGTGGTTCCAACAGGACGGCGCCACAAGCCACATAGAGAATGTCACAATCGATTTATTGAAAACCAAGTTTGGTGAAGAGGTATTTCACGAAATAGCCCAGTCAATTAGCAGCCGCGGTCATGCGATTTGTTGCCCTTAGACTATTTCCATTCAAGTCTATGGTCTATGCCAACAAGCTAACGACGATTAATGACCTTCGTTCAAATATCGAACGTGAATTTGCAGCAGAGTCAGCCGATTTATGCTTGAAAACCGTCGAAAATCGGGTTTAGCGTCTGGACTTCTGTAAGCGTGCCCGTGGTGGCCGTGTTCCATACATAATGGCATCGAATCTACTTTCACAAAAATAAAGAATTTCATTGATATGTATCTTAAACTGCTTTTTTTTTTGTTTTTTTTTTTTTTTTTTTGTTTAATATTGTAGCGATCTTATTGAAAACCTTGTTTCTATGGATACTTATTCTTTTTACCACCTAAAAACGATTTTTTTTCACTCTAAAAATTATGTTCCCATCGAATTTATTACAGCTGACCCAGATTTGCATTCCTCTACTTCATCAAACATTCAAAATTTAACCATGTTTGTAGGCTAAAGGATGTACTTATTATTATGACCAGGTGTGTAAATACATATAAACATTTGTTGTGCTTAGCTGCGTATTGAAACTTTTATCAAATTGTTAAACAATTTAAAAAGCTCTCAATCTAAACACAATACAAAAGCTCTAGCAAAAATAATAAAAGCAAAGCTTTTCGTTTTTGTGACTTTCTCTATGAACTTTTCGCTAAACAGCTGAGTATGTAAATATATACAAGTTAACAAAATAAATATTTTGTTACACAGTGTGCTGTACCTGCTGTACCATGTAAGCTTAAGAATGCCCTGGAATGCAGGTACACAATTTGGCAAACGCATCACGCCACTTTACCGCTACCCACTAAAAGAACGCCAAACTAAAAACAGGGATTTTAATGACGCTACTAGCACGCCACTTTACCGCTACCCACTAAAAGAACGCCAAACTAAAAACAGGGATTTTAATGACGCTACTAGCACGCCACTTTACCGCTACCCACTAAAAGAACGCTAAACTAAATGACGCTACTAGCACGCCACTAACAATATGCGTCGCTGCCGACGTCTCGCTCTGCCGGCGCTTAGAATATTAAGTTGGTGATAGCTTAAGCTTAGATTTAAGTTTCACTTTTAATTCGGCTATCCTTCAAGCAGGTTGGACATCGCTCCAACAAACTTTAACTTTAATAAAGTATTTTTGTACAGTGTTTATAAAACGTAATGAAATAAAAAATTTAAATAAAAAATTTAAAGACATTTAATTGGCGCCCAACGGATTGGAGAACCACACAACAGCCTGAAGGAGTTTGCAGAGGAATTTTAATCAATTATCCTCCTAGCCGGATTAATCGTCAACCTCGATCTCTTACCCATGCTTGAGGAAGAGAAGCGTGCGAGGAAGTGGCCATCGGGGGAACCCAAGTAACGACGCAAAGGACTAAAAGGGACTCTTCTTCCAGCCATGCACGTGTAAGATGCTAATTTTAAGTATTTTTAATTCCCATTTTTAATTATATAATTCAATCAATAAAATACATATGTAAGTGAAAAGTGTTAAAAATAATATTATCTTCTATCTAAAATGTAAAATTTGAATAAGTGGTTCAAAAAAGTGTATGGTATTCCTAGTTGAACACAAAAAATTAATATAAATTAGTAAAAATTCAAAAAAAAAAAAAAAAAATCGAGAAAAAACCGTTTTCCAAACAAAAAATATTATCTTTTACCAAAAAATTATCTATCTAAAATGTAAAATTTGAATAAGTGGTTCAAAAAAGTGTATGGTATTCCTAGTTGAACACAAAAAATTAATATAAATTAGTAAAAATTCAAAAAAAAAAAAAAAAAAAAAAAAAAAAAAAATCGAGAAAAAACCGTTTTCCAAACAAAAAATATTATCTTTTACCAAAAAAAGAAGAATTTGAATCAGATATTCATTTCACAAAAGTGTATTTTTAGTTGAACACAAAAAAATTAATATAATGAATTGAAAAATGAGGTAAAATAGTTATTACTAAACAAAAAAAAAAAAAAAAAAAAGTAAAAAAAGAAAAGTTAAAAAAAAATCTCTTTTTTTGAGACAGCAAAACATATATCATATATGTATGTATATACGAATACTTATTAGTAAAAATAAAATAAATTGTTTTCCTACTACTTATTTAAATTTATTAAGAAATATTAATTTCAATTCAATATAACATAAAAGCAAATTTAGCTAACGAGCTATAATAAAATTATATAAAATAATCCTTATAATAAAATAAAATACAATCATAAATTAAAATTACAATATTTTGTTGAAAATCAATATAAAATAACACCACATTAAAAAGGAACTTTTAATCCTTATAATAATTTTCTAACTTAAAACGTCTCTGCGATTCACCACCTTCGGGGGGACCCTCCAGAGAATAATCATAATATTAACCATTTTCTAACTTAAAACGTCTCTGCGATTCACCACCTTGGGGGGACCCTCCAGAGAATAATCATAATATTAACAATTTTCTAACTTAAAACGTCTCTGCGATTCACCACCTTCGGGGGGACCCTCCAGAGAATAATCATAATATTAACAATTTTCTAACTTAAAACGTCTCTGCGATTCACCACCTTCGGGGGGACCCTCCAGAGAATAATCATAATATTAACCATTTTCTAACTTAAAACGTCTCTGCGATTCACCACCTTCGGGGGGACCCTCCAGAGAATAATCATAATATTAACAATTTTCTAACTTAAAACGTCTCTGCGATTCACCACCTTCGGGGGGACCCTCCAGAGAACAATCATAATATCAACCATTTTCTATCTTAAAACGTCTCTGCGATTCACCACCTTCGGGGGGACCCTCCAGAGAACAATCATAATATCAACCATTTTCTAACTTAAAACGCCTCTGCGATTCACCACCTTCGGGGGACCCTCCAGAGATCGGATATAATTCGATATTAAAACAATAATAACCATTTTAGAGGCTTATACAGCTATAACTAAAAGTACCTAAAAAGACCGCGATTCACCACCTTCGGGGGGACCCTCCGGTTCTTATAATAAATACGAATATAACCTAAAAAAACTTCAAAAAATTAATAGAATAAAAATATATAATCAAACAAATAATCAAAATGACTAACCCAAACAACCTTATTCGTCCACCAATAATAAATATACCATCCGTACCCTCTCCTGCCAATACACCAATAATAGAGCAAGTAAACGCAACACCAGAATTAGAAGCTCTGATTAGAAGAATAGTGAGAAATGTATGCCTCACCGAAGACAGCAGACAACCTAATCATAACGAACTTAACTGTACAGATGAAGTAATTAACAGCGAATATAGGCATAATATTGATGATCTAGATAAGGTTCCTGACGTAGTTCGCTGCCTCAGAGAATTTTCGGGAAATCCAATCGAATACAGCTCTTGGAAGAAGAGCGTTGATAGAATTTTAAAGTTGTACGAACCTATCAGAGGAACAGCTAAATATTTTGGTATTATAAATTCTATAAGAAATAAAATAACTGGAACTGCTGATAATGTTTTGGAGTCGTATAATACTCCACTAAACTGGAACAGCATTTCACGATGTTTGACTCTGCATTATGCAGATAAGCGGGATCTCGGCACACTTGAGTACCAAATGATTACTCTAGTTCAAGGCAACAAAACGGTGGAACAATTCTATCAAGCCGTGTATGAACATTTGTCTCTTATTTTAAATAAAATTTCGTGTATGGAAATCGGAAGTGAATCCATGAACGTCTTAATAGGCACATACCGCGATAAGGCTTTAGATACTTTTATTAGAGGTCTTAAAGGTGACCTACCGCGATTATTGGGAATGAAAGAACCAGTAGACCTACCACAAGCTTTATATCTATGTACAAAATTACAAAACCAAAACTTTAGGGCTCAGTATGCCAGACATACTAATAACATTGGAAAAGGGCTAAGCACAAGCTCACCACCACTTTTTTCCTATAGTTCACACCCTAACACATTTAACCAACATCGCGATTATCCTCAACCATTTCGCTCGCCACAAACACCTCAAAGGGTATTCCAACCAAATAGACCTTACAACCAATACCGTTACGGACATAATGATTATAAATTTCCTCCACCTAGGCCAACTGCCCCAAAACCACCGCAACCTATGGACATAGATCCAAGTCTAAAAACAGCTAATGTTAACTATGTGAACAGATCTTTTGCTCCTAAATACACAGGGAAAAGACCAACAAGTGGATTTTCCAATAATCAAAATCCACCAAAACTACAAAGAAATTTTCATATCAATAATTCAGAAATCGTAAACGAACAAGATAATTATGAACAAAACTTAATTGAATACACGAACAAAACAAAATTTATAAACGAGACATTTCCTAATGAAACTGAAGACTTTACAGACATACATTTTTTTAGATTAAGCAATTCATCACTACCATATTTCGAGTGCAAAACAACTAGCGGTGAATTGCTCAAATTCCTTATCGATACTGGCTCGAACAGAAATTACATACAACCAAAACATGTTCAAAACCCCATTCCTAATAAAAATATATTCTACGTAAATTCAATAGCAGGTAATGTTAAGATAACTCACCATACAATGGTAAATTTATTTAAACAAAATCATTTCAATGTAAAATTCTTTTTATTGCCACCTTTAAAATCCTTCGACGGAATATTAGGGAATGATAGCCTAAAAGAACTATCCGCCATCATTCATACGAAAGAAAATTATATGACTATTTGCAATAACTATAAAATCAAAATAAAACAACAATCTGCAAATTCCTTAAATAACATTGGCATCAGAACAGAACACATGACTGAACAAGAAAAACTTCATATCGAAAATTTAATAAGACAATACTCAAATTTATTTGCTGAACCAAACGAAAAGCTTACATTCACAACCATCGTAAAAGGTGAAATAAAAACTACAACCGAAAGGCCAATATATTCGGCATATTACCCATATCCTATTTCCCTAAAAGATGAAGTTGAAAAACAAATACAGGAACTTCTTGACAATAACATAATTCGACCTTCACGGTCTCCTTATAATTCTCCGGTATGGATAGTACCAAAGAAAATAGACGCTTCAGGAAAGAAAAAATATCGACTCGTTATTGATTATAGGAAACTCAATACCGTCACCATTCCTGATCGTTATCCCATACCCGACATCAGTAACGTACTCTCAGAACTAGGAAAAAGCAAATTATTTTCAGTCATAGACCTTAAAAGTGGATTTCACCAAATACCTCTAAAAGAGAACGATATAGAAAAAACGGCTTTCTCCGTAAGACACGGAAAATACGAGTTCACAAGACTACCATTCGGTCTCAAAAATGCACCATCAATTTTTCAACGTGCACTCGACGATATTTTACGTGAACACATAGGGAAAATATGCTACGTATACATTGACGACATAATCGTATTTAGTGAAGATACCGAATCACATTTCCAAAATATCGAAACCATATTTCGAACTTTACAAAACGCTAATATGAAGGTGCAAATCGACAAATGTGAATTCTTGAAAACAGAAGTCGAATTCCTTGGTTTTATTGTATCCCAAAATGGTATACGAACCAACCCAAAAAAAGTAGAGGCAATTAAAAACTTTCCCTGTCCAAGAACTATAAAAGACCTCAGGTCATTTCTAGGACTGTCCGGTTTCTATCGTCGTTTTATAAAAGATTACGCCAAATTGACGAAACCCTTGACATCCCTTTTAAGGGGGGAGGAAGGACATATATCCAAAAGACTTTCTAGTAGGAAATACATTAACCTTTCCAAAGAAGCCATCGATGCATTCCAAAAGGTAAAAAATTCTCTATTGTCGGAAGACGTTATGCTATCTTATCCCGACTATAATAAGGAATTTCACCTAACGACGGACGCATCAAAATACGCTATTGGCGCAGTATTAACACAGGAAAATAGACCCATTATATTCATTTCGAGAACGCTAAGTAAAACGGAGGAAGCATATGCCACTAACGAGAGAGAAATGCTAGCTATTATTTGGGCTTTGAAATGCCTTCGAAACTACTTGTACGGGACAGCCAAAGTAAAGATCTTTACAGACCATCAGCCATTAACGTACGCCTTATCTAACAAAAATTCCAATTCTAAAATGAAGCGATGGAAATCAATTTTAGAAGAATACCATTACGAACTACAGTACAAACCCGGAACAAGGAATAAAGTTGCAGATGCTTTATCTCGTCCCCCTCGCAATTCACATATTAACTCTATGACGTTGACCCAGAACAGCGACGAAAGCTCCTCACAGAATTTGATACCATTTGCCAATGTACCCCTTAACGTATTCAAAAACCAAATCATCCTCAATGTAGGAAATAACACTGACTACAAGTTTGAAATTCCATTCCCAACATATCATCGTCACACAGTAACTGATGTAACTTTCAACGAAGAAAAATTAGCCAATATCCTTAAATCATATCTGAACCCATCGGTTACTAATGGCCTCATGACAGACGAACGAACACTAGGTATGATACAAAAAATTTTTGCCGATCGTTTCAACAGATACAAAATACAGTTCACTAGGAAGTTAGTAAGAGATCTAACAAACTCAGCCGATCAAAATGAGGAAATTATTAATGAACACAATCGTGCCCACCGAAATAGCGAAGAAAACAAGTTGCAAATTCTAGAAAAGTTTTATTTTCCACAAATGAGAGCCAAGATTAAAAAAATCGTGAAACAGTGCAGAACATGTAAATTTAATAAATACGACCGTCACCCTCATAAACACGCTATTCAAAGCACACCAATACCTGAGTACCCCGGACATATTGTCCATATCGATATATACCACACAAACAAACAACTCATTCTTACCGCCATAGATAAATTTTCGAAATATGCTCTTATTAAACAAATTAAATCACGAGCGGCAGAGGATCTGAAACAACCTCTTAGAGACATCATAATTTCATTAGGAATACCAAAAGTTATTATATTCGACAATGAAAAATCATTTAATTCCAGCCCAATCACATTCATGCTGACTAATCAATTCAATATAGAAATTCACAAAGCTCCACCCTATAAAAGCTGTTCGAACGGTCAAGTTGAGAGATTTCACCTTACTCTTACCGAAATAATACGTTGCCTCAAATCAGAAAATACGCATGAATCATTTGAGGAACTCCTAAACAGATCAATTTTTGAATACAACAACTCAATCCATTCAACAACCGGTAAAAAACCTCTCGAGCTCTTCTTTGGCCACAGAACACTAATCGATTCCAAACAAATAGAAATAAATAGGCAAGAAAACGTTAAGAGGCTACGAGAAAAACAAGAGACTGATTTAAATTATCATAATAAAAACAAAACGCCCATGAAGAATTACGACATAGGTGACACAATTTATGTAAATATAAATAAAAGGTTAGGAAATAAATTAACTCCACGATATAAAGAGGAAATAGTCGCTAAAAACTTTAACAGTACTGTCCTCACCAAATCAGGTAAAACCGTTCATAAAAATTTAATTAAAAACTGCTTTAAGTAAAAAGTTAAAATTATAACTTATTGAAAAATTACAAAAATAATATGCATCAGAATTAGAAAAAATACGTTAAAGTAAATAGAATATAACTTTACTATCAAAAATAAAACTGAAAAGTAAAAATAAAAATATTTAAAATTGAAATTGAAATTGTAAAAAGAAAAAATTACTACATATACTCATGTTATTAACTGAGCGAAGGCCAATGTTATAACTTCATTAAAAAATTAAGAAACATTTAGAGTAAGAATCACTTGTAGGAATGAAAATGATTTGTAAACCTTTTTCCAACATTTAAATATGAATGTAAAATATGTAAAATGAAAATGATTTGTAAACTTTTTTCCAATATTTAAATATGAATGTAAAATATGAAAAATGAAAATGATTTGTAAACTTTTTTCCAATATTTAAATATGAATGTAAAATATGAAAAATGAAAATGATTTGTAAACCTTTTTCCAATATTTAAATATGAATGTAAAATATGAAAAATGAAAATGAATTGTAAACTTTTTTCCAATATTTAAATATGAATGTAAAATATGAAAAATGAAAATGAATTGTAACCCTTTTTCTAATATTTAAATACTTTAAGCAGTAAATCATGTAAAATATGTATGTACATAGTTAGGAAATACACCACTTAATTGCGCAAGGGCGAATAAACAGCACCTATCACCAGCCTAAGGAATCAAGCTAACCGTCATTGAATACGATACCAGTGCCAAATACACTACATATGTATGTACATACATATGTCGCTCATTGAAACATTTTATAAATAAAAGCTTACAGTACGAAACACGATTCTGCAGCTCAGCCATAGTACTCTTTACATCGAAGTCACTCAGTTGTCCAAATAAAACTTTACACTTGGCTGTCAAACGCGGACGTTCGAAATTAAGAAGGGAGGAGTTAACAAAATAAATATTTTGTTACACAGTGTGCTGTACCTGCTGTACCATGTAAGCTTAAGAATGCCCTGGAATGCAGGTACACAATTTGGCAAACGCATCACGCCACTTTACCGCTACCCACTAAAAGAACGCCAAACTAAAAACAGGGATTTTAATGACGCTACTAGCACGCCACTTTACCGCTACCCACTAAAAGAACGCTAAACTAAATGACGCTACTAGCACGCCACTAACAATATGCGTCGCTGCCGACGTCTCGCTCTGCCGGCGCTTAGAATATTAAGTTGGTGATAGCTTAAGCTTAGATTTAAGTTTCACTTTTAATTCGGCTATCCTTCAAGCAGGTTGGACATCGCTCCAACAAACTTTAACTTTAATAAAGTATTTTTGTACAGTGTTTATAAAACGTAATGAAATAAAAAATTTAAATAAAAAATTTAAAGACATTTAATTTACATAAGTATGTATTTTTCTAAATATGTGTTTGTGTGTTGTTCTTACTCTTCCTCCTTTCTTTATCACTTTTCAAAGCGGCAGTCATTCATCAAATGAAGAAATTAAACAAATACCCGCGTATATACTTACAAACACAGTATGGATATTTATAATTTTATTTTATTGGCGTCGTTTAAAAGAAAATATTTTTTTTTTATTTTTATTTATTCCTATATGTGCGTGTGTGTGTGTGCATAACGCATTTTCATTCAATCGAAACAATTGTGTATATGCAAATAATTTTTTATTGCCTCATTGAGCTTTATCTGATTGCCAAAGCGAAAATCGAAAAGCTCGAAAAAGCAGCAAAACAACGCTGAAATTGTTTTGGCGTGCGACATGTTCACCATATGCCCGACAATAGTGGTGAGTGAGTGAGTGAGTAACGAAGGCGCCGCAGCAGCGCAATCAGCTGCTCGGAAGCGAAGGGCGCAAGCAGACAGTAGCATGACGTGCCGTTAACAGGAGCAACACTTGGCGACAGTAGCCAGCTTAATTTCTCTTTTTCTTTTTTTTGTTTTTGCTTTTGCGTTATAATGTTGTTTTTATGTTATTCTTTTTTGTAACTGCGTAGCGAGCACACTGACCTTTCGGTTAGGTTGAATGGCTTTGCACAAACCGACTTAAATTGACTGTGGCCGACGTCACCGCCACTCTGCCGACGTCTCTTCTCTGCTGCGGCTGTGACTGCCGACATGCGAGCGCCACATGGTGTCGACCGTGACGTCTTCGGCAGGGAGCAGGAGCAGCGTGGATGTTTACGCCTTTGTTTTGTTACGGCGCAGCTGACTTTTGTGTGTTTTCGCACTCATTGTTCTTTTTGCCTTTTATTTGCGGGATCTGTTATTAGTTTTAGCTCTTTTTTATGATTTCATCTGTTTATTTCATCATCTGCTAATATTCTTGCCGCTTTAAGCGGTATATTGCCACTTCGCGGTCCTCGGAGTTCAAGCGACCGTTTAACGGCTCAAATTTAAAAATTATTGTCTAATTTTTGCACTTTTATCCACACACTCTTTTTACTTTTGGGAATTTTTTTTTCAATTGTACATCAATTATTTTTTGTTTTTAGCCGTTTGGATAGACTTTATTCTAACCGCTCGCGGCTGTGGCGTTGTGAGTTCACTCACGCATTTATTTAATCAAAATGACTGGTTGTTGAACTTGATATAAGGTGGCTAGACACCAAGAGCTGGACCGGCAAATAGAAATTCCTTTTTTTTGTAAATTCACGAACTCATTCAACCAAAAATGAGTTTCAACGCTAAATAAAACTTTCTTTGGAAAATGGGGTTCAGTGGTCATCTCGTTTTGGGCTCATTCTCTGAACTTGCGACACGCTTGATAGTTGTTCAACTATTGCACGAGTTTGACTTTGTAAGCCCATAAACCAAGATCCTTCCTCAAAATCTTCCATAAAGTTGATAGTCCTCGGGTCCTCTACGATACCCTGCTCAAATCAGCAATAGCATCATCAGTGCGCGCTGTACGGGGTCTCTGAGCAATGTTCACTAGAGTAAACTTGGTGCGAATCCGATTAATGGTTCATCTAAGCTGGGCGATTATGACGACTGAATATTGGCATAGCGTCGCCCAAACCGGAACATTATTTTGGTAGTATAAATCGAGAATCAGCTGCCAAAAAGACCAACTCCAAAAAAGATTATTGTCTAATTGAAAATTTTGATTACATTTTGCGGGCTAAACGTCAGAATGTCCAATACAATATCCTCAATTCCATAGTTGTCGTACTAAGTACATGTGGATTAAAAAATCAAGATCTTTGAGTTACTCGAATTTTGAAAGTATCACGTCATAAGATCTATGTACATATAAATTCGGAAGAAAAATCATACGAGTATCGGTCTCTTTTTTAACAAGCGAAAATAGAAAGAAAAAGAAAATAAATATATACTCGGTCGATCAAGAGAACAGAAAGCAGACGGACTTTTCGAAGTAAATTTCTGGGAAAATATATCTGTGGTTTCCAAGAATTTCCGCTAATTTCAAAATTAGTTTACAAAATTCGAGTATTTCCACATTCTTGAGCTAATTGCGAGAGAATTTTTGTCTCCGAATATTAGAAAGGTGATTCAAAAACACAAGCCTACTAGTAGTACAAAGCCGAGAGAACGTTGAAGACATGCCTCTCATACTGCAAGACCTTCGACCTCTTCAACTGATGAAAATTTTGAAGAAGTGAAGGATATGGTGCTGGAAAATCGTCAAGCAAGCGTTAAAGAGATGGCAAAAGAGTCCAACGTCTCTCGCGAGTCCGTTCGACTGATTTTGTTGGATATTTTGGGTATGAAACGCGTTCTTACTCAACTCGTCCCGATATATCTGAATTCTTTTTTTTTCAAAAAGAGTACCGTAAACTGTTCTCTTCGGACTTGCTTGATCGTGTGAATTTATAACTGCCGATGAGACATGACTTTATGAGTTTTTCATGCAAACAAGTCAAAAATCAAACCACACAATATAGGGAAAGTTTTGAAATACATAGTATGTAAATATTTTAAAAATATAAAATAGTTTCCGCCTTTTAAAAGAGGAAACCCGAACCAAACTTAAGGAGTTTTGGCTAACCGTCGGAATTTGCAAAAACTTTAATTCAAATATTCTATACATACATACATATACAAGGTCTGTCGCACAAGAAACAGGACTGTTAAAAAAAAACAACAAAAAATTAATATTTTTCAAAAGTTATATTTTTTTATTCAAAGTAGTTTTGTTGTGCTTCGAGACAGCGTTTAGCCCGGTCAATTAGCATTTCAAATGAGTGTTTAAGGTCATTTTTCGGAATGCTCTTGAGAATATCGGTCGTCGCCTTTGGATAGCTGAAATGTCCTGAAACCAGTGTCCTTTCATAGGCAAATGAAGTTTTCCAAATAGGTAAAAATCACAGGGTGCCAGATCAGGTGATTAGGGTGAGTGATTTATGGTTAATATGGAGTGTTTTGTCAAAAAAATCAGTGGCAAGCGTCGACCGATGACACGGCGCATCATCGTGCAACAGGCGCCAGGACCCTGCCTCACGGTATTGTGGTCGAGCACGACGAATGCGTGACAAAAGACGCTTCATAACACCAAGGTAAAACACAGCATTAATCGTTTGGCCAGCTGGGACGAACTCTCGGTGTACAATACCCTCGGAATCGTAAAAACAAATCAGCATTGTCTTTATTTTTTTTCGGTGACTTCTCATCGTCACAGAGGTCCTCACGACCTTCTTGTAATCGCATAAACCACTCATGCACATTACTACGGGATAGGCACTGATCACCATAAACTTTTTTCATCATTTGAAATGTTTCAGTAAACGTTTTCCCAAGTTTAAAACAAAATTTAATATTTGTTCAAAATGCATTTTACGACCGATGATCAAAAGCTGCTGTCACTTTTTGATCGATAACATCGATTGTAGTTATCCAATTGTCTTAAAATTTTTACGAAATGTCAACAAGAGATCAAACTTTTTATTTCATATACCCACCAGGTGGCGCCACCATAAACAATTATATTTAAAAAGTTCTGTTTCTTTTGCGACAGACCTTGTATAGTAAGTATATTTGAATGCATATGTAGGTTTTTGTACTTGGAATATTATTTAATTTTTTATTAATAAACGATGAGGCTCACTATTCAAATAGTAGTCGGCGCGGCCAGGAGCTCATTTATTTATAGATTTTCCTTATCCTAATACATATTTGGGTTATACAAAAACACATATATGTATGTACTTATGTACGTAAGTATGTATCTTAATTCTAATTTACTGTACATAACGGCATTATGTACACATATGTATATACATATCTTAATCCATAAATGTGCTCAACGGCATAAAACAAATTTTTCTTATAGCACAAACAGCCAAAAACGTAGACTAGTGGCCCGTGTTAGCTGATACGACCTATCTTTTGGGCGCGCAATGTAAGTGAACAGCGAAAAAAGCTACTCCCTTCTCTCTCGGCATTTGGATTTTTGCCATAGAAACGTGTCAGCTGATTGCTCTCTCACAACGCAGGGTTGCCAATCTCGATATACTGTAGTAATTATAAAAGTTGTCTTCAATTTATTTAATAATCAATTGAAAAGTCCCCGGCCTAGCACATAGATGGCGCTACTAGAATTAAATCCATTTGAGCCCTAACCTTCAAAAGGCGCATGTATAAATTTGACAGCTTTTGGGTCATTAGATTGTGTATTATATCATTTTGAGTCAAGCAACTTTTGTTATTGTGAAAAAATGAGTAAAAAGGAATTTCGCGAGTTGAAAAAATATTGCTTTTTGAAGGGACAAAATACAGTTGAAGCAAAAACTTGGTTTCATGACGAGCTTCAAAAAGGAACCCTCGCAATAAGTCTTCAAACTAGATATTTTTTTGATTTAGAATTGCCATCTCACATCTGATTTAATTGAAGTATTACAAATTGTTCCAAACTTAGACAGATTAACGGATCTGTTCGCGTAATTACTTATTTATAAATCATTAGTCGCAAATTTTGAGATTCCATAAAGAAATAGATGATTTTTTTTGTTCTGCCGACGGTTATAAAAGCAGTTAACATATACTTACACACATAAGAAATTTAAAAAAGGTTCAGTGAGTTGCTTCTGAAAGAATTATGTACATACTGATATACCCAAAAAGTAGGTAAAGCCAGAGTAGGTAAGAAGTTTCTTATGCAGTGGACGTTTTCTGCCAAGACGCGCAGAATATGGAATTTCGCATGCAACCGCCGTTCGCCGAATTCATATTAATAGATTCATAAATTGACTAATCCAAACGGACAGAAATATACAAATAACCAAAACAGGGTGCTCAAGTTGTGGTTAAGTAATTATATACAAAATACATACTTAAGTATATATAATATATACATATGTATATAAGTATGTGTTGCTATACTTATGTACATATGTATGTATGTTTATGAGCATGCATACGTGATTGCCATTCTTGAAGCTCCCAAAGCCGTTGATTGTGGTGATTTATGACGAAAGCGCAAATAAAGAGTGAGTGAAGCTCTAAAAACAAGTCAGCTGTTATTTTTTTATTTATTTTCCCAGAAGGAAACTGCAAGTTATTTTTAAGTACATAATAAGCCTCCCATATATACATACATATGTACATATATGTGTAATGTACATACATATATACTTATGTATATGCCATAGTTGTCAGTTATTTAATTTTAAAACGTTCTTCACTGATTTCACTTCATGAAGTTGGTTCTTAATTAATCGTTTCCTGAAGGAGTGACAATCACGGAGCCACATCTTTGCCTTTTGAAGAACTTTATGCAAATTAAACTTAACTGTTGAGTCACCGTTAATTTACTGTTTTTAATGCATAATTAATCGGTACCTAAAGATTATTTTCGTACAAGTTGCCACCATAAATGGCGAGTTCACGCACTCACTTATAATTTTTGTTTCATTGTTTGACACAGGCTTCCGGCAGTTTTGTAAATTTACCAAGAAAGAAACATTTTCGTTAGAATATTGAACTGATTCGACAGTTGAAATATTAATGAATCATTGTGAAGCCAAAATAAGAAAAAAAAAACATTAAAATCGGTTGCATCAAAGCTAGAATACCTTTCACAAATAAAAAGATTTCACAGACAAGAATTTATTTTCTTCGGCTTAAATGGCAATTTTAGTGTTCCGATCTGAATTTGGAGATAGAAGTGTTGTCTTAGTCAATAATCCACGCCAAATTTCGTGAAGATATTTTGTCAAATAAATAAGTTTTCCATACAGGGACTTGGTTTGGATCGATCAGTTTGTGTGACATTGTAGCCGCTAAATTATGTCACTATCGTCGTATATTTTGTACAGTTCATCGTCCCATTGACTGCGGTATTTGCCGATGCCAATGTGCAAAGGACGATAAATATTCCGCAGAAACTTTCTCTCGAAAACTCTTAAGGTCGACTCATCGGTTGTTGTCATCATCCATGCCTCTGTACCATATACCAGGATGGGAATAATGAGTGACTTATAGAGTTTGGGTTTTGTTCGTCGAGAGAGGACTTTACTTTTCAATTGCCTACTCAGTCCGAAGTAGCACCTGTTGGCAAGAGTTATTCTGCGTTTAATTTCGAGTCTGACGTTTTTGTTGGTGTTAATACTGGTTCCAAGATAGATGAAATTATCACGACTTTGAAATTATGACTGTCAACAATGACGTGGAAGCCAAGTCGCGAGTGCGACGACAGTTTGTTCGATGAAGGGAGTTATTTTCTTGCCTTGTCTTGTCCTCGTTCGCAACCAAACCCATACGCTTCGCTTCCTTATCCAGGCTGGAGAAAGCAGAATTAACGGTGCGGTTTTTGAGCCTAATGATAATAATATCATTGGCGTACGCCAGCTATTATACCCTTTTATAGAAAATTGTACCTTCTCTTCTAGATTCTGACGGAGCGTCGGAGCGGAAAATTGGTTATCGTTTGTATTGGCTACAAAGTAATCTATTTAGAAAATGATACTTAAAATCCTTGACTAAAATTAAGTGTCAATTTCATTTGATTTAAATTACTCTTGAAGATATCCATTCCGAAGATCACGATTCGATAATTTCAGGTAAATAACATACGTGCATTGTGATGGCATTTTTAAGACAAAGAAATCATTATTCATCAACCAACCTGAGTCTGAATAAAAGAAGAATGCAAGCCAAAGTTTCCCAACCTAAGCACCGTCAAAAAAGAATAGTCGATAGAACGATAAAAAAATATAAATTTCGAATGTCTAAGTTAGAAAGGTTTGTTACGAACAGTGACCAAACAGGATACTTTTTACTGGAGAAAGCTGTATCTTATTAAGCGCAGGAAGCTTTCTACTATTCTAAGAATATACGTTCGAGGTTTCGTTAAACTAAAGCCACTATCCAATAGGGTACCAGAAAAGGACAAAGACCTCAAACCGCGTCCATAATAGTTATGATGAAACGAGTTTGTATATTCTTACGAGCTCGCTTGCCTTGGAATTCCCAGGGTATGTCCGGTACTGAGCTTATTTCAGATATTTCGAACAACATGAACACTATTAATTATAAAGCATCATGCGGGTCAATATGACCCAGCCTCATTGACGCCGGATTAATAGACGATTCCTTAAGGAATTACATGTGAGAGCGTATAATGTGCAGACTCATTCGAGTTCAACCATTTTCTTCAACGTTTTTTGAATTTAAAATAAGCTTAAAATGCAGACAGCAATATTTCTTTCATACGTTTTATTTGCAACAACTACAATAAAGAAGTACTTAAGTATGTACCACGTCTCCACGTTGATTTATGCGTCCAGCCGAAGAATCTTTTGTTCCACCTTCACAGTTTCGCTTGGTTCGCCCACTAAATTGTCGGCGGTTACTTTGCTTGATTGGTTTGATGATTTGTTTTCTTATTTTTTGCAATGGCGTAGATTGGCATTGCCGCTTTCCTTCATCTTTCACATTCACGCTGATTCTGCGGCTTCATTCAGCCGCTCTATGCCCCGCTTAATGGCACGTAGATTCAACGTCTATTTGATTTCTTCGTTGTTTTGCAAGCGAAAGTTGTGCGGAATATGTGTGCCAGGCATCGAATCACCAACAGATGTCGCGTCGGTATAATTCTTCGGCGACGTGCTGATGAAAGCGTAGTCAATAACAAAAGGCGTCCAATCTTAAAGAGATCTCTTTTTGCGCTGTGGCGGAGTAAAAGTAAACGCAACAGCGAAGACAATAGAATAAACGAACGGGAAGTACGGCTTCGTCCATATTAAAGTCTTATTTACGCCCTCGGTCAATGTACAATAGCGATGTGCGCTGAATGTTGTACGCGACACACATGGTAAGGTCGATAGCACAAAGAAAGCCGCGGCTCAACGACAGCTGAGCTGAATGGTGACTGCACATTAGTCATTTGGTATTTTGCACTGACAAAGACATTGAATGTTCCGTTTCAGTTGAGCTTTGTACAGGTTAGCCGGCCTTTCCATCGGCCGGTCGCTTCCGCCGTTGCGCTTCTTTATTCTTTTTACTGAAAATGCTTTAAAGAACAGTTTGAATTCACTGACTCAATGGCGCAATATTTTCAATTTAATTTTAATAATTAGTTATCTTGATTAAACTTTTTTCCTGGAGCTTATTTAATAGCCCTGGGGACCAACAGAAAAAACTTTGAATTTCGCGAAGGTTGAGCAAAATCAAATCCATTATTTCGTATTAGTTGGGGTTGCATACGTAATTCAAAAATGAAGATTCTACTGCAGTCATTCTTCTACAAGAAAATTTCGTATCATTGATGAAAACGCAAAATGTATTGTTCTTCACTTTCAACTGGACTGTGGTTCTGATTGAACGGCTGTTCGATGTTCAAAGAGCCGATCTCAGTCAATAAAGTTATTAGTGTGCCCCGTAACGTATAGTAGCATGGAGTTATCAGACTTATAAATTGACTTATCGTATTTTAGAGCCTCTATAGATCATTCTTTTGTAGCATGAGAGGTACCAGTCAGGTATCACTATTTTATACCCAAACCAATTATGATAGAATTAGAGCGTCAATAGAAAAGTTTTTTACAACACAGTTCCCTTCAACTTTTCGATACCATTTTTGTTGTACGATTTGTCCTATTCTTTAAAATAGGCCTCATTTTCGGCAACCCCCTTTTCATTCGATGAATATTTCTTCAAAGCGAGCAATTTTTTGAGACTTTCTCAAGAAATAGTCGCTGGGGTCTGGTCTACAGAATACGGTAGATGCGGCAGCAATTCGAAGCCCAATTCATTGATTTTTCCCATCGTTCTCACTGACTTGTGACATGGTGCACTGTCTTGGTGAAAGAGCACTTTGTTTTCCTGCAAATGCGGCAGCTTTTTGGCGATATCGATCTTTAAACGGTCGGTTTACGCTATACTTATAATAGACGTTGTTGATGGTCCTTCGTTTTTCAAGATCGTCAATAAAAACTATTCCAATTATACAGACGCCATATCCTTGTAGCCGACTGTTGAGTTTTTCCACGGTTTGGAGCGGGTTCATCATATGTTAATCACTCGCATAATTGTGGATTGGACTTCGTAGTGAAATCGACGCAAAAACTCAGGTTTATTACGCTTGAATATCTCCAAACACTGTTCCGAATCATCAACTCGTCGTTGTTTTTAGTCAAAAGTGAGCACCCACTTTGCACAGACCTTTCATATATCTAAATATTCGTGAATGATATCTTTAGGGGGCCTGCTTCTGGAACAACTTCATTTTACGGTCATTCAAAATTATTTCATGGACTTTTTGATGTTTTCATTGGTAACAACTTCTTTCAGGCGTCCACTGCGTTCACCGTCTTCGGTGCTCATTTCATCACTTGTAAACTTATCGTACCAATACTTGATGGTTGATTTTCCAGGGCCAGTGTACGATAACTCGTCAACAGGATTTTACTTCAACTGATTTTTACCCTGCAAAAAGCAATATTTTATTAACTCATGAAATTTTTGTTTATTAATTTTTTTCACAATAACAAAAGTTGTTTCACTCAAATGTGTCAGGCCGGGGACTTTTCAATTGACATGTTAAATACATTGATTAATGAGGTCATGAATAAAAGGAGGAGATTCTGTTGAGATGAGGACTGTTTTGTTATTCATGATTGGCAAATTCTTGTTGTTGTGGCTTAAAAATCCGGGTCCGTTCCGTTACGTAGACCGGGCTGTCGTGGGAACGGTTAGGAAAATTATTATTTGGTGTTGCTCACTGCTTTCACACGAGCGATAACTATTACGAAAGCACACAAAACGTGCCACCCAAACACGAGCAGCTTCATCGTCTTTCTTGGCATCCCCTCTCCTACAAAAAAGCCAGCTTGGGTTACAAAAGAGTCCTCGTGTGACCACTCTTGTCTCTATCATTGTTGCATTTTGGTTCTGCTCAGTTTG
Organism: Bactrocera zonata; assembly: GCA_037783105.1. Classification (NCBI taxonomy): domain Eukaryota; kingdom Metazoa; phylum Arthropoda; class Insecta; order Diptera; family Tephritidae; genus Bactrocera; species Bactrocera zonata. The sequence goes on along the minus strand of JBAWJQ010000165.1, from coordinate 1,084,324 downwards.
CGTGGAACATTGGTTTCAAATTTAATAGAACTATAAATATATTTATACTAGATTTTGTATATATTTAGTTTTATTCTATTTGGTTCACAAATACAAATGATTCCATATAATAGGTGATCCATTTCGAGGTTCCCTCCCTTTTTTAAAAGAAAAACCACAGAATTTTCAATACTAATGAGGAATGTTTATTATCATTCGAAAGAACATTATTTGGCATTCTTCTCCAATGCCTGAATCGATATGAGATTGTCCACATAGACTTTAGATTCTACATATCCCCACAGGAAACAATCTAACGGTGTGATATCACAGAATCTTGTTGGCCAATCGATCTGCCCAAAACATGAAATTGTTTACTCATCGAAGTATTCTCTCAATAAATTCATTGATTGATTCGATGTGTGGGATGTGGCGCAGTCTTGTTGAAGCCAAATGTCGCCGAGATCGCGAGCTTCAATTTCTAGAATCAAATAGTCGGTTATTATGACGCGATAATGATCCCCATTGACGGTTATGTTCTCACCGGCATCATTTTTGAAGAAATATGAACCGATGATTCCACCGGCCCACAAACCACATCGAACCGTTGTTCTTTCTGGATGAAATGCTAGCACTGGAATCTCTATCGAAAAGTTCTTCATACACTCCACGCCCAGTTAACTTTAGTAAGCGGTCAACGAAGAAGTAAAAAACTACCAAGAGAACTGTAAAAAAACAATACCAAGAGATTTGTCAAAAAAAAAGTTGACGAACGTTCGCAAGCTCGCAACCTTCCAATATGTACATATGATGATGTGACTGTCGCTTACGCATTTCTTACACTCGACTGCGTCGGTAATTGCTATGCGAAGAGCTGGGTATACATACGCCGTGTCGATTTCAGGAACCTATAAACTTTTATTTTCTGCTACGAATGGATGTGTGTATGCTCACGTAGCATATTTTACCGCCCCACTTGGTATGTAGTTCTACTCGGGGTTCTTGACCGTCGCGCCAACAAACAAACAATTCGGGTTCATCAACTTGAGCCGACACACACAGGCTGTCATATGCGAGCTACACTCTAAATGTCTTCAGCATCCAACCAGCCATAGATACATGCATATTTAGGTATGTACTAAGCAATGTCCTTTGACGCATACATTTTACCCGTAGACGCTTCGCATCTTCTTGATTTGCACACTCAATCAGCTGTGCGCCAACTATCGAAGTGAGTACGCATTTTTAAAATATCAAAAAACATTTTGTTGTCTGCCAGTTGATCGTCTCCTCACACTGCTAAGCGTGAAAATCAAACGCGTCCATAAAAATACTTACATACATACATATATACATATTTACATATAGAGTGGACTAGGTAAGCTAGCGGATTCTACTTAATGCTTTGTCCTTTGGTAGCACCAAAGACGCACTAGCCTGCTTGCTACAACAACAAGATAAACTCAGGGTAGTGCTCGTCTGCCTGCATTTGTCCCTTGACCATCATCAGCATGTCAGCGTCATCGTCGTCGTCTGCCTGACATCTCGTCAGCACCTTCTGCGTTTGGCCTTCACCGTTCTATGCACCACAAACAACAACTAATCATGCAGGCAAGTAACTGCATTTTCTTTGTGTCTGCAGCCAATGCTCATTGCCTTTGTCTCTACAGCGTTGTAGCAGCGCCTCGTAGGGCCCTGTTCCCTGCCGCAGGTCCCTTGTTTGCAACACAGTTAGTCGCTTCATTCAGTCGGCTTTTGTATTTTTCTTTTTGCTGCGCGGATTTATGCACTGGCTCAGGCAGACGCAGTTACCCGGCGTTGCTTAGCTTAGTCCCTCCACTGCGCCGCGTATTTAATTTTACGTCTGTCGGTCTGTTGGCGTTCTTTCTTAGGTACCCAGGCATTTTTAACTAAACGTAAGTGTAAATGTGTAGCCACGCATACATATCTCTACCGGTTATTTGCTTTTCGCCGATAAATCCATCATTTCTGTACAATGTTGCAGTGGTAAACATAGCATTTGCACCGACTGTGCAATTTATAGTGTCTTGTAATGCTCCTCAACTCGTTGTTTACCCATTTCAGCTGTAGAGTAAACATTACTCTTACTTGTTGTTGTTTATCATTTCACTGTTTATGCTGTAAAACTGCAAAAATCTGCAAATTTAAGACTTCTCTAAATCGAAGGCTCATTAAACTGGAAATTTTTGCCAATGGGAAGAAATAGCATGGTTTTGTATGATTAATGAGTTGGCTCGGTTGCGAAAATTGCGGAACGGAAATAACTTAAAATGATTTGTGTCTAACTAACGGTATTTTATAACATCTTCAAGATTTCGATACTGACTTTTGTTAAGGAAAAGAGTCATACTAACAAGTAAACTTGAGTCAAAAACAATCTCAGTTTGCTCAGCATTCTTACAAGTCTGTTTAGTTAGATTTTTTTGGGAACGGAGTCTCCGCACATGTAGCTTGCTTTGGTGGTCTCTTATTTAAGCCAATCAACGGCGACTACCACTAAACGCCATCCACAGTGAATTAACTCTTGCTCAACTTCGTTCTACATACTGTAGCAGGTTAAAGTCCTATCTATCCAGGTTTGACGCCGACATTCCTCTTACTCTTTGCTCGTCATAGCAAACCCCACTCATCTAACACCCCTCTCTATATGGTCCGATCCCGTCGAAACAGCACCTTTTTTGAACTTAACATTAGACAATCTTGAAACAACCTCTGTACCTTTCTACACAAGCGGGTTAACCGTTAAACAATAACATTCACAGTGAATCCATTAGCACATTCACCTACTCCTTCTCATTAAATGCCGTACATGTAGTTAAATCATTACCCATAGCAGACGAAGGGCGCCAGTTGCTCCGAGAATCTAGAGTAAACTTTGTGCATTTTCCCTCATGATGCAATGCACTTATGCCAACGGATTTTCCAATCTTCGAAACACTGGTTGTAGTCACTTTCCGGGATGGCCTTCAGTTCCGTCTTCGCTGCGGCTTGAATCTCCTCTATCGTATAAAAACGGTGTCCCCGGAGCGGTCTTTTGAGCTTGGTGAACAGCCAGAAGTCGCACGGCACCAGATCAGGTGAATACGGTGATTGCGGAACGATATGGGTTGAGTTTTTGGCGAAATGATCACGAATTACGAGGGCAGTATGGGATGGTGCATTATCGTGGTGTAAAAACCAAGAATTGTCCTTCCACAATTCCGGCCTTTTTAGGCGGATAACGTTATGCAGACGACGCATAACGTTCAAATAATATTCCTTGTTGACTGTGTGACCGGTTGGAAGGAATTCATAGTGCACAACACCACGATAATCGAAGAAATCAGTCAACATGACCTTGATTTTTGAGCGACTTTGGCGCGATTTTTTTGGTCTCGGCTCTCTTTTGGCACGATATTCGCTCGATTGATCGGTTGTTTCGGGGTCGTAATCATAGATCCACGTCTCATCGTCAGTTATAATGCATTTCATGACACCCTGGTAGTCGGAAAGCATCGTTTCACACACTTCAACGCGACGCCTTTTTTCACAAAAAATTCAATGTTTTCGGTACCTGTCGAGATTTAACGCGCTTGAGGCCCAAAACATCCTTCAAAATGGTATTGGCTGAGCCTTTCGATATGCCAACTTCATCAGCAAGGTCTCTAATTGTTAATCGACGGTTTTTCAACACTAAATCTTTGATTTGTTGAACGAGAGCTTCGTCGGTTGAGGTTGATGGTCGCCCTGGATGCTCTTCGTCTTCGACACGTTCACGGCCGGCTTGGAACTCACTATACCACTTGTAAACATTTTTTTGGACATAGCCTCATCACCAAAAGCTTTCTGCAGCATCCTCAATGTATCTGCAGTAGAAAATTGATTCCTTAAACAAAATTTAATGTAAATTCTTTGCTCAACAAATGTCGACAACGCAAAAAACGAAAAACTCACTTTTAGCAGCTCACAAAACGACACGTATCTCAAACACTAATGAATATTTTGACATGAAATTTGACATAAATGTGACTGACTACCAACCTAAAAAAATAATAATTCTCCAAATCCTTCGACGCGCGCAGTATTTTTTTGGGCACAGGTACATACTTTTGAGATAACGTCAATAACGCCACAAAAAGAAGCGGGAGGAATCAAAAACTCCAAATCTGACTATCTGTATGGATTGCAGGCGTCGGGTACAAACCCGTAACCTAGAATAAATTTTTCAGATATCGATTTCTACAGACTTTTTCGCGTTAATGCGCTAAATAATATGAAATGGGCCTCCTCGACTACCTCCTTTTTAAAAAGAATTTCATTCAAATGTGGTGGAATATATCCAAATTTTCATTCAAAAAAGATGTTTTTCCGTTGTTAGGGCCAGTATTTTTGGGTTCATATAATAGATACTATTCAATTCCAAAATTTTCTGCAGAACTTTGCAGCTTAGCTGTTCGAGAATTTCTAGGCAGCTTATTGAACTAGAAATAACATCTTAAACAAACTCTTGACTCATTTTGCAGACAAAAATTACAACAACCAATATATATTTACATATATATATATTTACATATATATATAGGAGACAGCTAAAATAAAACATGACTCTTTGATGTACTCTCTCTTAACACATACATAAACTTAACCCAAAAGTGTGCGCAATAATTTCAGGCACTTTTCCTAATGACTTAATATTTCTTCGCAGCTCGTTACTTAGCGAGAATGGAATTAAAAATTTCAACACCATAACTTTGGCGCATTTTAATCGAGTTCTCAAACATTAGAAATTCGTTCGTCCATTAGCAACTATACTGACTTGGTTCGTGGCGTATGCTCAAAAGTATCTAAGAGGGCAATGTGATAAGACTGTTGGAATTTTCTCGGTAAAAATTATATATTTTTTATTATGTGGGTATTATCATACGCAATTTTGTGCGCCATGTAATAGGGAATGCATTTCGGTCACCGGTGAATGTCGCAGAGGCATGATAATAAGATATCGCGAAGCTCGTACGTTGTCTGATCTTTTCGTTTGCGTTCGGTAGCAGTGATATTCACTGGTTTTAAGACTGATTTCTGTGGTTTGGACCTCCTATATTAAGTTTTAAATTCAAATCAAATTTGGTATTTGAAGTTATTATCAAGAACCAACTAACCTATCGATCCTCTCTCGTACAATATTCGTCTGTAAGTCCACTGCTTGTAATGTATCTAGTATATCGGTGTAAATAGTTTTACGTAAAATGATTTTTGGACAAGTTCCAAAGTAAACATTTAATGAACGAGCAGCAGCTGCACAGCTGATATTTATTTCGAAGAAAATACACATACAAATCTACATGAATGTATATCAGTGCTTCGTAAGTCTTTAAGTAGATGAACACTTCTCTTGCGATCGACTTATTTTTGTTGCTTTTTGCTTTCTGCTTTCTGCAAACATTTTAACCTAATTTTCAATATTTCGTTAAAAGTTTTCCGATTTTTTTGTGTTTCTTATTTTCTTGCTATATTTACACTACTCTTTTGCGTTCTGGAGCGACGTTATGTGTGCCAAGCTGATACTGTAAGACGATTTGGCTAAATACTCGAAAAGATCGAACAGTTTTTAATGAATAATTTGTTGCCAGTTGATAAGTTAACCCAGACTTTCCTTTTGGGTTTTTTTCATCTTCTTCGTTCAAGGAGTACCCATTGAGTAGTACCAGAGAACTGCTTAGAACATGTCTTGAAACCAAATTATTGCAATATTTATTCTCTAGAATTATTCTCACTGACACTAAAGGTCTCTCTGAGAAAACTCTAGTAGAATTGCACTTTCAATTAAACTCTACAACATTACAAATCCCTATCGATCCTTCAGAATAGTTTTATTGTTAGGTATTTCGAACGTTTCATACTCTCCGTAATGTAATATGGTTAAGATCATAAACCGAAAATAGAAAATGTACGCAGCTGATAGCCTTTGAAGCTAGCGCTGCATGCCTTAGGTTATACATATAGTATTAACTTTGTATAAGCTTTTATAAATAAAAAAAAAATAAAAAAAGAAAATGTACGATGTTCGAAAAAGACGTCTGTTTTTGAACTTTTTGTCAAGAATCTCATAACTGAGGAGAAGCTATTAAGTTAGAAAACTTTAAGCTCAATTCTGTGATAACAATGTATTAGATTCTTCTGCCACATTACATGAACACGGTCGCTCACAGTGAGCTCAAAGCTGGTCAAGGAGTGCATGATCTCACTAGCTGTAGCATCAAGCTGCTTCCATATTAAGCTTATGTGGGTGACTGCACTCGTCGGAAACTATAAAGCCGATGAACTTGCAAGAAAGGCAGCCTTAATAAAATCCCATTAGATGTTTTCCTGTCCGGCACTGGATCTATGGGACTCGCGCGAGCTCAGTAAGCGTCGATCAGTGACCGATTCTTGTGGGGTTGCAAAAGCGTTCTTGGCTCAGAGTGGAACATAAAAAATACATGCAATAAAAAGCTCTTACCAAGTAATAATAGGTGTCCAAACTGGACACTGGCCTATTGGCGCTCACGCGGTTAGACTAAATAATTTGAAGGGAGGAAGATGAGGTTGAAACATCTAAACACTTTCTCCTCCAGATTTCGGTTGAAGTATTTCGGTTGTCATGCTTTCTAGAAAACCTTCGAATTGATTGGAGTTAATTATACTCGGTTCAATAAATTTGTGTCTTGCTCTAGGCAATGCCAAAATCGCCTTCCGACTACCAGATCACTGTAGTGTCTTCCAAGCGGAGATAACAGTAATTTCAGAAAGACTTTATGTTCTTATAAAGTGTGTGCTCATAACGAGAAATACATTCATTTATACGTACAGCCAAGGGGCCTCTAGCTACTTGTAGACATTTAAGAGATATAGCTGAGTTTCGGTGAACTCAATCCCTAACTTGATGAACAAGCAGGCAAACGTAAGAGTTTTAGTAGGAAAGTTAACAGATCGCTGTCAAATTGGTAGGAATGGTAGCAGTTTGAAAACGTCATACAATGACTATTGTAGAAGCTGGGTAGACGAAAAAGACACTATAGAACACCTTTTAGACGAATGCAAGGCTTTGTATAGCGAAATAATTGCAAATAACGGTCGAAGATTTATTGACGGTGTCTCGAAGGTTGCGCAAATTAAACTTTTTGTATTGAAGAACTTCATCGGGAGCACAAAGTCTTTCAGAGAGAAAATAATAAAGTGAAGACCTACCTACCTACCTAGATGATACGTAAGAGTTCTGGGCATCACAACGGACAGAGCGTCCCTAGCTGACCAAGTGGGATTATTCGTGGCCTCACGAATAGATGCTCGCGGAACTGAAAATATTTAAAGTGTGATCCAATTCGAAGTCCCCTACTTTTTTGAAAAAAAAATACAGAATCTTCAAATTTAACGGTATACGCCAGCAGCTGTACATTCTTATAAAAGATTGCACTTGCTCGATTAAGTTCTGCAGCTCGAACTATTTTCTCCAGCAGCAGATTGGAGAAGTCGCACGATAGGGAGTCGCCTTGTCTGAAACCTCGTTTGGTATCGAGCGGCTCGGAGAGGTCCTTCCCGATCCTGACGAAGCTTTCGGTGCTGCTCAACGTCAGTTTACAGAGCCGTATTAGTTTTGCGGGGATACCAAATTCAGATATCGCGGCATAAAGGCAGCTTCTTTTCGTGCTATCGAAAACAGCTTTGAAATCGACGAAGAGGTGGTGTGTGTCGATTCTCCTTTCACGGGTCTTTTCCAAGATTTGGCGCATAGTGAATATCTGGTCGGTTGTTGATTTGCAAGGTCTAAAGCCAGACTGATAAGGTCCAATCAGTTTCTTGACGGTGGACTTTGATCTTTCACACAATACGCTCGATAGAACCTTATACGCGATGTTGAAGAGGCTTATTCCACGGTAGTTGGCGCAAATTGTGGGGTCTCCCTTTTTATGGATTGGGCATAGTACACTTAAATTCCAATCGTTGGGCATGCTTTAGTCCGATCATATTTTACTAAGAAGCTGATGCATGCTCCTTATCAGTTCTTCGCCGCTTTGTTGTTCTTCAGGCGGGTAATTGCTATTCGAACTTCTTCATGATCGGGTAATGGAACGTCTGCTCTTTCGTCATCGATTGGGGAATCGGGTTCGCCTTCTCCTGGCGTTGTACGTTCATTGCCATTCAGCAGGCTTGAGAAGTGTTCTCTTCATAATATAAGTATGCTCTGAGCATCGGTGATTAGATCACCTTTGGGTGTTCTACAATAGTATACTCCGGTCTTGAAGCCTTCTGTAAGCCGCCGCATTTTTTCATAGAATTTTCGAGCATTACCCCTGTCGACCAGCTTATCAAGCTCTTCATACTCACGCATTTCGGCCTCTTTCTTTTTCTGTCTGCAAATGCGTCTCGCTTCTCTCTTCAACTCTCGGTATCTATCCCATCCCGCACGTGTTGTTTCCTTATTATCTACCTCTCAGATGGTCCATCCGTTGAGACCAATTTTCGATGACTCGTTCGAGCATTTCGACTGGTACTTGCGAATCACACGCGTGATATTTTGATCTAAGGGCTGAATCGAAATGGGATTGTCCGCATAGACTTTACATTTTACATACACCCACAGAAGAAAGTCTAATGGTGTGATATGACACGATCTTGGTGGCTAATCGACCGCCACAAAACGTAAAAATATCTGCTTACCGAAGTATTCTTTCAATGTATCCATTGATTGATGCGATGTGTGAGAAGTGGCGCCGTTTTGTGGAAATCCAATGTCGCCGAGATTACGAGCTTAAATTTCGGATGAAATGGAAGCTCTTGAATCTCTTTAGGTTGCTCTTCATCCCAAATGCGGAAATTTTGCTTGTTTACATACATATTGAGCCAGAAATAGGCCTCATTGCTGTTATATTTTCTTCACTGCGTGTTGGACGTGGTCTATTCGGCCGAATATTATCCAATAATGAATGCTGGGTCTCAATGGATGGTGTTGCAATAGTACGATTATGTTCTTATTATTCTTTACAGAACGTGAAATTTCGTAAAAAAGTTGAACAATTTGTAAACTTTGTTCAGGCGTAAGTCTTTCCTTGATGAAATACCAAACACTGCTGAACAAAAATAACATGACAGCTTGACAGGACTCACGCGTGATCTGTCAAAAAAAGGCTATTGAAAAAGTACCTTTACTTGGATCACCCTTTATATACGCTGAAGTTAAGTAAGACTTTTTTCACATATTCGCAAAGTTTTGTACTGTAATTTTCTCTCGCAAACTGCAACTCTACCGTTATTTTGATTGCGAATGTTTACTGTTATTGCCGAATGTAACTTCCGAAATTTTTCGCAATTTCCTTTCACTTTTTCCTAATTTGTCGATATTACCCAAATGGGTAAAGTGATTTGTTGTAACCACTTTTGGTGTTAACGGCACATTACTAACTAACTGCATTTACTATTGTATTCAAATGAGTCGTACGAGAGTGTCAATTTTGCTTGAAATTGCACAGTTGGCAGCCATAAAATATGATAATTGTTTAAATGGTTGAACCGCAGGTTAAAAGTAATCAAATGCAACATTGCACTTTGGCATAGCCATTGTTGTTGCATGCATGTGCCACGAAATTCACAGGTGGGGCAGCTTAAAATCGATAAAAGTGCGCAAAGTTAAAAACCAAAAAAAAAAAAACATTAACAAAAAAAATTGCTTGCCTTTAAAAAAAGTTTCATGCAATAATAAAAAAAAGTTGCATGCAATATTTTTTTTTTTTTAATTTCATATAATTTGGTTTAGTTTCCAAACGAGCTGTGCAACGTCAACAAGTACCGTTATCTCTGAACGAAAGTGTTGCAAACAGTGGCACATTTCAATTTTCCAAAAACAAAAACAAACAGTGTTACCTACCGCATGCCACATGTCACATGCTACACTGATCGACAGTTGCTTTTCCACTCGTATTTAGTTGCAATCGTCACGCCGATTATTAGCTGCATACACACACTCTAGCATATAGTATATTCCTAGTTTCTTAAATCCCACTGCAGTGCTGCAGCGTTGCACGTTGCAAGCAGCTTCCAGCTCGTTGCCAGTTTGCATGCTGTCAATTGCTGCTGCTGTGCGGTTAGACGATTAAATTTCCACTTTCACTGTTCATTGAAAAAATAAATTAAAAATTGCACAAAAAGTAAAAAATAAAAATAAAAATAAATACTCTGTGGATAGACTGTGGGTTAGACCAGACTGTCGTGTGTCTTGTGCGCCTCTACGCATTTGCATGGTGCACGCGAAAATGCATTTCTGGAAGTCTCACTATTGGCGTAATTTGCTCAGCCTCTGCTGCAGTTGATGAACCGATGAAAATGCTGCCGCTACCGAACGATCCGGCGGTTATTGCGATACGACAGTGGCACAGTGGAGCGAGGCTGTCAAATTACCAGCAAAATTTTTGTCAGTTACTTTTACTCTTTTGACGTGGAAGTCATCTCAGTTTCGAGCTCACTGTTCTACCGCTCTTGAAGCTGTTATGATGACATCTACATATAAAAAGAAGCAACCGAGAGTTTTGAAAGTGTGTTTCTATTTTCATTAGTCATGTTTAATAGAATGCTTAAAGGCATTATAGCTTAAAAGGCCGATCGTAGCAGGGGTCGAAAGAAAGCTTAGAAAGCCGGTTCCAAAACAAAGGTTCTCTCATCCAAGGTTGTTGTTTCCTTTTCATTGGCGGCGTTTTTTACGTGGCGGGTCACAAGCCCAGCACACAACCTTGAGGAGGGATGGTTCGCCTTCTCACTTCAGCCCGCCTTCAAACGGAATTTCTTTGGCTACACAGAGGATACTTAATCAAAGACCGGAAGTCTTGAGCTGCTTGAGCCATATAAAAGAGAATCGCTTCTGGCCGCTCCCCGCTTGCGTGAATTTCTTCACATGACTATCCTCCCGTCCATTAGTCAGTCATTATTTCCGTCCTGCTATATGGCATAGTTCAGCAATTTAAGAGACAGCAAATACGCTGACTAAGTCATATCGTACGAATGGACGCAAACACTTCGGCTCTGAAAGTATTCGACGCAGTACTCACCGATGAAAGCAGAAGAGCAGACCTAAGCGAAAAGACAAACTTAACTGTAAGCAAATGGCTCAGTAGATATCCTGTGTTCTACTCTAGGTCAGAGGGTTGTCACAGTCACACAGGAGCTCGACGATCAGCGTCAGCTAAGCGCACAAGTGGTCGATTGGTTCAGTGCTAAAACGCAAGACGCCAATGAAGATTCAAAGCGGTCCCATTCCGATGTGAGCGGGGCAAGGATGCGCCATCTGGCTAGCTCACCGGCTTTGCAGTTGCCACCGACTGCGCTGTGACCAAGGACCAACTATGTTGATGAAGTAGCTTGGTGCTACTGATATTGAGAACCGACACTAATTGAGTAACTTTGCGCGCATTGTTAGCCAGCTCAACGCCTGTATTGCCAGTTTTCTGTCACAGCGAATGCTCGCCTCCCCGAAAAATGCTGCACCTCGCAGTAGTACGTCTACTGCTGCACAATAGGAGCCAACACTGCAATGATCCGGTAGCCTAAGGTTAAGCTTGACGAAAATTACCTTACAAAACATCACCAATCAGGAGGAGGAGAGAGTTTCAGCGTAATCCTGGTGGAATCGTTTCATAAATTCAAGTTCTTTGAGCCTTAGAACGATCTTCGCAACAGTGCATCTACAGTACAGTTCAGTATCCACTGGTGCTATATGTAAAAAGGCATTAAATATCATTGATGAGTCCTGCGCAAATAGCAGCTACACTCTTCTTGGTATAAACCATCAGCCATTGATGTAGCGTGTCCTCCTGCAGGTGACAGAATATCTCGACCACTAGCCTAGGGTTCAACTAATAGTTCTAAGCAAGGTCGGAGTCAGATCAAAAGTTCATAGGAGTCGAAAAGCCTTAAAGCTCGCAGGTTATTTAGCGTTGCTCACGAAGCAGCGCGTGGAGACGAACCTGCTTTACATCCCTCAATAGACCTACTCACAAAAAAAACTTAACTGAATAGTGAAGTCCGTAAATAAAGTTGAAGTGTATGAAGATGCTTATAGAATGAACCCGAACTCCCGAGCTCGAGTCAAGACGGTAATTTCTTTATAACGCTTCGAACCTTGAGTATGTAGCATAAATGAGTTACATATGTATATTCATGATGCAAATTCACTCGATTGGGCCTTCTGCTTTCAATGTTCCTGGGGGGGAAAGTCCGTGCACAGCTACAAATTCAGTCTATTCCACTTAGATAGTTCCGACTGTTGTGGTTTTATACCCTGAACATGATCTATTAAGCTTGCCATAATATTTGTAACACTTCGGAGCCTTTAAAATATATATCTAAATGATCAGCGTGACAAGTTAAGTCGATTTAGCCCGGCCCGTTTGTCTCGCTGTCCGTATATACGCGAACTAGTACTTCAGTTTTCGAGATATCGATCTGAAATATTGCCTACGTTCTTTTTTCGCCAAGAATCTGCTAATTTGTCGGAACCGCCGACATGAGACCACTATAGCATATATGTAGCTGTCGTGCAAACTGAACGATCAAAATAAAGTGTTTGTATGAATAATTTTTTTATTTTACAAGATATCTCTAAATTGGGCAAGGATTATTGTATAGAGCAATTATACAATCTCCGAAGAAAGTGTTCAAATCGTACCTACATATGCTATGTATATGGGGTATTCCATACCAAATCGACCACTTTTGAACCCGACCCCTTTAAATTTTGCTGAAACTTATCCATCCTTTTCTACCCTTTGAAAAACATTTTTGAGAATTTTTTCAAAATTTTTTGTCCAACTTCAAAAAAGGTATGAATTTTTCAAAAAAATGGCTTTTTTATTTTCAAATAGCCATAACTTTTGTAGAAATTGACTTTTGCGGACCTTTTTTTTTTAAATGATTGTTTTTAAATGAACTTTTCGAAAAAATATACGAAAAAAATTTAACACGATCAATTATATAAAAAATCGGTTTTTTAAATAAAATCGTGATTTTTTGGAAGTTCGCCACTTTTTGGTAGTTCGCCATTTTTTTCCTCAAAAAAAAAACTTCAATTAATTTGACAACTATCCCTGCTAATCCCGGAGTGGGCCGATTTTTTTTATATTTTTTTTTATTTATTTAAAAAAAAATTGTAAAATTTTCAAAAATTAAAAAAAAAAAAAAATTTCGTAAACGATTTTATGATATGATATTCTCAATTTATAGACTTAATTTACAAAAAGAACGATCTGAATCACGTTCTTGTAAGGAATTTGTATCTGTGAACGGTATTATATCGTCGGTGCAACGGAAGTTTACGTTTCCTCTTGTTTAAAAAATCTATTAAAATTATGATTATTATTTTTTTTTTCATTATATTTTATATCATTTCAATTTGTCCTCGCCAAGCCCACATATGTACATATGTAAGTAATATATGTATGTGTATGTCCAGCTTTTCCACATTTTCCGCATATCGTTCGGTGTTTATATCTCGGCGTAATGATCTCGATTTCATTGCCGCCCCGAAATGTGCAATATTGGCTAGCGGGGCGTGCCGTCATCTATTGGGTGTGTGCTGCTCTATTACGAGTGCATTGATGTGGCGCACAATGGAGACTCCACTAAATACACTCTGATATGCTTATGTGTGTGTGTTGTATCTAAAATCCACTTCACAGCGATTTTCTTAATTTGCTTCGTTTAATGCCGTGGTTCGCTTCATTCGCCACAAGTTTAAACAATTTGTTTATATTTTTCACAATTTTCCATTGATTAGCTTTGTGCTTTGCTTAGCATATTTTTCCTTTTCAATTATGAAATTTGCCATTTTTTCGCTAACATTTACTTATTCAACATTTTCACTATTTTTGCGATGCCATTGCGCACATTGTGGCGTTTCCGCATTTGGCTCGATGTTGCAACATCTTGCGAGTGTCATTTTGGATGAGCAATTGGGCACGAGTGCGCAAATTTCTTTGTGTATGTGTGTGTGTGATTCGTATGGGAGCAGCCTCCTATGTGAAGACGTTATTTCTTTCATTAATTTTCCACGATTCAGTTAGCAAGCAACTAAAAAATACTTGCGAGTGTGGATTGCAAGTACAATCTTATTTTTCTGTACCTTTCCCAGGAATATTTTTATAAGAAAACCAAATTCAATAGCTTTTTTCTCGTAGTCTAACTAAGTTTTTGACCGAATTTATTATCTCCATGGATATTCAGATTATTTTCAGCAACTCCTTTATCTTTATTTCAACTGCAAGGAGTATCTCTAAACACATTCTTTATGTGATATCCATGTTCCTTTTTTGTGCTTTATCGACGTGTGGATGCTCTAGTTCTGGATCAATAGGCAGGGTGAAATACTTGCAGTTTCGGGACAAGAAGCTTTTGTGGAGGCCAAACAATGAGAATTGAAAAAATTGAAATTGGAAAGAGTTGGGGTCTCGCACTTAAAGTACTTACATATGTCTCTATGAAATAGTAGTTAAGCCAATAATGTAAGTATTCTGACAGGAGCCGTCCGTCAACTCTGGCTTCAGGCTACTAGACCACAGCAGTGTTTTCAAACGGTGTTGGCTGCCATCGAGGTGGCAGTAAATAAACTCCAGATACAGAATCTTCAGAGGGGTGTGCATTCACTCCAATAGCAGAGCTGCAATACTAACTTTGTGTTCTTTGACTGTGCGCTCAAGACTTGACAAAGATTGTTTGATATATCCTTCGATTTACAGCGGAATCGCTGGAAACTGTAAAGTCGATAAGTTTGCTAGAGAGGCTATCCTCGCTGTTATTTCATCACAGTGTCAACGTGTCGGCACTCCGCTGTCCTCTTGGTCTAGCTTTAGATCCATTGATATCGCGTGAGCTTAGCAAGCGCCAGATTTAGGTTATTAGCGCTGGTCGAAAACCAAAACTTCGATATTATTCTGACCCCAAGTGAAAGGCAAAAGATCCTCTGTTCAATCGCTTCGTCTATCTATAGGAGTGCTGATCCATATTTAGACGTTTTTAGGAGTCACAAAGAACCAGCGTTTACAACTGTTCAAGTGGGATGCTGCATCACCTTTGATGGCGGGATTAGCCCTACAACGTAATCCAACCTAACCTGAGGATTATCCGATTCCGATCCGATTTATTTATCAAGATTTCGCCATACAAAAATGACAGTTCCAAATCACTTCATTGAAATGATTTGAAACTGATCCCCGCTAAATCTCTCTGTGCGACTCTGATTTTACGCAATCTACTTGTCAGCACTGGAAATCTATTATATTATCACAGCTGATTTAGACACCACAAAGGGAAAAAACTGTAAACGAACAAATTTTTTTAAAGCAATGAATCTAATTTCACCTGAAAATCGACTTAACAAATGAAAAAATGCATCCACTATTTCTATTATATGGAAAATATTTGAAAAAGACGGCTTTTATTTCAAAATTCTACATATATGATAATCTTTTCTTTTAATAAATATTAAGCAATGTGATTTCATGAATGACAATAACAGCTGTTTTTTGATCTTTCTAACGGCAGTGAGAACACTGTTGGGTTATGAAATGCTTAAATGTAATCTAATCTTTTAAATTTTCAGTCTGAACATGGTATAAAATTTCGTTTATCAATGGTTTATAGTTCTCGGAATCTTCCTAGCTGTTGAGCATTATTTAACCCTATTTTAAAATCACATCAGAGCAAGTTTTCAAGTTATCCAAGAATCTAAAGAGTAACGCATGTTTATTTTTCTGCTCCCAGAAAATGGATTATGACTCTATAAGTCGTGCTATGTAAATATGCATTCTTATCGTAGTTAAAATTACGTAGACATGTAGAAAAAATTATACTTTGCTACAAACCTTGAGCTCTTCAGCTTTTAACTTTTCTTCCAAATTTAGACTTTCTCTTATGTATAGTATTTTTTGGTTCCTCCACTTTTGTGTCACGAATTATGTCAAATCCAAAAAACAAAAAACTATTTATTGGCATTAACTGTTAATAACTGAAATGAAGGAAATTCCCTAAATATTTGGTCGTGATGCAAGTGAAATTAGCTTCATATTCCCGTCCTCCTGAAGTGTAATTGAAGTACATACATATTTTTGCAAATTAAGGGCAAGCGTGATTGAAATAAAACAAAAAACATAAAAGTGTATATTCCAGATTTAAGTTAATGGAGCTGACACAATGTTTAGTATACATGTGTACGTGGGTTGCCTTTTATATTTCGGGATTTGGCAACACTAGTGTTGCAGTCTGGTAAGTCACAATTTTATCGTAAAGTTTGACATTTTTGATGGTATACACACTCAGAATGTTTTGACATACGAGCGAAGAATATTTTTTAATTTACTGTAAACAACACCAAATGTTTACAACAACACCAAATGTTTACAGTAAATTAAAAAATATTCTTCTCGACCAAAAAATGACATTATGAAAAATACACCTCAAATCCGCTTAAAAATCAAGGCAATGCTCATTGTTTTTTGATATTCGTAGTTTGGTGCATCATGAATTTGTTTAAGTGGAACAAACTGTCAATAAGGAGTTCTTTTTGGCCGTGTTAAGGCGTTTGCGTGAGAACATCCGTTGAAAACGGTCTGAGTTTTAGTAGAACAATTCATGGATTTTACAAGATGATAATACACCATCGCAACGAGCCACGATTGTAACCGAACTTAAAGTCCAAAACACAGTGTATACCATCGATTAACCACTGTTTTCACCGGTTTTGGTTCCGTGTGATTTTTTCTTGTTCCACACACTGAAATTTCCGCCCCGTGGCATCAGCTTTCAGATGAACGAAGCGGTAAAACAAAATGCGCTGAATGTGCTGAAAACCATCTCAAAAAGTTCTTATGAAAAGTGTTTCGTGGACTAGAAAAATCGTTGGCAAAAGTGTTTTACATCTGCGGGGATCACTTTGAAGGCGACAAAATAAAAATTGATGAATAATTATAAATTAAATATTTTGTAATTTGTATATTTTTGTATTTTTCATACTTTTGCCAATTTTTAGTATGTAAGGTAGCTTTTATTTTATTTTTGACATCTTGTCAACATTATTCCCGATTACATCTAATAAATTGCTCATTAAACATTGACATCAAATTCGACTTCCCCAGAATAAAGTTTCGATTAGTGACACAAGTCAAGTTATTGCCTTATTGAATAGTCTATATTTATTTAAAATTAAAATAAAAAAACAATGTTTGTAAAATTACAGTATTGCGCAGGGGGATTACCCTAAATAAACTGTGGCTCGAGATTAGCATAAATTTTAAGAAATATCAAAAATTTCACTAGTCTGTAACAAAGACATTGATTGATTACTAAACTATGATAATTAGCGAAATATCATAAATTATATATGTAAGTATGTATGTATGTATTTTATTCCTAGTATTATTAAGCGAAAGCTTAAAGTAAAAATTTAAATATTATTTGCAATCTTTGGTTGAAGGAAATCTATATATGTACATACATACATAGTATGTACTTGTATGTACATACTTATATATACATACATATGTAAATATCTCTGTAAGAGCGAACATTTTACAAAAGAACGAGACAGCAGCAAAGGCAAAATGGGGTCGCATAAATAAAAAATATGGAAAGTTACTAATTTTTTTGCAGTTAATTAAGGTTAAATGCGGCCGAGGGCGTTAAATGCTAGCAAAAAGCAAAGCGATAGAAGAAAAGAAAATAAAAACGAAAACCAAGGAAAAATTAGCAACGAACGCTCTCTATAATACGTGTATTTGCCAAACACTTTGCCGTCGAATAACTGTAATACTCACAGAGTCGATTGAAAATAATGACCGCGGTTAATTAGACCAATTTGTTATAATTCATTTTCGTCCATCAATCACTGAATTTACATATGTACATACATACTTATAGTACATTAGGGTGATTAAAAAAAATTTTTGTTTTCGATTGGTACTCGGAAAAATAAGTTCCTAGACACCTCTAAGAAAGCCTCTCCAAATATGAGTTTTTAATTGTAACGGGAAGGTCCTGCTACATACAGTTTTCTATTTTTTCTTATTATCATATAGAAAAATTTATATCTCGCTTCCAACTACTTGAAAAAATATCTTGTTCCTTAGATTTTGTAGGAAATTGAATGCTCCAAAAAAAAAGGTCTTCTATGGTTTTTTCGTAAACTCAACCGTTTAAAAGATATTAATAGTTAAAGTTTGATTATTTTTGGAAAAAATTTTTATTTCTTATGGATTTTAATACTTTATGAAAAAAAAATCATTATGAATGATGAAACTCATAAGTTTTTGGAGAGGCTTTCTTAGAGGTGTCTAGGAACCTATTTTTCCGAGTACCAATCGAAAAAAAAATAGTTTTTTGAATCACCCTAATCTACATACATACATATGTAAGTATATACATACATACATAGCTCGACGTCAATTACGAAATGTAAAAGAAAACTGTTCAAAAACTTTGAATTTATTCAAGTAAATTCATTTGGGACGAAAATATAATTCAAATGGCTTAAAACATACTTTTAAAAGCAAATATGTATATTTATAATTGTAAAGGAGCTTATATACATACATATAATACAATCTGTGGACAAAAAATAGTAAGATTTTTTAATTTAAATTTCGCGCGTAAACACATTCGTCGAAATATTTTTTCTAGGTTAGTATAACTGTCAGTGACATCTATGCCAAGTGTCCCATCAAAATAATCACTAAAGTTTAGTAGAAGCTTGTCTTTCTGAAGTACATAGAGCGCATTTGACCCCTTTTACGATGAATCAAATTATTTAACAAAGAACTTCAATTAAATTTTGTATGCGGAATCGAATTTCTGCCGCCGAAACGTTCAGAATGCTTGACAATTCGGTGATAATTGTTTGTCACGAGCAACATATTATTCAAAAAGAGTCGAGAACGCGTCCAAGTTGGCCATCAACACCAACTGATGATCAACGCGGTAATAAAATAAAGGTAGTGATGCTTGAGAATCGACGATTAACAGACAGAGATCTTACTGGCATCGTTAGAGTATCGGAAGAATCAGTGAAAACCATTCAGTGGTGACCTAAAGATCATTTGAGCCTAAGAAAAGTAAAAGCACGATTAGTTCCAAAATTACTCAATTTTTTCGATAAAAAGCGTCTCGTTAACCTCCGACTACCAGGATGTCATGAAACCACGTCAAAGAAGGTCAAAAATCAAGCTTATGTTGACAGTTTTCTTCGATTACACTGATCAACAAAAAAAAAAATGTTTCTGTGTAACAAGAAAAATTTTGGCTGATTCTGTTAGGAATAAGCTCAAGTAGAGTAGAATTAGTAGTCTAAAATTTTAAATACGAATAGTTTTATTGAAATGTGATATTTTTTACTTTTATTAAATAACAAATTATTTTAACAAAAATTAAATTTTTGTCAATGTTATAATATTAAAATAAATACTTTATTATGATTTTCTCATGTATTTCGCGTCAGGAACGTCCCTCTGTAATCCCCAGCAATAATCAGCCAGCATAGTTTGTTTTTACATATATCATCTTTCATCACTTGCCTGATTTGAAGACCTACAAACACGCCCTCTTTAATCTTAGCGTCACTGATTTTATTGAATTTTTCTTTTAGATATTGAAATCCAGCGCCATTTTTATCCATTGTTTTACAAAGTTTTATATAGAGAGGTGGTAAAAATATATCTTCAGGTTGTACTAATGGAGAATGTTTCACATTTTTTATTCCTGGAGTAAGATATCGTCTTTTGCACCAATTTTTCTTCACGTAATGGTTCTACCTATCCCTACTGTCCCATTCACAAAGAAAACAACAAAATTTTGTGTACCCAAATTGCAATCCTAATAAAAGCGCAACAACTTTTAAATCTCCCAAATTTTCCATTTATGTTCGTCATACTGAATCTTTTCTAAAAGAAATTTCATTGTTTCATAGGATTCTTTCATGTTAGCACCATAACCTACCGGTACGGAGGGAAGATTATTTTGTTTCTGAAGAATCAATAAATAAACAGCACTCTTCAATTTTGTGTTTTTTCCCAAAATATTCATAACATCACAGAAACTGTTACAAAATATCAAATCATTATCTTGTGAAAAAAAGCTTTTTAACTCTTCATCTCGATGCCGAAAAAAGGTTATTTTTGTGTTCGGTTGCAATAAATTCCATCCTTTTAAGCGAGATCCTAAAAGTTCTCCTTGTTATTTAGACAAGTGCAAATCACGAACTAAATCATTAAGATCTGCTTGAGATAGTACTTAGGTGTGGCGTTTCTTCCTGGAGAAAGATAGATGAAGAAGCAACTTGAAAATCAGGATCAGTAGTTATATTATCTGATTCAGTTGAAAGATCAGAGCGCTGAGGTGGTTTTGGTGTAGGCAGTTCTTCACTGTGAGGAATTGGTTTTTTAGCAGATGACACATCAGGATACTTAATTTGTTTTTTAGTTTTAATTGTAATGCCTTTTGTATTAGTCAGACTCAACCCGTAAGAAGTCCTACATACGTAACACAACAGATGTGTAGAACCCACACTTTATCTTTCTGTCCAACAAGAAAACCGAAATAACTTTCATACAATTTTTTTTATTAAAAGTGTTAAATTTCTTCGTTGAGATACAAAAGTTATTTCACCACAAATGTAACAGAACTTGTCAGGATCATTTTTACACTTTCTTGACATTCTTTAAGAATCACTCCACTCGGCAAACACAAAATACAACCACTTTTCTGAAAAATAAAGCACTGAATTAGAAAATAATAAGAAAAGGCGATTAATATCAGACTTTACTAATAAGTACCGGAACACGGAAACTAGTCCTAATCAAATCAATATACGTATGATTTTGTAGAGAGGTTAGGTAGATGTTTCGAAAGTACTGCTTCCTTTTTTTGTTACAAAATCTTGTTGATCAGTGTTATCGAAGCGTGGTGCATTTGCCGAATTCCTTCCGATCGGCTAAAGAGTCGTCAAAGATTACTATTTGAGTGTTATGCGTAATTTGCGCGAACTTTTTTGTAAAAAGAGGCCGGAATGAAGGGCCAACAATTTTTGGTTTTTGCACCACGATAATGCACCGCCGCATACTGCATTGATTCTTCGTGAGTTGTTATGGTAGCCTTTTTGAATTATGTCAATTGTTTGTTCGATTCGTTACTCTCCAACGTTTGATGGATTGAAGGCAACATAATGACTAAGGTTAGTCATCATGTTGAGATTCGAGCTTTTGGAAAAAGAATACATAATTTTTTGAAGGCACTGTACATAAAAATTTTTACATACATATGTACATGTGTATAAATATGCATACATATGTATGTATGTTTTTCAAACCATTTCTGCTGCGCATTTTTAAGTAATCTCTTTTTTAGCCCTTTATATGTACATACTTATGTACATATGTATGTATATACATGTTCCTTCTTTTGCTCCCCATTACTTTTATTACATTTACAGTGGCTCACAGTGAAAATGGTCCACATGTAAACAAATGCTTTTAACTGCAAGCAAATATGAAAAATCATTATAAATACAAAAAATTTTGCTGAATTTGATAAATTCAATTTATTCCAATTATAAATATAACAAAACATTTTTTAATTCAATTACATTTTTCATAAAAATAAGAATTTAACAAAATATGAGAAAAATTCATGTCACAGTGAAAATGGTCCATTACATCAACTATTAAATAAAGTGCTATTAAACTTATTACTAATATTTTGTTGGATATCCTTTTTGACGAATAATAGACTTCAAACGATTTGGGATAGATTCCACTAGCTTTTTCGTATATTCCGGACTTATTTTATCCCATTCTTCTAAAAGGGCTTTTTTTAAATCATTTTTGCTCGATATACTGTGTTTCCTTATTTCAGTTTCCAATTTATGCCACAAATTTTCGATTACGTTTGTATCTGGTGATTGTGGAGGCATTTTCAACACTCTGGGGCAATGATATAGTAGCCATTCTTTAACGATTCCAGCCGTATGTTTGGGATCATTGTCTTGGTAGAAATGATACGTGTCCTTTATACCAAGTTTTTCGGCACTTTGTACAAGATTATTTTTCAAAATATTTAAATATTGATATTTGTCCATATTTCCTTCGACAAAATGCAGTTTACCAACACCAAAAGCTGAACAAGCACCCCATACCATCACATGGCCGCCACCGTGCTTAACCGTCGGCCGCAAATATCTAGGATCCATCTCTTCATTTGGTTTTCTCCACACGTTCACTCTGCCATCTGATCCAAAAATGTTGTATTGGCTTTCATCCGTGAAAATGACGTTCTTCCCGAATGAAAAATCTTTCCCAATGTAATTGTGAGTAAACTGCAATCGCAAGTTTTTATTTTTCTTGCTAACAAAGGGTTTATTTCGTGCAATTCTGCTATTTCTACCATCCCTCCGAAGGACTCTTCTAATAGTCTCGGCGTTACAACTTATTCTAAATTGTTTCTCTACCATGTCACGTATTTTTGGTGCACTCAGCCGAGGATCAATCTGGCTTTGTTTGACAATCCACCTCTCTTGACGGTCGCTGAATAACTTTCTTGGGTTAATTTTTGGCTTATTTATCACACGATTTTCCTTTTTAAACCGAAAAATGATGTTTTCAACTGTTGTTCGGGCTTTTTTAACAATTTTGGCAATTTCTCTTTGAGACTTTCCATTCTTATAATGTTCAATAATTAATTTTCGCAACTCAATTGTAGTTTGGCGGCCCATCTTGAATTTAAGAGCTAAATAATTTTATTAATATATTAAGCACGTGTTCATTTCAGCGCAAGAATGTAAATGAAGTAAACAAACCAAAATAACTTAAGATTAAGAAAAAGTTCCGTTATTTATCGCAGCTCTGCTAGGGTGGACCATTTTCACTGTTACATGAATTTTTATCCTATTTTGTTAAAAGCTTATTTTAATAAAAATAGTTAATGAAATAACAAAATGTTTTTTTGAATTTGTAATTTGAATAAACTGAACTGATCCAATTCACAAGAACTTTTGGTATATGTATTAATTTGTTAGATTTGTTTACAGTTAAAGGGGTTTTGTTACAGGTGGACCATTTTCACTGTGAGCCACTGTATGTTTCAAAGTTCGCCATTTGACCGCAAACGTGTTTTATGAATTTATAAACATAGTACATATTTTTTGTTTTTGCGCCAACTTCGTTTCCATTCCCCCCTCTATTTCGCATTCGTTCAGCAGTTTCAACGTACTTTTGGTTTCACGGTTATTTGTTGCTATCTTTGGTGTTTTGATCGCTGCCATTGTTGTTTTTGTTGGCGTTTGTTGAATCGACTCTCTGTTATTGTTTGTTGGCATTGTTGTTGCTGTGTTGAATATTACCGAAGCATAGCACGTTATTCAAGCACACAAACCTACACACACACACATACATATGCATAAGTCCTCACTCACGTGTCACACGCAGCGCGCAGACAGCAAATATAGAGGCGAAAAGAAATAAAAAAAGCAACAAAAAAATAAAATAAAACAACAAATAAATAAAAACTGTTTATGGTAGCGCTACAAGTGCGTAGCAGGGCGAGACTCACATGCCAAGTTGGAATGCACACATGCACACACACACTCATATACAGACCAAAGTAAGCATGTGTGCGTCGTGTAAACTCTTGCGAGGGGAGCTTTCAGTTCGTGAACCTTTTTAGCGGCGTGTTAATTTAATAACCCATTTTCTACACTCAATTGCCTGAAATTTCCGCAATTAAAGCGAGTTTTCCATCAAAATTTGATAAGATTTCCGTGGCCATGACGTTGAAGGCTACGGGTCTAACTTAAGTGTTTTAATTGTGTTGTATGATTTATCGTTTCTGTATCGATTATATAATAGTTTCGTACATTTGTATTGTATGTAATTAGTTAGTGTTTCAGTTCGTACTATATACATTTTTTTTTTCGGTTCAAAAACATGTAGTTTACAGCTGGGTTCAAAATAATTATTTCCTCAGAGCGGTTTTTGGGTTTGCTAAATAGTCCGAAGTCACACGGAGCTATGTAAATCAGGCAATTACGGTGGTTGCAGCACGATATTGGTTAAAAATTTGCCGAAAACCTCACAAAGAATCAATGCAGTATGCGACGGTGCGAAAAACAAGGGTTGGCGGCTCCATAATTCAAGCATCTTTTTACGAATAGCTTCGAGCAAATGACGCACAACACTCAAATAGTATTCTCTGTTGACAGTTTGGCCGGTTGGATGGAATTCGGAGTGCACCACATCTCAATAATCGAAGAAAACTATCAACACAACATTGATTTTTGACCTGCTTTGGTTTTCTCGATATTCGGTCGACTGATTGTCTGTTTCCGGGGCGTAAGCGTATGTACATAGATACAAGACTCATCGCCAGTAATACATACACTTCACGACATTTTGGTAGTCGAAAAGCCTTGTTTCACAGACGTTAACGCGACGCTGTTTTTCGAAAAAATTTAATGATTTTGTAACCAATCGTGCTTCCACTTTTCTCAAGCTCAACTGATGTTTCAAAATGGTTTTCACTGATCCTTCCGATTTTCCAACGATGCCAGTAAGATCTTTGACTGTTAATCATCGATTCTTAAAGGGGTATTCTAGTCTAGAAGCAGGAATTTCAGGTAATTTTTAAAGTGTCGTAAAAAAAGGCAATTAATATTTTTACTATACATTTTTTTATTAGTTATTTGTTAATTTTAGAAGAGAAAAAAAAAAAAAAAAATTAAAAAACGTAAAAAATTTCAAAAATTATGAGCTGACGAAGTGGGGGGTCTCCAAAAATTTCCACGTGACCATACACATGATTTCAACCCTCCTAGTTATCTGAAACCAAAAAGAAAAAAAGATTATTAATCTAGAATAATGTCGCAATGGCCGGAACTACGGAAAAGTGGAAAAAAAAATTTCACAAAATGGCGACTGCCTAAAAATTTTTTTTTTTGGATCACTTTTTGTGATTATTTCGAATTTTTTAAAAATAATAAAAATAAAAATTTTAGGATGGGGCTAGTTCCAACCATAGACAAGCCTATAAAGAAGACTCTATAAAAATTTCAAGTAAATCGGTCCAGCAGAACCTGAGAAATCGTGGGTATCGTTCCGAAAAAGTCACTTTTGAGAAAAACGCGTTTAAAGTTTCGCGTTCCGGCCGAACCAGTTTGGATGCCGTGTCAGAAAAATGCCTATATCTCCGACAATAATTTGAATTTTGAAGAATCCACTTGTGCACATATTCTTGAATAGTTCTTCTTCTTTACTGGCGCGCCAGTCGCTTCTTCTCTTCGCTACTTGGCGCCAATTGGATATTCCAAGCGAAGCCAGGTCCTTCTCCACTTGGTCCTTCCAACGGAGTGGAGGTCTTCCTCTTCCTCTGCTTCCCGCGGCGGGTACTGCGTCGAATACTTTCAGAGCTGGAGTGTTTTCATCCATCCGGACAACATGACCTAGCCAGCGTAGCCGCTGTCTTTTAATTCGCTGAACTATGTCAATGTCGTCGTATATCTCGTACAGCTCATCGTTCCATCGAATGCGATATTCGCCGTGGCCAACGCGCAAAGGACCATAAATCTTTCGCAGAACTTTTCTCTCGAAAACTCTTAAGGTCGACTCATCGGTTGTTGTCATCGTCCAAGCCTCTGCACCGTATAGCAGGACGGGAATTATGAGCGACTTATAGAGTTTGGCTTTTGTTCGTCGAGAGAGGACTTTACTTTTCAATTGCCTACTCAGTCCAAAGTAGCACCTGTTGGCAAGAGTAATCCTGCGTTGGATTTCCAGGCTGACATTGTTGGTGGTGTTTATGCTGGTTCCAAGATAGACGAAATTATCTACAACTTCAAAGTTATGACTGTCAACAGTGACGTGAGTGCCAAGTCGCGAGTGCGACGACTGTTTGTTTGATGACAGGAGATATTTCGTCTTGCCCTCGTTCACTGCCAGACCCATTTCTTTTGCTTCCTTATCCAGTCTGGAGAAAGCAGAACTAACGGCGCGGGTGTTGAGGCCGATGATATCAATATCATCGGCATACGCCAGCAGTTGTACACTCTTATAGAATATGGTACCTTCTCTGTTGAGTTCTGCAGCTCGAACTATTTTCTCCAGAAGCAGGTTGAAAAAGTCGCACGATAGGGAGTCGCCTTGTCTGAAACCTCGTTTGGTATCGAACGGCTCGGAGAGGTTCTTCCCGATTCTGACGGAGCTTTTCGTGTTGCTCAACGTCAGCTTACACAGCCGTATTAGTTTTGCGGGGATACCAAATTCAGACATCGCGGCATAAAGGCAGCTCTTTTTCGTGCTGTCGAAAGCAGATTTGAAATCGACGAAGAGGTGGTGTGTGTCGATTCTCCTTTCACGGGTCTTTTCCAAGATTTGGCGCATCGTGAAAATCTGGTCGGTTGTTGATTTACCAGGTCTAAAGCCACACTGATAAGGTCCAATCAGTTTGTTGACGGTGGGCTTTAATCTTTCACACAATACGCTCGACAGAACCTTATATGCGATGTTGAGGAGGCTAACCCCACGGTAGTTGGCGCAGATTGTGGGGTCTCCTTTTTTATGGATTGGGCATAGCACACTTAAATTCCAAGCTCTTCGTACTCACGCATTTCGGCCTCTTTCTTTTTCTGTCTACAAATGCGTCTTGCTTCCCTCTTCAACTCTCGGTATCTATCCCATCCCGCACGTGTTGTGGTCGATCGTAACGTTGCGAGGTAGGCAGCCTGTTTTCTCTCCGCTGCGGCACGGCACTCCTCGTCGTACCAGCTGTTCTTTTGCGCTTTCCGAAAACCAATGGTTTCGGTTGCAGCTGTACGTAAGGAGTTTGAAATGCCGTCCCACAGTTCCCTTATACCGAGTTGTTGACGAGTGCTCTCAGAGAGCAGGAGTGCAAGCCGAGTAGAAAAACGTTCGGCTGTCTGTTGTGATTGCAGCTTCTCGACGTCGAACCTTCCTTGTGTTTGTTGGCGTGCGTTTTTTGCTGCACAGAGGCGGGTGCGAATTTTGGCTGCAACAATATAGTGGTCCGAGTCGATGTTAGGACCTCGGAGCGCACGCACATCTAAAACACTGGAGACGTGTCTTCCGTCTATCACAACATGATCGATCTGGTTGGTGGTTTTTCGATCCGGAGACAGCCAGGTAGCTTGATGTATCTTCTTATGCTGGAATCTAGTACTACAGATAACCATATTTCGGGCCCCGGCGAAGTCGATCAGCCTCAACCCATTTGGGGATGTTTCCTCGTGGAGGCTGAATTTACCGACCGTAGTGCCAAAGATACCTTCTTTGCCCACCCTGGCGTTGAAGTCGCCAAGCACGATTTTGACATCGTGGCGGGGGCATCTCTCATAAGTGCGCTCCAAGCACTCATAAAAGGCATCTTTGATCACATCGTCCTTCTCTTCCGTCGGGGCGTGGGCGCAAATCAGCGATATGTTGAAGAACCTCGCTTTGATGCGGATTGTGGCTAGACGTTCATTCTCCGGAGTGAATGATAGTACTCGGCGACGGAGTCTCTCTCCCACCACGAATCCAACACCAAACTTGCGCTCCTTTATATGGCCACTGTAGTAGATGTCACAAGGACCTACTCGTCTCTGTCCTTGTCCCGTCCATCGCATTTCTCGACGGCGGTGATGTCAGCCTTTATTTTCACGAGGACATCAACCAGCTGGGCAGCGGCACCTTCCCAATTAAGGGACCGGATATTCCAGGTGCATGCCCTCAAATCGTAGTCCTTATTTCACTTGCCATGGTCGTCATCAAAAGGGGGGTCTCTCATCCGAGGCTTTTTGGTTGTTTTCATTGGTGCGTTTTTTTACGTGGCGGGTCCCAAACCCAGCGCACAACCCTAAGTAGGGGATATTTCGCCTTCTCACTTTAGCTCGCCTTCAAACGGATGTTCTTAGGCTACCCAGAGGATACTTGGTCAGAGACCGGAAGTCGTGAGCTGCTTGAGTCATATGTAAAAGAATCGTTTCTGGCCACTCCCAAGTGAATGGCGATCAGAGAACTTTCCTCACTTGCGTGAACTTCTACACATGACCCCATCCTCCTTCTTGAATAGTTAAACTTTGAAAATATGAAAAAATCGATTTTTTTTTTTTTAATTTCTAGACTAGAGTACCCCCTTAAGCATCAATTTCTTTATTTTATTTGACACGTTGATCATCAGTTGCTGTTGATGGCACTCCAGGACGTGGTCGTCGAGTTATTAAGACAACTTGTTTGATGTAAATAAACTGTACATATTAGCTTGTCAAAAAAGTCTTGCGGTATTTTTGCTAGTTGGCGCTGAGAGCGCGTAGTTCTAGTTTTATTCGTCGCATCGGGTCATGCTATACCTTTTTGGAAAGTTCATTTCACGCTAACGCTAACACGTGTTTGATTGATTGTCGTTTCTTTTAAGTCGTTCGTGAGTTATAGCGTCGCAAACATGGAGCAAAATATAGATAAAATACGGCATATTTTACAGTAATACTACGATAAAGGCAAAAATGCATCTCAAGCCGCCAATAAAATTTTTGCAGTTTATGGACCCGATACAGTTTCCATTTCCATCGCACAACCATGGTTTCAACGTTTTCGTTCTGGTGTAGAGGTGGTCGAAGATGCGCCACGCTCCGGAAGGCCTGTCGTCGAAAATTGCGATAAAGTCGCTGAATGTGTCGAAAGAGACCGGCATAGTAGTCATCAAACCGATATAAACCATTTGAAGAAGCTTGGAGTCACTAAGAAGCTCGATGTATGGGTGCCACACGAATTGATTCAATACAAATACCGCAAGACTTTTTTGACAACCCATTATAAAGCGCTCTTCTTGCCCTGCAAATTTCTGTCAGATTTTCGTATTCTATTTTTGATGATATTGTGTACCTACTAAGACCCATATGGTTTTACTTGTGTAGTTCCCATTCAAATATGTGTGTTCATACATACTTTGTCGACATCCGTAATCTTAACACATATGTACCTACAACCAAAGAGCCCAACCTTGCTTGTAGATTGTCGCCTAACCGCAAAGAAAATTACACGTACATACTTACATTCATACATACATACATACTTGTTTTGGAGCATAGATTATTTCAATACGTATGGATATACGTACCTAAAACATACATACATACATATGTACATAGAAGCATGTTTGTCTGTAATAAAATAACTATCATATAGTACATATATACATACATACATATGTATATTAGCTATGCCCCTTTAAACATAGTCGAAAAAATTATTTGCTTGACTTGTTTGCGGCTGCAGGCAACTCACTCTATTTGCTCGCTGATAAGCCGTTCAAGTTTCGAATTACTTTCATGAAATGTAATGGAGTGTGAACATGCAAAATTTCTGTAAACTCGTGATGAAGTATTCTATACTAAATGTGTGTGTGTGAAATAGTGCACTCGCACCGCAATTGCATGGAAACTAATTTATATGTGTGTATGTATGTATGTATATATTTATATAGTCCTATTTAGCGTTTATGTTGCCTGAACCGAATTTGACCTCCAATGAAATGCTTAAGTAGGTCGCCTAAGCCTTTCGCTCTTCCACGGAGCATAATTACATTAAGCTTTTTTTCATATGATCTACAAACATTTTAAATCAAACGCTATTAAATGTGTTCATTCCGTTACATTAGAGACTAAAGAATATACATAAATTAAAAATAAAACGCAAAATGTTAATTTTGTCGCCTTCAAAGTAATTCCCATCCGATGCAATACACTTATGCCAACGATTTTCCAGTCTCCGAAACACTTTCCATAAGCACTTTTTGAGATGGCCTTCAGCTACTTGAGCAATTTTGTTATATTTCTCTAATCGACGGAAAACAGGTTCCACGGATTGACAATTTCAGCTTAAAGACAAAAAAAAAAAAAAAAAATCACACGTAGTCCATTCTGTTGAATCCTGTTTGGTCGATGGTATTCATTGCGCCTTTTGGCCTTAAGTTCGGTATAAATCGTACTCTTTAAAAAAAAAAAATCAGGCAAGAATGTGTTTCATACCCAAATTACCCACCAAAACCATTCGAACGGACTCGCGAGAGATGTCGAGCTCTCTTGCAACCTCTCTAACATTGGCCTGACGATTTTCATGCACCATATCTTTCACTTTTTTAATATTTTCATCAGCTGAAGAGATCGAAGGTCGCCCAGAACGAGGCATGTCTTCCACGATCTTTCAACCGTCGATTTGTAACAGTCGGAGGCTTTTTTTTTTGAATCACCATAAGCCATTTTCAATATTCGCAAGGATTCCGCACACGAAATTTGTTCAGAAAAACAAAATTTGAGAAAATTTCTTTAGTCGATAGTTTCATCCATTGAAAAGAGCTTTTTTTTTTTGAGCGTTTGACAAATTGTGTGGCATCCAACGTGAACAAATTTCATGTTCATGTAATATACATATGTAGAATGTATGCTAGTCCCATTAATGCGTTGTCTCAATCTCAAGATACATATTTATGTATGTACTTATGTAGGTCACATGACGATCTTGCAATATTCGTTTGAGCACAGCATCAATAGTTCTCGGAGCAACAACTGGTTTTCTACCTTCACGAAATTTTTCTTGGAGTGTTTCTACGACTTCGATGGAATTCACCATACCATCGATAAACACTGGCCGTTAATGAGTTCATCGATGCACTGTTGCTTAGTTAATTCACGTCGAAAGTTGTAAAAAATAATCGCACCAAATTGTTTGCGGTTTAATTGCATTTTTTGCCGATATGAATATTTTAAGTTACTGTAAACAACACAAATTTCGCTAGTAAGTCAAAACGTTCTGAGTATGTATAACATCAAAAATGTCAAACTTTACAATAAAGTTGTGAGTTGCCAGATAGTAAGGAAAGAAAGTGTTCCAAATTTTAGGTTCTTTTGGCTGTAACGAGAGCTTCGTGGCAAACTTTATGTACCATGTTCTGGATATGAGTATGTAATTTGAAATTATTTAATATTAACATTGAAATGAGATCACATCAATAAAACAAGCTATAAACTTTGTTTCATTAAATACTTTTCTTTCCTTTAAATGCAATAAAAATTTCCATAAATATCCAAATTTACTTTTTTCCTCGAACATAACATACTCACATTCATAAGTATGTATGTATGTGTGTGCTTCGGTCATGTGCGCTCTCACTCGCTCATTATTCACCTTGTCAACGTCATTTATAGACACACTTATGCATACATACACACATAAGTATGTATGTACATGCGTCAGTTTCGTAATGTCTGAAATGAATTGTCAAAACAGCTGATTGAGGCAAACTGTTTATAAATATGTCTTAATCATACCATTTCTGTGTGCCTACACACACATATGCATACATACATCCGTTTATATATTACGTGTATTTGCGTTTGGTTGCATGTGTGTGCTGGAGAGTGGTTCTGCGCGTGCGAGCGCACACTAATGCGCATCACATTTTGCCATAAAGTGAATTTTCCTTCTCTTCTGTGCGCTCTTTAGAACCCCATTTTAGTGTTTTTTTTATTTTGCTTTTTTACTTTTTATATACATATACATTAATACATATAAATACGTATAAATACGTATATGTATGTATGTATATTAAATCATATGTACGTGTATATGTATGTCTGCTATAAAATGTAAACCTTATGCTGGCAGAGCAATAAAGAAGGCCTTAAGGCTGTAGCAATTGAATACTAAGCTTTTGGCATAAAAATATGTACATACATATGTATGTATGTATGTATGTATAATAAGACAAAATGTATGTAACACAGTAACTTTATGTGTGGTTATGTACGTAAGGTATGTACATACATATGTATGTATGTATGAGCAAAAAAATAGTAAGACATTGTTCATATTTCTCAATTTCCTAATTTATTCTTCAAAATTTATGCCGTCCCCCTCAAAGTAAGCTCCCTTGACCCGAATACACTTCTGCCAACGTTTTTTCCTATTCGCGAAACAGCTGTTGAAGTCAATTTTCGAAATAGCCTTCAATGCGCATAGCGATTCATGTCTTCAATTGACTCAAAACGGTTTCCCCAGAGCGTTCGTTTGAGCCAGAAGTCACACGGAGCTAAATCAGGTGAATACGGTGGTTGCAGCACGATATTGATTGACATATTGACGAAAAACTACCTACTTTTGCATGCAAAGAATCAATCAGATAAACCTACCCTACTAAGACAGATCACTCTTAACCACCACAATGCAAGCTCTCACGCCTCGACTAAAACAACTTCATTTTTGAGTACTCAAAACATCCATTCGTTGAAGAATCTACCGCATAATTCTGATTTGGCAACGAATGACTTCTCTTTATTTCCGTGAGTAAATAAGATGTCAACGTTCTTCGATATCTGAAGTGGCGTTTGATGCGTTGAGAACGCAAGTTTTGGAAATAGCTCTATCAGAGTGGCAAAAGTGTTTCGACAATTGGTTCAAACGCATGCGAAAGTGTACAGATCTTGAGGAGAATATTAAAAAAAAAAAAAAAAAAAAAATTATGATATGTAAATATTTTGAATCAAAATCCGAATATGGTAGGTGACTGGAATTTTATTTTTTTGCATCTTCAACAGTTTTTTATTCTTCTTTTTCAACACTGAACATTTCTTCAGCTGCCAAAACTATAGTTTCATGGCCGTTGACCGCGAGCTACCGAAGCTGTGTACTTCTTTGTTCGACCTAACCCCTTCTTCCCATTTAGATAGGTCACTAACATGCGAAATTCTCTTTGTTGTCTCCAAATTGAGATCCCCCAAACGTGTGCTGCAAATTCGGTGCAGCAAACATAATCCATGAACTCAAAGATGCCGTGCGCTTATCAACGAATGTGGCAAGAACGTACATATGTACATACATGCATATACTTATACTATAGTAGATACTTACATACATATGTACATATGTAGCTAGGTAGTAAGCACACAGAGCACAATGACACGAAATTTTCCATCGAACCTCTGTTTCACTTCATGTTTATGAACTGCATTAACATATGACTTATTTAGTATATACATACTACATAGATATGTACATCTACGAATACATGTTATCTTAGTACCTAAGGTACCATCTCAGCACTTCTGCAAAAATCCGCAAAATATTGGTTACTTAGAACACTGGAGGAGTAACATTGATAAGTCTTAAGTTCATAAATAATTATATTTAAAATCCATACATATGGACATTGCTCTGCAAATAATTATTTGGTGTTTTATTTGCTTTTAATAAGTAAATATTTAAATAAATACGAATTTTTATAACACCATTTCGACAAGATGTGTAAATACATATGTACATATGTTACACACATAGAACAGAAATATTTACATACATATATGTATGTATGTAAGCATTTATACTTTTTCTTTGCCTTTCAATGTGCTCCCTTTGCTCTGCCGTCGAATCAGCTGTGTAATTCGAACCGCTGCTGCGCTGACATCTGCCTGCGTTGACGTCGCTGCGGTCGCAGCGCTGTCGACCATTTACTGTTTGGCACTTGCCTGCGTTACCTTAAAAGTTCTTGGTGCGCCAAATGATTGAGCGGCACATGCGTAGTGGCTGTTGATAAAATTCTGCTGTTTTGACGGCGAACCAGATGAAGTTCTCGGACTTTTTAACATTGCCACACACAAATATCTATAGAACTAAGTACATACATATCTATGTATATGCTTTTATATACATAAACATATACATACATACATACATACATACATACATACATATGAATTTTGTATTCATCCATATACACATGTATGTAGGTACATGGGCACCGCACAGCTGGACTTTGCCATAACGGGCAACATTCATACAGACAGCCAGCGAAAACAAAAATATAAAATCATAAAACTGCTTGCCTCGGTTTCCGTAAGTCCAGCCATCAATCCATCCATCCAACCATCCATTCGCTTGGTGTTTTGTTTGTTACATTCTGCTATCTCACACTCGTAATCGAGCAAACACATCAGCTGTGCGGGGCGAAAAATCGTCGACGATCAACAAACTCTACCTACCACCACTGGCGCAGGTCAGCAATAAAAACGACATTTCAAAAGCAGAGGCAAAGTCAACATATGGTTTTATTTTGAGTTTTTCTGCTTTTCGCATACTCTCTGTTGTCTTTTGACAGATGAGCGTTGTGCGCTCTCACAATAAAATTAATTCATGAGCAGTGCTACCGTTTAGTTGAGTTAAAATTTCAAAAAAAAAAAAAAAATTGATAGTTCGGGTAATTTAAGGGTAACGATGTTAAAAAAAAAAAATGTGAAAAATAGGCGAATCGAATGATAACCCTGCCCACTCAGCATATAACAGTTTTCTTAAAATCTACTAAAAGTGCGATAAATCAATAACTAAATGCTTTAGAGACACTAAATTTCTCTGGAGTTGGTACGAGAAGGCTTTATAACAGCTGGTGTTAAATTTGGACGATAGATGTCGCACCTCCCACATTTAGGCAAAAATCCATATCTTCTGAAGCTACTGGAACGATATCAACCAAATTCGTTACATAACATTCCCCTGAGATTTCTATATGACAGTGCATACATTTGGAATAGCGGACTAAAACCACGCCTCCTTCCCATACAAAATAATTTGAAATTCCATTTGATTATTTCACTTTCCAGCACAAAAATCAAGAAGCAATTAATATAAGGCGATAAATTCGATATGCTTTTGAAATATGCCACCTTATGACCAAAACTTTTCGAAATCGAACCGAAACTGTTCAAGCTCTTCAATACCGAATTAGGGGGGACAGTGCCTATAGTTGACTTTTTATCAAAAAATCCGTCAATGTGTGAGATATAATTTTGAAATTCGAAGCGAATCATTTTATGATAAAAGTATGTCTGAATGTCAAAAAATGTCAAATGTCGAAACTTCCGAATGACTTAGGTTCTCTTTTAGATCCATTGAGGAAATGAGAGAGCGCGTTTTACTCATAACTGTGTATCTTTGTGTCTAAAATTAATAAAATCGGGAGAAAAGTTGACCTACCTTCCACATAACTAATTTCGGAATTTTTGAACATCCGTCTGACTTTGCTCCATATAAAATGGTGACAGTATGTGAGGTACCGTGAAGAATCCCATATTAATTCGTATATGGCATGTTAACAGTATGTCGTAAAATACATAAAATCAATTGAGGACGATTCAATATAATTTTCAGTTTGAGTATGCGATTTCGTAGAACAACGAAGTTGAATCCAATCGCAACATTTTCCAATATTGCCAAAATCTGTCAGCATTTAGCGGGCTGTAATTTTTGTGATTTTTTTGTTTTTTTGACAATTTTTGGTTATACCTGGACATAGGCTTTCCTTACTTGTTTCCTATCAATTTTTGCTTTTGCACATATTTACATATAAGCTTCTAAACTATTATCAAACCCCCGAGGGCGTGAAATTCTTAAGTTTGTATTCAACACAAAAAATGTCAAAACTCCATGTCTCACTTTCAACAGTCAACATTTTCAACATTCTACTTCGCATGCAAATTGAGTGCCTATAACTTCCACCGTAAACAACGAGGCAGAAAATGAATCTATCCGGCAACGCTAATAGTATAGAGTGTTCGCTTAACCCCTTTTACTTGAACCTATTGTCAATACAAGTTCTACGCAGTGTTCTCATTTTCATTAGAGCAACAGAAAAGTGGTTCATTAGTTTCTTAGGCTATCAAGTAAGGTTATACGTCAATATATTGCTATACATACATATGTATATATGTACTCAACATGTATAAACATAGGCATGAGTGTCGAAAAATTAGTTCCAAACGTTAAACACGTACATACATATTTATTATTAATATTGTATAAATATATTTATACATATCTACATGCATCCACACTCAATCTTTTGCTTTTGCAAAGAAACCATATGATTTGTGAAGCAAGCAACCCTTCTTGTCTGACTTGCTGCTTATCTGTCAAAACCTCCTGCCACGCAACAAACTCAGCTTATCAACATTCACACATACACACACACACACATTCCTTTGTATATGCATTTAAAGCAGTGGTCGGCATGAGAGGATCTGTCACTGTGTTGGTGAGCACGAAAAAAAAGTAGCCCAGTGAGAAATTGGAATTAAAATTAAGCAATTTTTATTAATAATTAATAGTGTAATGAAAATTAATAAAATGTCTTTTGAGGATATATTCCCTATTATCTTTAAAAGACTTGGAACATAAAAGGCATTGCATGGCATCAAAGGCATTTAGAATCATAAAATATTTCTCGCAGGGCATATTTCGTTTTGCGCTATGATCTTGCTTGATGTTAATTCGTTGCTGGCTCGACAACGACTGAACGATAGAGCGTAAGCGCACGTGTGAAGTTAGTTTGCACAATTGTGCTAAGAAATGCCGACCACTGATTTAAAGTGTGGTTGCTTACCCCTTATTTGTCCATAACTCTCAAAGTTTCTCGCCCATTAAACTGGTTTCACGTTGCCATTGAGCAACATGTTGCTTGTGTTTGCTTATGTTGCTGCGGTGAGATTTCTCTATACCACTTGGTAGGTGGGGATGTATATGCATGTGTATGTGCTTTGTATTTTATTGCCCCTATGTTTAGTTCTCTCTTTTCTCAATTTTCTTTGGTTTTTGCTATTGCGTTCTTGGCCCATAGATACTTTGTAAATTTGTAAGTATGTATTTTATTTGCATAGATGTTTGTTGTGTGGGGTTATTGTGCTGCCACTATTGGAATTGCGTCGTACACTACTTTTCAACAGTTCAAAGATACTTTCTTGCTTTTTATTTATTAAATACTGATACTAAGTGTTATAGCTATAGCTGTTGTTTTTGCCTGCAGCTGCTTTCTTTGAGGAATTTCAAAACATTAAAACCAATATTGCGCTTGATTCACGATAGATTATTAATACTAACAGTTCGTTAGTTGGTATTGAAAGGTTTATTTTTTAGTTGTGCTTTTGAATTATAATCTTATGACTTGTCGACACTATAGCAATCTTTCGAGTTTATTTCTGTCTTGATAAAAATCGTCATTGAATATGTATATCAGGTATATAAAGGGTATATTAATAGTTGAAAAAGTATATTATTTAAAAGCCATGCTTTGAAATTTCGTTATAATTTTTGTTACCCAGCGTTTTTAGAACGAATTTCAAAAAAAAAAAAAAAAAATTAGAAGAGTTTTATCCCTAAAGTGTAAGTTCAAAAAATATGTTTAGACCAGCATAAAAGTGGGAGGAGAAACAGAAGGAGCTTGGTTGATATTTTAAGAGTTAAAAACAATTAATACAAAACCTTTTGGGGTTTCATATTAAGGGGACTTACGACTTTTCAAAACGCATCGTAAAATAATAAACTCATAAATTTTTACACTTGTTTAAGGGGTTACATGGGTTTCCTCGGTTAAAAACAGCCTTTTCCAATCATGTTTTTCTCGTAAAAAAAAATAAATAGTTCATTAAAAAATTTTTATTGTTACAAACGTACACTATTAACAAAGAAAATCTGAAATTTTGGAAAAAAAAAAATATTTTAAACTCGGCCATTGGGACGCCATCGCCGGTGATCCCTCAGAAAAAAAATGTTGGTTGGGAGGATAAATAAATGAAAATTTCGCGACATTTTTTTTTTTTTTTAATAATTGTAATTGAAAAAAGTCCTTCGTACAAGTCTTTAAGAATACTACATATTTCAAAGGCCTGTGTAAAACTTCACGCGTTTAAGGCCTCGCACTAAGCCTAGTTAGCTTCGAGTGCACAAGTTTCCAAGGCTGTATCTCCAAAATTATTACTCGGATCAATTTGTTGCGTTGTAGAATTTATTAAGACAATACAAAATTTCGTTTTTTTGAAACCCGTAAACCCATGAAACCCCTGAATGTAAAATTGTTATATTATAAAATTCGCAACCTTGATCAGAGGTATAAATACATACATACATATGTATAACATAAAGGAGAAAATTCAAAATGGAAGAAGTTTTAATTCACAACATTTATTTTATGTTTTTAATCTTCAAATAATCAATTTTATATATAAAAGTCAGTTAAACAGATTTATACTCACGATTAGTACGCAATAAAAGTATCTATAGCGAGCTAAAAAGATATTAAAAATATTGTATATTTTATTTGTTGTTTTATTGAATATTTGTAGTGAAAAAAAATAATATTTGCTGCATAATTTTATGACAACTTATAAAAAAAATAATAATACAACCCCTTCTGATAATAATAACACATTAGAGACGCCTCTGCCATATCAAAATGTCGTCGTCTAAAATTATCATTTGGCAATTCTAGTCGTGCGCGCTCAATGCGCGCTCTTGTATTACCTTTTATTGCATTTCTCTTTCAAAACCAGTCTCTCTGCGTCTGCGACTTGCATAAAAAGATTTTCACGTTCCATGTGCATAGGTACGTCTGAATGTGTGTATATGTTTATATCGCCTTTTGTTGGCTATTTTTTTTATTGTAATTGCGTTTGGTTTTACTTTTCAGTTCAAGTGCTATGTATATATACATACATATGTATGGTAAATACAATTTATTGCGTTGTTTGGCTGTATACATGTGTAATATATGTATGTACATATGTATATAAGTAAATTTTCCTACTGGCTTGACTTTGGTCTCGCTCAGCTGTTTAGAAAGTCAATGTGTTGCGTTTGGAATTCAGTCGAACAGATACAACGCTAGTGACAACATCGTTGACCAGCGACCAGAGTTGCAGTCGAAAGAAGCAGCTGAGTTTGCAGTGAGTGAGTGAGTGAACAGAACAGTGCAGTGCAGTGTGCCTTTTGTAGTGTTGGAGAGGTGCAGAGCAGAGCAGTCGTGTGGTGACGGATACACGGTGTGTGTTTGTGTGTAGCTGCCTGCTAAAGTATTGGCTGTATGCGGTGCAAGGAGTTCGCTGTTGAGAATTCGCAGATTGAAAGCGCACGCCACCAGTCCATAGCACACTTTATAAATATAACGCAAGAAAGAAACACTTACGTACATACACACATTTGTATATGCATGTACGAGCAAACGGCAGATATAATCAGTTCGTCGGTCGGTTGATTGCTGGATTTCCGAAATAAAAAGTGCCCGCACAACAGCAGTTCATCTTCCGCTGCTACGCGAATTCGTTGACTCGCCAACTTCTACATACAAACATACCCTTTGCTTTGCATTGCTCCCTCTATAAGCTAACTTGGACTACAAAAACAAATACAAAAATAAACATAAAAGCGTAAAAGTGATACGCCAGCAACGAACCATAATACACAATTTCTAGACACTTGAAATGCTGAATGTGTGAGAGCGTGAGTTTGTACTTCTATTTGTGTCAGTTACTCGTTTATGCTCAATTCGATTTTGATTTGTGATACACGTCCGAAAGGAAATCGCTGAAAACGTAGCAAAATTCAATTGCAATTTAGTGTGCGACACCAATTTAGTAGTTCACAAAGCAAATTCAGTGCAGTGAAGAAACAGTAGCGACGCCAGCAGCGCAGCGTACGGTAACAGTGACAGTGCAGTGCAGTCGATAGAGCAGTGTGATAACATACCGTAAATAAATGTAAAGTGAGAGTCGCGTTACTCGCATACAATATACGAAGGAGGTGTGTCACACAGCAAGCAAAAAGTTAAATTTAAAATAATTATAAAATAAAAAATTAATAGAAAATCATTGAATTTTGCTGACCCAACCGTATACGCCACAATCTTTTCCTAAACTACACCATATTTTCGCATAACACTCAGCTGACAGCAGCATTAAAGCCGCAGCGCGATCAGCACACAGGCAGACCAGTTTTGTTGTTGTAAAATTTATCGACAAGCCAGCGCTGTCGTGAGTGTGTGTACATGCAATAATATATAGAAGTATATATGTCTATATGTACGTATGTGTGTATATAAATAACTTGTGAGTTTTCTGCCTTTCCACGGACGGCGTTTATGTATTTTGCCTGACGGTCAGTCGAGTCTGTTACTAGGTATAGCTCGCTCTCTAGCCAAATACGTAGCTAGATATGTGCTCGCTGCCAGCTTGATTACGAATTGTCTATACTATATTGTCGAGAAACATTCGCTTTTTTGCGCTGCTCGCACATCAGTTGACGTTTGGACGTTCAGTCGCGCGTTGGATTCGGTCGGAAAATTATCTTCAGTGTCTAGTGAAATAAAATCAAAAAATAAACATTTATGTACATACAGGCAACAACAATACAAGTTGAAATAATATAAAACCAGTCAGGCACCGAACAGCTGACGACTTGTCTGCACGTTAGCGCTGAACTCAGTCATCAGTCGGTTATCTACATTTGAACTGTAAAGTTGTGACATTCGTTGTTTACATAGCTACACATACGAACGTACGTGCATAGACATTATTGTTTCCTACAAACGTTGAGTTGGCAGCTTCATTGGCTCGGCAGACAAAAAACTAATGGAAATTTATCTGCGTCAAAAAGCGAAGGCAAAGTTTAGATTAAGACGGACACAAACGTTCACTATTTGCAGTACCAACAACCACAAATATAATTATCAACAAAAAACCAATATAAGTGCCAATAAATTACAGAATTTTAAAATACATTATATTAAACAAACAAAAACTTGTGAAAGTACGATACAGAAAGCATCGATCATTATCTACAATAAAAACAATTGCAGCAAATATAACCTTTTAGTATCCTTCAATGCAATCACATGAAGGTTCTAATAGGCATTCGCGTTAAGAATCAAGTGTTTCGTGTGTAATAGCTTTACATAAACGCCAAAATCAAGTTTAAAATAATCGTGAAAATGTTTTAAGCGTTCTAGTGCAAATAAATTCAGTTTATAACAGCTACGCTTTGGATTTTCCTATTACCTTCCATACCTGTATAGCGATTTGTGTGTGTTGTGTGATGCAATAGAAAACTCAAAGCGTCAACGGCGATCATCTGTGTTTCAACGACAACAACAAAAGCAACAACAGTGAATAGTGTTTGTATTATTCGTGACAGCTGTGCAATTTTCTGTTATATGAAAGTAAAATAATTTACAAAAAAAAATCTAATAAATAAATCATAAAAAATTGTGGCAGCAGGCAAATATTGTTATATAAAGATTGTGTTAATAGAAACTGTTTTCAACGGCAACAATCATTGGTGTGTATATTGGAATTTTGAATAAATATTATTTTATTTTTGATATCTTTAATAGCTGTAAGTTATTTAATTTATCAGTTATGTGAGCACATTTCTACTTTATTTGAATGATTTTGCAGACAGTGTGGTATGAGTTGTCATTTGGTTGTATAAAAATAATTTTATAAAACCTTAAGGGGTCAGTAGGGTAATCTGACCTTTTTTTTGAGTATTTTTTGCATAGAAATTTTTATTCTACAATGGAACTTTTTTCACATATCATGAGGTATATCGTGGAGTGTATAAACAAGTTTTTTTAGGATTTTTTCGATGACATCTGTCGGAGAAATAGCTGGGTGAATAAATGCGTTTTTTTTTCTTTCTGGCGGACACGACTTCTCATGTTTGGATCATCTGAAACACTAAAACCCATATTATTATAACATTGTCAATAAATTATAAAAAAATATAGCGACGTTAGGTAGGCCTTTTGTGAACATTAAAAAAAAAATTAAGCAAATCGGTTGAGTAGTTCGACCGGAATCATGTCCGCCAGTTTAAAAACGTGTGTTTTGAGAAAAACGCGAGGTTTGCACTCCGAGCGCTCCGAACGTCGAGCAGTATTATTGTTTTTGGGCCTTTTTCGAAACCTTTCAATGGTAAAATGGGTTTTTACATTAATTCTAAGGATATAAGGGAACAGAAAATGCAAAAAAACAAATTGAAGAAAGATTACCCCTTAATTGTGTGAGTTTGCAAAATTTTTAGTACAACAACTAGTTAACTGAAATAGGATATTAAAAGTTAAAAACAAAATATTATTTTAATTATCACTTGCCAATTTAAGTGATTTTTTCTACTTTTGAGCGATTTAATCGAGTTGGTCAGATATTTGACGTGTTGTTTTTGTAATTTTGTGTATAATTTAATTATGGTTTTATGTCACTCACTCAGAAAAGTTTAGAGTTATGTTTTAGTTATAATGTGTGTAATAATAATGTAATAATGTGAAGTAGATTTTGAGCAAACGTCATGCCCGTCATCAGTTACCTGTGTATTTCACCATATCAGCTGTTTTTAGCTGTCACTTTGAGGTACATGGAGTTTATATTAAATTTCTAGTTGTTTGGCATTTTTTTTGTACTGAAAGTGGTTTTGCATTTTTTAGTAAACTGTGTTTTACTCAAAACAGATTTTGAGTTTTAAAAATTATGTTCGAAAATTATGACAAACGACGTTATATGTAAATGAAACGATCTGTCAAACTTTCTGCCATCGACTGTCAGTGTATTTCACCATATCGGCAGTTTTGTAGCTGTCACTTAAGAAATTAAACTTGTCGATATTGTTTGACAGTTTTTGTTAACCAAAAATTGTTGTTTGACTTTTGCAGCTTGTGTTCCATTTAAGATAGGTTAGATTGATAGATTTCAAAGATCAATAACAAATATTGAAGTAATTCTAAACAAAATCTTCTACTGCTACAGTTCATAAAGACAAGAAGCTATGTATTTTAATACGCTTGATATGTCAGACATACGCCAAAATCAGTTAAGCTGCGGAACTGTCAAAATCTCTTGTACCTGAGTGTAAAAGAGCGGCAGAGAGAGGACTTTGTAGTAATCCACCACTTTTTTGTGATTTTTCGCTCAACAAACTTTATGAAATGAAATAATGAAAATTTGTTTACTGGAATTTTCATTTTCTCTATACAAAATTTTAATTCTCGCCTTGTTTATGTCAAGGTCATAGCGATTTATTTTAGTTTTTCAAAGATTTTATCGGACGCTATATTTATAAATTTCGTGAATTTTTACATTTTCGGAGTGACTTTTGCGTTGCCCTTTTTGCGCTCTAAATTTTCTACGCGTTCTGTACTTTCTTTATTTTATCTTTGATGGTTCACAGTGCTGATAAAAGTAATGCCATCACACATACATACATACTGCATACATACATATGTATGTAGAATTATCAGTATGTGTGTTTTTGTCATGTGTAGCATGCAGTATAGAGATAAATATCAGTATGCTGACCCGTGCTAAATGCAACCAGCAAAAGAAACAGGCAAAATTACACATTCAATTTTATTCCATTTGCCTGCAATTATTTCTTCTGCCTCTAAAAATAGCCAGTGCGCATTCAGAGCGTTCATATGGCTTTGGCAGTATTCAGAATTCATTATCAGCAGTTTGTGAAAAAGTCATCAGGGATTCCGAGCATGTGTGCACATATGCTTGTTTTGTAGTTTTAAAGTCTAATTGTTAGTGTTTTATAACAAAACAAAATTTATTTTCGAATTTTAGTCTACAGTTCAGCATCTAGGTCCACGGCAAAATAATCCTGTAGACTTTTGATACTATACATGTACATATGCATATTTTTCTTTGTATTCGCTCGCTCAATGTCAATGCGCACTCTTTAAAGCCCCATCACACCACCCCCAACTCGTTTTCGCTCTCTTATCAACAGCCTGCTCAACATTATTCGCGCTGCCCAGCAAGGATTTCGCCTTTGTTAACAAAACGACTTATACTTTTTGTCTATTAATGCATATGTGTATGTATGTAAGTATGTATGTAAGTTTCTCTGCATGCAAATAAATGTTCGCTATCAGTGAGCCTGTTTTCTGCTAGGCTCTGCCC
This sequence comes from Bactrocera zonata, assembly GCA_037783105.1. NCBI lineage: Eukaryota > Metazoa > Arthropoda > Insecta > Diptera > Tephritidae > Bactrocera > Bactrocera zonata. Next base: position 1,040,535 of record JBAWJQ010000165.1, on the reverse strand, counting down.
TAGCGCTTGCTATGAGGCGGCTTGAAGTGGAAAATTCAAAATAATTGACACACATTTGTTGTCTGCCGTTCATGATTGAGGGGCAGGCATAGCAAACACATGTATACATACATACATATGTACATATAAGCAAAAAAGATATGTATGTATGTATGACTTGTATGTATAGTATGTATTTCATTGTTTGCGTATGCTTACAAAAGTACAAGCGCACTTGTATATACATACATATGTATATACATTGTATGTGCTTGTGGTATATTTGTATGTGGGCTCTTGACTTGAAATACTCGTTTTGCATTTGCGTACCCTCGCAGCGTTTTCTTTTTTTGCGTTGTTCATTTCTTTCGTATTCTTTTTGGTTTGCTTTTTCTTTGTCTTTCCGTTTGCATTTTGCCTGACTCGTTTCGGCCATCGGCCTGTCTTCTACGTATATTCAGAAACTGTCTGCGCTTATCTATTGTTTTTTTTTTATTTTGTTTCTGTTTTTGCCTTTCAGATTTCATACGCGGTTCAGACCTTTGTTTGCTTTTGTGTTTGCCTTTATTTTGTTTATGTATCTGGTTTTCGGTTTTTTATTTTGCTGTTTGTTTGCTTTTCCTGCCTTCCTTCCTTCATTTTAAGTTTGGCCTTTCTTCTCGGCTCTCTGTTTTGTTAGCTCTGTTCTCTTTCTATTTGTTTGGCTTTGTTTTTGTACCTTTGCTTAGTACCCTTTGGCCATGCCTTCTTTTGCGCAGTGCTATAGTAGCTGACACAGTTGTAGGGAGAAATACTCCACAGCAGCGCCTTAGTTGTACATACGAATCTATATAAATGTGTTATACATATGTATGTCTGTATGTATGTATGTTACGCAGACGAATGTTATGACTGCGAAGTGTGTTGTTATCAAGACTTTAGGTTTGAGTTTGTTTATAAAATGCTTGCTTGCGATATTTTTACGGGTATATGTATGTATATACAAAAGTGCGGAGATATACATACATATGTATGCATACATGTGTGTCTTTAATTTTGTTTTTAAGCGTGCAACATGTTATGTGTTATTAAGTTATGTCGTTTTTTACTTAACACCCAGAATAAACGTCGGAGAACCTATAAAATATGTGTACACACATACATATGTACAAATAAATGATCAGCGTGACGATATCATTCGATTTATTCGTCTATCCGTCTGTCAGTATCTGAGTTTTTGCAAATGTCCATTTCCCCCTAAGAAGCTGTTCATTTTTCGGTACCACAGTTATCGGACCTCTATAGCAGATACTTGCCATATAAAGTGAACTGAACGTTAGCAATCAAGTTTTTACTAGGAAAATTTTTTCATTTGAGGAGTTATTTTCACGAAATTTGGCATTTATCAAATGCAGTCTACCCCATCATTATAGCATAAAGTATATAAACTGATCTTTCAAAATCAAGATAAAATTTTTTGTTCTGCTTTATGGGGTTACATGGGTTTCCTCGGGCAAAAAACGGCATTTTTTCAATAATTTTTTTTACATACATATAAAAAATTAAATATTTTAATGATTTTTTTTTTATTTAAAAGACTCATATTTAATAAATATTTTGTAAAATTTTCAAAAAAAAAAATATCAAAAGGGTCATCCGCGCTGTCAGCAGAACTTCTTTCAGAATCATCTGAAATAAAAATAGAAAATACGTGTTTTAGTAAAGGCAATAAACTATGTACAAAAAAAAAAAATGAAAATTGGATTTTTGGCAGACGTTTTTATAAAAAAATGCAAATTTCGATGAAAATTTCTCGACATTTTTTTTTTAAATAGTTGTAATTAAAAAAAATGAAATAGTTATAATTAAAAAAAAAAAAAAATCCTTCGTTCAAGACCTTGTAAATGATACCTCGAAGACCTGTGTAAAATTTTATCAAGATCGGTTGAGTAGTTCGCGAGAAATCTTGACAACCGACTTTGAAAACATAGTTTTGAGAAAAAACGCGTTTAAAGACAACACAACTAGCCTAGCTAGCCTCGAGCGCACAAGTTCTCAAGGCTGTATCTCCAAAACTATTAGTCGGATCCACTTGAAAATTTAGGAAAATATTCTAGAGATGTTATAGAATTTAATAAGACAAAAAAAAAAATTTCGATTTTTTGAAACTGTGTAACCCATGTAACCCCTCATGCTTTAAAAAATGCACATTTGAACGGTATTATATGTATCTTAGCCTTTGTTTCTTTATATTTACATATGTTATTGAAAAATAAAGTACATACTTTTTCGTAGATATTTTTTATATTTTTTTTTTGTTTTTTTTTAATTTTTATGTATTTATTTTTTTGTTTTTAAATTTTTACATATTTTTTTTGTTTTTTTTTTTTTTAATTTTTATGTATTTATTTTTTTGTTTTTAAATTTTTATTTATTTTGTTTTTGTTCTTTTTTATTTCTATTAGAGTTTTTTAATATTTATTATTTTTTTATTTTATTTTTTTCTTTTTATCAATTTTTAAAATATTGTTTTATGTTATTTCTTTATTTTTTAAATGGGTTTTTGCTTACTTTTTTGTTAAATAATTTTCTACCCTTATTAATAGCTTTTCTTAATTTTTTACTTCAAAGATTATTTTTTTTATATCTTTTTTGTCTTAATACATATGTACTTACATATATGCATTTCATAAAAAATATTATACATACTATTTGTATTTATTTCTTTTATATCATTTTTATATTGGTTCCTTAATATTTTTTTAACGTATTTTTTTAATTTTTAGTTTTCATAAGTTTTTTTATTATTAATTATTTTGCAATTCTCTTTGCTTTGTTTTATTTTATTTATATTTTGTTTGCATAAATTTTTTTTTATATATTTATTTTGATTTCTTTATGTTCTATATATATGGATTTATGTTCACTTTTTTAATTTTTTACTTCAACGATTGTCCATTTTTATATACATATGTATGTATGTACATATGTACATACATACATTTTTTATTTTATTTGTATTTATATTTCATTTAATGGCTATATTGGTTCTTTAATATTTTTAAACGTTTAATTTTGTTTTTATTAGTATTTTATTATATACTCTCATTAATTGTTATTAGTATTTTTTTAATTTTAATATTTAAAATTGTTTTAATATTTTTTATTTTATTTTTTATATAGATTTTTGTTTATTTATTTATTTATTTTTTTGTTTAATATTTTGTCCCCTTATTAGTAGTTTTTCTTTACTTTTTACTTCAAAATTTGTCTATTTTAATTTTTTTTATTAGTTTTTTAATGTTTATTATTTTTATTTTTTCATATTTTCTTATTATTATTTTACTTATTTATATTATTTTTCTAATGAATTAGTTTTCTTTATTTTCTATATCTCCCCTGTAAAACCTTATATAAATTAGTTTTATTTTTTTCGAGTCCATATTTTTGATTAATATTTTTTTAATTTGTTTAAAAAGTATGCATACATATTTTCGACAGCCCAAGAGAACCGAAAAAATGTTGGCCTCAATAAAAGTTGATCTGATTTGCTAATTTTTCTGTTATTATAAATAATTATATGACATGAAATCATCTGTAATAATTTTGAAGGTTCTTTGGAAAATTGTGTGAGAATATTTACAAAGTTTCTGAACTGTATACTTACATACATATGTACATAAGTATGTATATATGTATGTATAAGTATGTAGATATGTACATACTATATGTTCTATCTAAGCTACTACATAACTCTTGAGTCTTCAAATTTTCAATTAATTAATTTTTTTAAATAATTCCTTTCCACTTTGCGCTAATCAAAATTAATAAATTTCATCTTAATTCTTCTCGTTACAGTTTAATTTATTATTTATGAACAAATTTCAATACAACATGGCGTTATTCATACACAACAACAACTAACGGGTAAGTGCGACCTAAATACAAACAACATAAATCATACACACACATACATACATATGTATGTTCATGTGTGTGCGCATAGAAATTTCACCTTAAAACTTGTAATTGAGCTTTCTTTGGCTTTTGGCGTCGTTGCCAAAAAAGAAACAAATAAACGAAAACAAAAACGCCATTCACCACTGTTGATCGCCAGTTTTTCGACATTTTTGGCTTTGTGTACATTCATAAACATATGTACATATTTATATATCAATAGCGTGTGTGTGGGGCTAGCAGCTGATTTACTTCTGATATTTCGTCATACGAGTACAGCAACAAAAACAAACAAACTGAATTTAAAGCGCAAATAAAATGTTTGAATTCCTCATCGCGTTACGTAGTTGGGGCGGCACACGTTATAAGGGCGTGATGAATTTAGGTACATACATATGTATATATGTACATACATACGTATATATATATTTATATGTTTATAAACTTTATGTAGATATGTGTAATATGTGTAATATGTCTCCCCTCTTTCTAGCAGTGGGCTGTTTGCAGCATTTAAATGGCGATATATTTTAATACTTTCAAGAATGTATGTTTGTCTGTATATATGTATGTATGTTTATGGTTCTTTTAGGGTTTTGGGGATGCGCAGTGTGGGCTTTTGCATGCTGCTGCCAATAAAATGACGTAATGTCATAAGCGCCCAACAGCTTTCATAGAAACTTGGCAATTTCCTTAATGCTTTGCGCACGCGTTGGCGTACAATAATATATAATATACATATGTATGTACAAGTATATGAATAATATACCTATTTGTGTATTCGTGTATGTATGTAAGTGTTTATTTTTTTATTCTTGCACGTGCCCATAGTTTTTGTATTGCTTATAGTTGGAAGCATGATGGCGCAGCATAAAAATTCTTATGCTCTCTTATTTACAAGTAAATTTGTATATGTACATACTAAGTATGTTACATGCAAGTATTAGGGTGACCAGTATTTCTGAACCTAATTTAGTTTTTGTAGATGTCCAATGAAGCTTTAGTTTTGTCCGCAAAAAAATTATCCAACGCAAAGAATAACTTTATTATCAAATTAAAACTGGAACCTTACGGGCAAAAAAAAAAATTAAATTTAGAAACGGTTACACTGGAGTTGTAAAACCCTTTACAGCTTGTAAGGATGCTTTGGATAACAATCTATGTTAAATTTCGTGAAAATACCTTCTCAAAGAAAAAGGGTATGGAACCCTTGAGTTCGATTATTTATTTACATAACAGCTACATATGTCAGTATGTACCTATATGCTATAGTTGTCCGATATCGGCGATCAAGACAATTAAGCAGATTTTTACTTCATTCAGCACAGGTGACCTCTCTGACCATTTACCCTCTAGTCGATTTAAATCACGTCTTGTGAATCCCGGAAGCCGATGGTCGGTATCTATCTCGCCGATAAGAGCAGGTTCAAAAGGTGACGTTCATTTTTTCGTGTGTTCCTTATTCCTTATCGCCAAGTGAGACCATTTTTTCTTCAATTCGGCAGAGGAGACCGCTGTGACCGTTTTCCCTTCTACAGTTGTCTATACAGATCACGTCTTGTGCATCCCGCAAAGCGATGATCGGCATCAGCCGATAAGAAGAGGTTCATTATTTAGATAAAATCCACTTTATCTACTATTCCTTAGGCTCTGTTGTGTACCCGTGGATCCACCACTACCGATGAATTTCGTCGACGGTCACAAAATGACACAATTCTGCGGTGAATAATATTCGCATATGTACATATACAATTTTTGTGTGGGATTTTTCTTATATTCAATACAAACAAAAAATTATAACAACAAAAATAATAAAAAACTATTATAATTACGAATTCCAGAAGTAAAAAGTTACATAGTTATAAAAACCTTCTAAGCATTATATTTATTCAGGAACTTGAAGTATTCCTTTCATCAAATTATTTTTTATTTTTGTTTTTGTTATTTTGAAATTTTCGAATATCATATGTTCGTATTGCATTGCAAACTATTTTATTGTCCGTGAAATAGTTTTTTTTTATTTGTTTTTCTATTGAAAAAGAAAAAAATGCCAATCATGCATTTAATTAAATTAAATTGGTTGTATAGATGGATTGGCTAATTTAAACAATACAACACTAAGCTCTCACCACCAACCGCTCCCACAAATTGAAAATGAGCGCTTACTACGCACACACGCTGTCTACTTATGTACATACATACATATGTATGTAAGTGTGTGTGTGCACACCGTTTGTACTCGCATATTGTATTTCACATTTTGCTTGTGCCAAGCAATTTCCTGTCTTGTTTTATTTGATTTTATACACTTTTGGTTTTCTCTTCTGTTCTCTAAACTTAAGCTCGTGCGAAGGTCGCCGTCGTCGCCGTCATCTACACTTCTTTGGTAGGGCTAGTAGTTGTTGCTATTGTTGTTGGCATAATGCCACATAAGGCATAAATCAGTTAAAACAGAAGTGGTCGCACAATTGTTTAGACATATCTACTACTTATATACGTACATACATACATAGGTGCATATGTACTGATATAAAATACATATGTATGTATAAGTGTGAATGAATATGCTGTAAAAATAAGCAACAGCGTATAAAATATTGAAATTTATGCACACACACGCACGATTACATTAATTACACGCTGAAACACTGAAATTTCACTCAAAAGCTTGCCACTCAACCGATGATTTAACAAATTTCTCGTCTTTGAAATATTTTCTCAATACCCGTAATGGTTGTCTGTGGCTGCAATTATCGTACGTATGTATGTGTATATGTAATCATAATAAGTGTAAAATATTTGAAAATCAAGAGCAAGAGTTATCAATGGCAGACACATTGGCATTGTGTAATAGCTAGGAATGCGCAAAATGAGCAAAATTATAAAACATATGCCTACTTAAATGAAAACATACATACTTCAATGTAATTTGAATATGTGTTTGCATAAAAAAATAAAAAATACATAATGCCCTTCATAGATGCATTTTTATAGCATGAAAGTGTATAAAAATATATTTATCGTGATTTTGAACGATCATTTTGTATGACAGCTATATGCTATAGTTATCCGATCTAAACATTTTCTTCGGAGATTGTAGTAAAGTCTCGGATAATAATCTACGCTAAATTTCTTGCGGATACCTTACCGTATAAAAAAGTTTTCCATACAAGGACTTGAGTTCTATCGGCCAGTTTGTATGACCGCTATACAGTTATGGACAATAAAATAGAATCATCCATGGTACTAATTTTCCGTTCTCAAAAAAATTATGAATTTGATTTAAATTGAACTAAGTTATATTTTTATTATGTACTTCATATCAAGTGCTATTGGTAGCAGTAAAAATATTGGACAAAAAAATAGAATCAAAATCCTTTACATAAAAAAAAAATATTTTTTTTAGGGGAACTAATAGAAAAATTGGTAGTACATTGTAGTATATTCTTAATCGTCTAATACCGATGCACATCTTCTAGGCTTAAACCTAATTAGGGTACCGAAAGTGTTCTATTGAACAGAATACCAGACCTTTGTACCTTCTCTCAGAATTCTGCCTTATTTTTCGGTTTAAGGGGTGGAATATTTTCCTTAACAATTTTCCGTAAGTTTTTGATGAGATTCAGATCTGCTGATTACTCTGGCCAAGCCATAACGCTAGCACCATGATCTGAAAACCATTTTTTGCAAGACCCGAAGTATGTTTCGGGTCGCTCTCTTGTTGGAATTGCCAAAATGCAAGGCGAATTCCATTCAGTATTTGGGAGTATGACCTTATATAAAACCTTGACGTATATATGGCGGTCTATATTTTCTTGTATCCAAAATATAGGTCCCGGAACACAATATGAGAAACAATACTAAACCATTATATTGCCGCCACGTGTTTTCAAGGACCTAGTCGTGTAGCGGATGCACATTTCTTTGTTTTTTTGGACGTCGGACTCACGCCCAACTATCATTTCCTATAATATTAGTTTTGCTTTGAGACCATAAAATGTCGAACCATTTTTTTTTTTAATTTTCAGCTTCGCCTTGGTTAATGTGTCGTTTGCAAACTGAATACGATTGCATCTATGTCGTTTTCTCAGGATTGGCAGCTTTCGGGACCATGTGCCAAAGCAATTTTTCTCCACAAGTCGTCTTCTTACTGTCCTTGAAGAAATTTTTGCACATAATTCTTATTGAATGGCTGCAGAGGCCTTAAACGGTACTCGCATCGGCAATCATGCAATATTTCGAACGACTTTTGCAGTAATTTTTTTGTGGTCGGCATATTTTTTCAACCTTTTTCTGAAATTTTAAGGCATCAAACAAAAATGTTTGAGACATATTTCATATGTTTGCAATTTGCCTTTACGCGTGACCCATTCCTTGCAAATTTTGGACGCACAATCTTTCCTCCTCTAAACAATGTTTTGCTCGACCCATTTTTTTTTAAATAAATTCATAATTGATACAATTATTCATCCCACAGATCTAATTAAGTTAATATAACTGCTTTTTACGCTTTTTAAATTCAACATTTTTCATTTATGAAACTATTTGCTATTGATTCTATTATTTCTAAGCACGAGGCATGCTATTTACACTTTTTAAATTACAGTTAACTGTAAAACTTGACAATGCTATCTGTTCATCTTTTTCAAAAGTACATATTATAGCCTTTGTTATTATGCAGAAAAGTTACTACATAGATGAAAAATTTCAAAAAAAATATGCCATTGTTTCAAAGCAACACCTTTGATTCTGTTTTATTGTCCGTAACTGTATGCTAAAATTATCTGATAACAATGGTTCCAACAAATAAGCAGCTTCTTGCTGAGAAAAGTAGTTGTGCAAAATTACAGGTCGATATCTCTAAAACTATCACGTATATACCGAAGGACAGACTGACCTGGCGAAATCAGATCAGCTCGTCACGCTATTCATGTGATGCACTTTATAGGGTCCTCAACGCGACAATTTTAATATAAGTCGCCCGTGATATAGTTACATACTAATATACGAACCTGCAAGCTACGTACCTACATATATCCAAAGTAATATACATATGTATGTACTTCCATCCATACATACTTTACTTACATATTTAGATAAATACTACCAAAGCCCAACTTACACACTTGTAAAAGTTGCTAAAGTGTAGCAAATCAAACTTTCAATTGCTATAATAAGTACTACGGTACTTAAGTACGCAATTACCGCAGTTAAATCACTCATACGCCATGGCGCACAGACATTGTTTTCAATGCAGTCGTACACATACACATTTATAGCTGCAAAATTTCCACGTTTATTACGTATTTATAGTATAAAGTCGTGTCTATTCGAAGCTGACATACGGACATTTCGCTAAGCTTACACTGTGAGAATTGTTAATCGCATTTAAAGTGCAAATATTTATGCATTACTCTTAGCATATCATGGCGAATTTGTTTTGTCTAACCTTTTTCAAACACGTTTTATTGCATTCACGTTGATTTTCGCATTTTTTTTTTTTTTTTTTTTTTGTTTTTTTTTTGTTTTTGCTTTTCGTCTCATCACCTTTGCTTTTGTGCATGCATTTGTTAGCGTGTGAAGGTCGCCGCGACATTGTCATTTCATTTATTTCAAATGCAACACGCGTCATTATTTTTCCCAATACTTGTATTGTGCAATATTTTACGCGACATTCGTTTGTTTTACTTTTGTATTTTCGTTTGTTGTAGTTGTTATGTTTTTGCGAAACTTTTTAAGTGGCTTTAGAATGTTTCCAAATGGCTACATAAGCAGCTTTTATCTGTTTTGACGCAATAATTTGACAGTTAATTAAATGATTAATGTGAAACTATGATCGAATGATAACTCAATAATTTGCTTCATTGCGTCAAGTGTTTAGTAACAAGAAAAAAAGTTAATTTCGGTTACACCGTAGTTATGATGCCATTTACAAAAGCAATAGCAAAATGATAAACGATCTAGAAAATTTGTTCAGAGGACGAACCTTTATTTTGCACAATAATCCCTGTCATTATTCGTGAATACATACATATATCTTATCAAATAGCCAAGTTTTTTTTATATAAGAACTTGATACCGATCGTTCCGTTTGTCTGACAGCTGTATGCTATTCTTTTTCTGAAAAATTTGTTCGGAGATCGGACCTTTGCCTTGTACAATAATTTTTGCCAAATTTCGTGAAGATATATCATCAAATAAGAAAATTTTTCATACAAGAACTTGATTCCGATCGTTCCGTTTGTATGACAGCTGTATGTTTTAGTAGTGCGATATCAGCGGTACCGTCAAATGAGTAGCTTTTCGAGGAGAAAAGAACGTGTGCAAAGTTTGAAATTGATATCTCAAAATTGAGGGACTAGTTCGCGTTCATAAAGACAACCATCCAAAATTTACACTAAAATATTGTTTTTAACATTTTTTTTCAGTACTTTGAGACAAAATATTGGAGACGTATTTTTGTATTTCTACTCAATATATCTGTAATTATGAATTTTCGAAATTTAAACTTTTGTAAAAAATGTCTTTTAAAGGGGTATTCTACTCTGGAAATCAAATTTTGGGCAGTTTTTTGAATTTTATTTAAAAAAAAAAACCAAAAATATTTTTACCATCCATTTTTTTATGGTGTTTTTATTGATGTCTTAAGAATTCAGAAAAAAAGTTTACGAAAAAATATTAAAAAATAAAATAATTAGGGGGGAGAGGCAGGTGTAAAAAAAATTGCGCATTCTGGTGACATTGATCCTGACTCTCCTGGTGGTCTGAAAAAAAAATCAAAAGAAATTCTTAATCAGTAAGGATGCTGTTATAGTCCGGGAATACGAAAAAAAAAATTTTTTGAAAATAAAAATCATTTTTTACGCTTTTTTTGAAATTCCTGAATTTTTTGTAAATATTAAAAACAAAAATTCTGACACGATGCTGGTAGGAACGATAAAGTATTATATAAAGAAGGTTCACACAAAATTTCAAGTAAATCGGTTGTATAGAACTTGAGATAATGCCGGTACCGTGTGGAAAAAAGTAGTTTCGAGAAAAACGCGTTTAAAGTTTAGAAGACAATTCTAGTGAACACGGACGCCACCTCACAAAATCGGCTGTATCTCCGAAAATAAGTCGAATTTTGAAAAATCCTTCCAAGGTCATATTTTTGAAAGCCTAAACTTTAAATATATGAAAAAAATCGAATTTTTCAAAATTACAGAGTAGAATACCCTCTTAAACTTTTGCGTTTACGAAGAAAAGTATTTAATTATAAAAATAACTAGTCGACCTATTCCTTAATATTTTTTCTCAAATTTTTAATGATATATACGTTGAGTTTTTTTCGATTTTTTGTTTTTTAAACAAAATGTACTTTGATATACACAAATATTTTTTTTTAATTTGGAACTATTTTTTCAGGGTTTCTATTGAGAAACCCTGTTCGGTGTATAAAAGTGTTAGTTTTAGGTTAAGCATGATAGCTAGCTTTTCAAAATGATATTAAACAATGTAAATTGTAAACAATAATCATCAAAGCACTTAAATAAACGGAAAATTTTCCAACACTGCGTTATTTATGTGTCCCATTGCGCTTATTCCTTTTGATGACTTTTAATTTTTATTCAGTTTTCTAGTGAAGTTATGTAAATAGAAATATATGTACATATTTACATTTATTGAGTCTTTCCTTTTTGTTTTTGTATCGACTCAACTTTCTGAGAGTTAGTTTGGCATCTATAATGAAGGGTTGGTGGTGTAACTTGGCATAAGTAGGGGGTTTTCTAATAAGAGTAATAGATTTCTTGAAAAAAAAACACACACTAATTGTTAAGGAAATTTATATATATTTTTATTAAATGTTAAGTATAGTCAATAAAATTAGGTACTGAATACAACATCATTCAATTGGCCCTACGACTTCTTTTTCTGCAACGAATTCGATGAACCATAATTTCGAGTACTTTTTCCACTAAATCATGCAAATCAAGTCCTGTGTCATGATTGACACATTTAATATTGACTTTTAAAGCTTGAAAAGAGTCTAGTTTATTACTAAAGACCGATGATTTCAAATTGATTTTTCAATGAAAATTTGAAATAACCCCACAAGTAGTAGTCTAATGGTTTGAAATCACAACTTTTTGGCGACCATACAATTTCACAATTTCTTGAAATAATCGAATCTCCAAACTTTTCTCGTAATAAATCGGTTTTTGCACATGCTGTGTGGCACACAACGCCGTCTTTTTGGAACCAGATGTTGTCAAGATCAACTAGTTCCAATTGTATTCATAAAAAGTTGGTTATCATAGATCTATACCGCTCTCAATTGGCAGTAACGGTGTCAGCAGCTTCATTTCGAAAGAAGTACGAACCGATGATTAGAACGGACAAAAACCATACACCAAACTATCAATTTAGGTTTGTTTATTTAACGCGCCATTGTGATGAAAGTGAGCCTCATCGAAGAAGATGGTTTTCTTAAAAAAAATCGTTATCGTGTTCAAGTTGTTCCAGGTTCAGACTTTCTGATTATGTGATTGCAGTGTCAAAGCCGAAGTTACAGCTAGGCAGCTATCAAGGAAAGGCACCCTAGAACGGCTATCGGTAGAATGGGAGCGGGTAGGAGCTACCGTATCTTCTTGTGTTTAACTACTAGATAGCTTGATAGTCTTCTATGGACTTCGTACACATCAAACAATACGGACTGACGTCATTTTGAAATTTGTATAGATAGCGTCTTAAGCACCCACGTCCGCTTAATATTTGGGTCAGTTGAAAAATCCGGTTTCCATGTTATCTAGTTATCCACTTATGGATGTCAGCTATAAGTCTGTGGGTCCACCGTACTTTGGTTGAAGTTTGCCACCTTTGCTGTCATATATGTGTGTATATATAATTATGCTTTTCTCTCCTCTCTGTTTTTGATTTGTATTATGTGTAAGTAAGTATGTAAATATGTATGCCTGTCCGTAACGAACGGGTGTAGCCCGAATAGTGCTAGTGAAACGCATTACGTGCGCGAACTGTCAATATTTTCTAAACAAACCAATGTTATTTACTTGCGAAAATCCATAATCCATGCACATGCCGTACCGTGAATGCGCTAAATTTGTAGCTAATTTACATGCAAATAAATTGAATAATTCTCTGCGCCTGTGGCGATCAGCTGATGGCAAAACGTCTCCCACATACACACACACACACACACTAACGAACAGCTGTCAGAGCGGAATGCTTGTTTTTATCTATTTGATGAGTGCGCAGCACAACTAACAGTTCGCTTAGAATAATAGATTGCTGCGGCGACGACAAAAAAATGTAAAGCAACCCGAGCAGTTGAAAAGGCACAAGCAACAACAACAGTTAAAAGCAAAAGCAAAGCAAAAAAGTAGTGGTGAAAAAATAGAGGTGTGGAAGTGGATATGAACATATGACAGCGCAACGTGCGCGTTGCGCCAACAGCTGATCGCCGCGACAGACGAGCTGTGGCAGCGCCAGCGGCAATGAGAGTAAGCACATGCAGTTGTTTGCGTGTGTGTTTGTGAGAAATTTATGAATATTTGACGCAAATTCTAATATGTGAAGATTTTTTCTGTTTTGCTTGGGGGCTAACTGCACGCGCGAAGAATGCTGAATTGGTTTTAGAAAAATAAAATGTGAAAAGATAATAAATAAAATAATTTTTTTTTTAGAAAAAAACCAGATACAATAAGCAATGTGAAGAGCACCAGTAGCAAAAGAGCGTTTTGTGGGCAAATATGTGCTTATGTTATACATGTGTATGTACATAGGTATATATGAATGTGTGAGCAATTATAACAAGGAAAATAAAGCTTCATTATGCGATAAATAAGTGGAAGAGGAAGAGCAACAGTAGCCGCGGCTGATGACGAAAGCAAACGTTAGCGTACTAAATTTTGTTGCTTAACCTTGAGCTGCTATTGACTCTACTAGCCCATTAGAAAAATGCCTTAACCTTCTTCAATATCGCCATTGTGATGATCGTATTTCATTATTTTGCATTTCAGCGTAGCGCTCGCTCACACACACCACACCCCCTCTCACACAGCAGTGTGCTCTGTGAATTTTATTTAACGGCTTTTGCTAGCATAAATTACGGTATATTTTATGGGACCTTAAAAGATTAGCGAAAGCCGAAGTGTTTATAAGAAGTTGTGAACATATGTACATACATAGAAGTATATGTATATACATACATACATATAAAGGGTGATTTTTTAAGAGCTTGATAACTTTTTTAAAAAAAAAAACGCATAAAATTTGCAAAATCTCATCGGTTCTTTATTTGAAACGTTAGATTGGTTCATGACATTTACTTTTTGAAGATAATTTCATTTAAATGTTGACCGCGGCTGCGTCTTAGGTGGTCCATTCGGAAAGTCCAATTTTGGGCAACTTTTTCGAGCATTTCGGCCGGAATAGCCCGAATTTCTTCGGAAATGTTGTCTTCCAAAGCTGGAATAGTTGCTGGCTTATTTCTGTAGACTTTAGACTTGACGTAGCCCCACAAAAAATAGTCTAAAGGCGTTAAATCGCATGATCTTGGTGGCCAACTTACGGGTCCATTTCTTGAGATGAATTGTTGTCCGAAGTTTTCCCTCAAAATGGCCATAGAATCGCGAGCTGTGTGGCATGTAGCGCCATCTTGTTGAAACCACATGTCAACCAAGTTCAGTTCTTCCATTTTTGGCAACAAAAAGTTTGTTAGCATCGAACGATAGCGATCGCCATTCACCGTAACGTTGCGTCCAACAGCATCTTTGAAAAAATACGGTCCAATGATTCCACCAGCGTACAAACCACACCAAACAGTGCATTTTTCGGGATGCATGGGCAGTTCTTGAACGGCTTCTGGTTGCTCTTCACCCCAAATGCGGCAATTTTGCTTATTTACGTAGCCATTCAACCAGAAATGAGCCTCATCGCTCATCGGACACGGACGCGAAACACATTTCGAACCGAACACTGATTTTGGTAATAAAATTCAATGATTTGCAAGCGTTGCTCGTTAGTAAGTCTATTCATGATGAAATGTCAAAGCATACTGAGCATCTTTCTCTTTGACACCATGTCTGACATCCCACGTGATCTGTCAAATACTACTGCATGAAAATCCTAACCTCAAAAAAATCACCCGTTAATATATGCATATTATGTACCTACATAATTTACACCTTTCTCATTTAATTTATTTTTATATGTACATATATGCATGTACCTGCCTGTATGTACTATATGTACATATATTTCTTAGAATTATTATTAGTTCATATGTATCAGCATACAAAAACGCTTGTTCCGACAACTAAAACACACATACACACCCATACACATATACATATTTATGTATATGCATGCAAATTTGCTGCCATCGACATAAATTCGTTCTATTTTTGCTTAACTTGCGGGCAGCAGCGCTCCACTGCTGCTCCACTGCACCACATCGCCGTCATACAGTACTTGGAGAGTCGCAGTTTGGTGTGAATGACACCCGTTGGCCTTGGCTCGCATGTCGTTTAGAAGTTTTCGAATTTTGTTTGTTTGGTGTGAAATAATTTCGTTGATTCCGCAATACATAATTACTCGTATTGCGATAAAACGCAATTCAATACATACATACACACATACATACATACATTTCAATATAATATTCTGTGCTTAAAATCGTGTTGGTCATTATAAAAGAATATTTAGAATGTACATATGTATGTACAGTGTTGTGCAAAACAAAAGCAACAAATTTAGTTCAATAATAATTTTTGTTATACTTTTTTCAAAATATATTTTAACAAAAATTTTATAACAGAAAATAAAATACTTGTAAAAAGTGTAACTAAAACATTTTCCAATTAATTGCTCTTAGTAAATATTGTTGAGAAAAATAACAAAATATACTTCACAGTCAATTAGTAATTGTGCAAAACTAAAGCAACACATTAATATTTTGTATAAGAACCCTTAGCTTTTATAACCTCAGCACATCTTCGGGGCATTGATGCTATCAAATTATCAATTGTGGTTTGTGGGATGTTTATCCACTCCATTTTTAACGTGTCAAAGAGTTCTTCTCGGTTGCCAAAACGCCGACCAGAAACTGCTCGCTTTAAAATGCCAAACAGGTTCTCGATTGGATTCAAGTCCGGGGATTGAGCCGGCCAATCAAGAACCTGAACACCACTGACCCTAAGATAGTCTTTTACTAGCTTAGATGTGTGTTTCGGGTCGTTGTCGTGTTGAAAGACCCAAGAAAGTGGCATATTCCACTCAGCATATGGTAGCATATTGGTTTCCAAAATACTTTTGTACAAAAACCTGTCCATTATTCCATCTATTTTTTTAAAAGGACCAACCCCGCTGCCGGAAAAACACGTCCACACCATAATGCTACCGCCACCATGCTTGAAACTCATCCTACAGTTCCTTGCGCTATGGCGTTTACCTTTATGCCGGCGGACTGTACTCATTCCATCCGAATTAAACATATTAAACTTTGATTCGTCGCTAAATAAAACGGTTTTCCATTTAGCAACGGACCAATTACAATGTGCATTGGCGAAATTCAATCTAGAAAAAAAAATTTGGTTGAATAGTCATCAATATATAGAAGCCTATGATGTTAGGTGTCAGTATACCTTTTTTGCAAGTGTTTTTTTGTAAGCATTGGTTTCTTCGCTGGTCTGTAACTTCGCAAGTTGTTTTCGATTGCTCGTCTACGAACTGTACTAGCATGAATATTTAAATTAAGAGTTTTTACAACTTCATTTGAAGTGGCAAATGGATTTTTCTTGAAAACTCTACACATTTGCATATCAGTTCGAGGGTCGGTTTTACGCGGTCGTCCGCCTAAATGCACTGTCGTAACACTTTTGGTCAAATAATACTTTTTAATTAGTCTACAAATGATAGATCTATTGATATTATATTTTTTAGCTATTTTACTTTGAGTGTCTCCGTTACGATAATCAGTTATAATGCTCATTTTCAAACTATCGCAATACTTTTCTCGCGCCATTTCAAACGTCTGTTTGCTCCCAATATATAAAATGAACTAATTTTTATTTTGCTCTAAATAGTTATATGCATTAGTAAAACAATACCCGCATAACTGTAAATCCGTTATTTTCCAGAATCTTCGTCGTCTACTACCTTAAAGTAAATTGTTGCTTTTGTTTTGCACAACTCGAATTCAAATATAATTGTTTTTTGTTATTTTTGCATTTATTTAATACCGCTTAATGAAGTGGACCGGTGCTTAAATTGCTTCTTACCCATAAGTAAACATACACTTGAGTGAAATTTTTTTTTTAGCTCTGTTTCTTTTGTTGAAAATGTCAATGGAAACCTTATAGCCGTTTTGTTGCTTTTGTTTTGCACAGCACTGTATCTATATGCATATGTAAATAACTCGTATATGTTTTTATGTTCTTCGCTGCAGCTGACACGAGGCTGACCTTGAACTAGAAGCGGGTAGTGATTTTTCGATCGTGTGAAGCTTGGTAAATAATGATGCAATTACGAAACGATACTATAGGAGTACATATGTATATACATAAATACCTATGTATATAATGCGCTTTCGGGCTCCGTGTGGGCGTGTTTTATTTGGAAATCATACTGTATTATTTTAATAATTCCATTAAATTTCTAGTCTTATTTTATTTTGTTAAGGTTGGCGCATGACATTTGAGCAAAATATGATACTCGCATATATTATGTATACAACACATACATATGTATATGTACTTTAGAACTGAAGAGCATGAAGAAGGGAGAAAAGATGCCAGTAAAGATTTCTTCGTCAAAATAGCGAATAATTTCGTCTTCTCTTATAAGTTGCGTTAGATTTTCGAAAGTGATCTGAGGTACTGGCCGAACTATTTTTCATTTGGCCCTATAAATGTAGGAAACTGCCATTATTTTGGCTTATTAGTACGAAAATGTCTTAGTTATTTGTTCATTTGAGCCAAATTTCAGTCATAAGACCGACTATGTCTTTTGAAGTTCCAATTTCGCACCACTATTTCCAGCACACTCAGAGACAATTTCTCCATGTCTCTGTCAGACAAGTTGGTGATTCCTTCTACCCATAAAGCAATACATAATTAAAACTTTTTGCAACTTTTTGAGGTTGTAACAGGATCTCAACAATGCTTTGGGCATTACCTTCACTACAAATGTAACAATTTTGTCTACTAACGTGTCAAGACATAAAAAATTAAGCTACATCGCTGCACGAAATTTCCTAGCCAAAGTCGGAATCGAGTATGAGATGGCCAGTTTTGGACCGAATGCGCGACGAGCTTTTTATGATTGTTTGGCTTTAATTCTTGCACGCGTTGGATTTTGTAAGCTCGCTAACCATCTTCCATAAAGTGGATGGGCACAGCTCAAATTTTTGGGAGAGAAGGCGAATGAACTTATTCGAGTCTTTTTCGATTTTCACAACAGCAATAGTATTTTCGGTGCGCATGGCGTCTTGGGGTATAGACGTCATGCGCACCGAAAATACTATTGCTGTTGTGAAAATCGAAAAAGACTCGAATAAGTTCATTATCCACTAGAGTAAACGTAGGACAAAACGGATCCATGGTTGCTCGAATTACCGACTTTGCTGGGCGGCTATGTCGACCGAATATATTAGACGCAGTGTGCGATGAATGCGTCGAAAGTAAGCTAACGCAAACAATTCACATGATTCAGGTAACATTTTAATCCATCTTCAAGTGTTAAAGTATATTGAAGAAAGGCGTTATCACATAATGCGTATGACTTTGACGGTTGGTAGACAACTTTCTCTCTAAGAATTTTCTTTACATAAATAACACAAACTAAAAATTTAGCGGAGAGTATTATTTTATCAATTGGTTATCAATCAAAGTATTTTTTAAGACTATTTTTTTAAATAATTTTTTTTTTTTTTTTAATTCTAAAAATTTATAAACTATTTGAAGGTATTATAAAGTTATATGTTTATAATTTTTTAAATTTTTGATTTGTTTGGTGATGGAATATTATCTTTTTTTTTGGGATATGTGTCCATAACAACTTGATGCATTCGCATAAATATTAATAAACGTGTGTAATATGACATTAAATTGAAGGCATTAGTCAGCTTCTCCTCAAAATGGCCATCATTGTGACAGCGGCAATGACGTTTGCACACTAACAACAGCTAAAGTGTAAAAAGCCAACACACAAGCAATAAAATTAAACTAGAACCCGCACGGAAGTGGTTTGAACTTTGCACATAAATATAATATACATACATATGTATATATATACATAAATATACGCGCGTATGTGCAGATTGGCAAGTGCATAAACAGATAAAGAAAATAAAGACATGCTTATAGAATGTGAAAAGTATGAAAAACATCAGAGCAAGGTATGCATCATGAGCGTGTGGCAACAACTACAAAGTGCGTGTGCTACGTGAGCCACATGCAGTGCACATATCTTATAATTCTCTCATATATGTACATATGTATGTGATACAAGTACTTACATATATATATAGTTTGTTTTTTTGCTGCGCAAACCGATTTTGCTTTAACTAAATTATTTAGCCACGTGCCTTGTCTCATAAATTATACTAGTTTTGCATTAACGAGTAACTAGTTAGTTGATTTATCGTAGTTCAACTCAATTAGATCACTTTTCATAAAATTTAAGCATTTATAACACCAGAAAAAATGTTTTTTGTGCATTCATTTTGAAAAGGAATTTTATTTAAGGGGGTATTCTAGTCCAGAAGCATGAATTTCAGGTAATTTTTAAAGTGTCGTAAAAAAAAGGCAATTAATATTTTTACTATCCATTATTTTATTAGTTATTTATTAATTTTTGAAGAGTATAGAAAAAAATTAAAAACTAAAAAATGTAAAAAATTTTAAAAATTATGAGCTGACGAAGTGGGGGGTCTCTAAAAATTTCCACGTGACCATGCCCAGGACCTAGTTATCTGAAACCAAAAAAAAAAAAGATTGTTAATCTAAGATAATATCGCAATGGTCGGAACTACGGAAAAGTGGGAAAAAAAATTTCACAAAATGGCGACTGCCTGAAAAAAAATTTTTTTATCACTTTTTCTGACTATTTCGAGTTTTTTAAAAATAATAAAAATAAAAATTTTGGGATGGGGCTAGTTCCAACCATAGACAAGCCTATAAAAAAGACTCTATAAAAATTTCAAGTAAATCGGTCCAGCAGAACCTGAGTAATCGTGGGTATCGTTCCGAAAAAGTCAGTTTTGAGAAAAACCCGTTTAAAGTTTCGCGTTCCGGCCGAACCAGTTTGGGTAGCGGGTCAGAAAAATGCCTATATCTCCGAAAATAATTTGAATTTTGAAAAATCCTTTTGTACACATATTCTTGAATAGTTAAACTTTGAAAATAAAAAAAAATCGATTTTTTTAAATAAAAAAAAAATTCCGATTTTTTTAAATTTCTTAGTTAAAAAAACAAAAAAATATATATATTTACAGAGTTTCATATTATTTGAAAATTTACGCTTCATTTTGAAACTTTTTGGATTACCTCAAACCCATCCCCAGGATAATATTAATCGGGTTAGTTAAAATTTTAATTTCTGACAAAATGGTATTTTTTTGGTAAAATTTAGACATCGATTGGTTTAAAAAATGTAAAGCATGATGCATTTCGAGGTTCCCTACTTTTTTAAACAGAAAGCAAAGAAACTCTCAATTTGATCGGAAATGTTTATTAACATTCGAAAGAACATTCTTTGGCATATATTTTTCGAAGATTATCAATTTCAAATTTTGGCCACGACTACGTTTCAGATGATCCATCCGTTGAGTTCAATTTTCGATGACTTGCTTGAATGCTTAAAGCATTCGGACCGGTAACTGGCGAATGACACACGTGTTTTGCTCCAAGACCTGAACCGAAGCGGCATTGTCCACATAGACGTTAGACTTTACATATCTCCACAGAAAATAGTCTAGCGATGTAATATCACACGAGCTTGGCGGCCAATCGACCGGCCCAAACCGTGAATCTATCTGCTCACCAAAGTGTTCTCTCAATAAAGCCATTGATTAATGCGTTGTGTGATTGTGGTGGAAGTGGCGACGTTGTGTTGAAATCAAATGTCTCCGAGATCAATATGCTTCAGTTTCAGGCATTAAATAGTCGATTATCATGACGCGATAACGGTCGCCAGTGACGATTACGTTCTCTCATTCACCTTTTTGAAGATATATGTATATAGTTTCTTGCAGAAAAAGTAAATCTTCTTCAAAGCATATTTGATCTATTATAAAAACCGTTTGATATGAACTTGAGATTCGTAAATTTTTCAAAGCCTTGGCATTTTCATATACATAGATATGTCTATATAAATCTGCTTAGACCTTTATTCATAATTTTTTCTTTCTCGTATTTCTGTTTTCATATTTACCATACTTGTGGGGTACGCCTATGGGCACTTTTTTCATTACGTTGCCCTTCGATAAAATTTCATCACACTTTATAATTAAAATTATTAATATTATTTAATCAATTTGTATTCCAGCAGCTCTTATCTATTATTCAAGGGCAAAGTCGTGACAACGTCCGAAGATATACATATGTATGTATGTATATTATAGACATTGACACAAACAAGATTACAATCGATGAGTGCAACAACTGAGCGTGCATCATTGGCAGTAATAGGCCATCGTTATTTTATATATATTTAATATATTTTTTGTATTATTAATTTTATCGAGTGGTCATATCCATATACATATGTATATGGTTGTTAGTGGGCCGGAAAAGAATATCCGCTGAAGTATGAAATTTTTTTTTTAATAACAAGACTCGGATATTTTTTCCCGAGTTCAGTAATACTGGCATTGGTAATGAGAAGCCCTAAGATAACCAGTCATACCCAAAAATCCACGATGTCATAGACGTGTTTTGAAGAACCGCTATCGCATTTTGTTATTTTTATCTCAATCGATCGACACGAGCCTTTTTGTGTGGGATCCAACGCGAACAATTTTTTGTTTTATAATATTGAATGTATGAATGCTGGTCCCACTAATACTTTTAGTTGCCTCAAACTCTCGATAGGTCTCAGGACGTTCGTGCAATATCGGTTACGGTGCACGGCATCGATAGTTTCCGAAATAACAACCGATTTTGGACGACCTTCACGAAATTTGTCTTAGAGTGATCTACGACCTCGATTGGATTCACCAGACCATCACTAAGCACTGCTCCTTTATGGAGTTTCATCGTCAAAAACTCTATTGATTTCATCGATGGACTATTACTGAGTTAATCCATGTCGAAAGTTGTAAAAGGTAATCGCGCGAAAATGTTCACGATTTAATGCCATTTTTTGGTCGAGAAGAATATTTTAAGTTACTGTAAACAACACAAATATCGTTCGTATGTCAAAACGTACTGTGTATGTATACTATCAAAAATGTCAAACTTTACTCCCAAGTGAGTTACCAGTTTGCTACAATAGTGTTGCCTAATCGCGAAATATAAAAGGCAACCCTCGTATTTTTTTTACAATAACACATTTTCACATATTTTAACAACAATTATTTTTACTTTTTCCGTATTTTCTTTTTTCATATTTTCATTATTACTTTTCATATTTGTTTTCGCTATCTCCACTGTGGCAATGCAAATTGCTGCTGTGTAACGAACAATAAAAGTCGATAATAAAACATGCGCCCTAAAAATGCAAGGTGCGCACAATGGGCCACAACAACAATGCATGCATTGCTATACATTTTTCTACAAATAACTGTAAAGCGGTGGGGTGGCGAAGCGGCAGAGCGAAAATGTACACAGCTCAAGGTCATTGCATTTGGCGCGTGCAAATCCTTCAGCTAGGCTCTTTGTTGCTGTATGCTTGCGCGCGAAGAGTGTAGCGGGACCCGAGCGTGCTGACGGCATAGTTACTTGGCCGTGCTATCAAGGGCGTGTCCTTATGGCATTATCAATACGACAAGGCAAAGGAAAGTGATATTAAGTGTGTTTAATTTAGAATTTTCCTTGAATGGCTGCAAAATGCAAAAATGGGTGCGTTTTTAAGAATTTCTAGCTAAGCGGTGCAATATTAAAAAATGTTTTAAAAATACTCGAAAAAGTTTCAGTTTAATGGGAAACTTTTTAAAACGATTTTTTTATTTCTTCTTCCCGACTATAACCCTCAACTCCGACCTGCATTGTGTGTATAAAAATTCTGGTTTGGCCCCTTAAAAGCATCTTTTTACAAACCGTTATTAAATGTGTAAATACAAAATCTTTCTTTCTTCTTCCTTCGCTTACCAAATTTACAACAGCGCGCCAATTTTTCTTTCTTTTCGCTGTTTTGCGCCAATTGGAGATTCCAGGTACTTCTCCACCTGATCTTTCCAACGGAGTGGAGGTCTTCCTCTTCCTCTGCTTCCCCCGGTAGGCACCCAGTCGTATACTCTCAGAGCTGGGGCGTTTTCATCCCTACGGACGACATGACCTACCTCTCTTGAAAACTCGTGACGCCGACTCATTAATTGTTGTCATCGTCCATGCCTCTGCACTATATAGCAGGACGGGTATGTTGAGTGACTGGCAGAGTTAAAGACCAAACTCTGCCAGTCACTCGTTCGTCAAGAGAGGGCTTTACTTCTCAATTGCCTACTCAGTCCGAAGTAGCACCTGTTGGCAAGAGTTATTTTGCGTTCTATTTCGAAGCTGACGTTGTGTTGGTGTTAATGCTGGTTCCAAGATGGTCGAAATTATGTACGACTTCGAAGTTATGACAGTCAAAAGTGACAAGGGAGCTAAGTCGCGAGAGCGAGGACTGTTTGTTTGATGACAGGAGATATTTCATCTTACCCTCGTTCACTACTAGACCCATTTGCTTCGCTTCCTTATCCAGTCTGAAGAAAGAAAGAACTAATATAACCTTATCGACTGATTAGGCTTATCTGATCATTGCTAAAATGTGAACTCCTTAACTCTTCAATGAGGCCCTTTCGTGTTCGAATAATGAAATTCGTTTTCTTAATAATGAAATTATTTTTAATTTAATTAAATAATATGCTAATCGGTATCAAATCTATTAATTTTCTCGCTCAAATATTTAAAGATTGTTTGCTGCTAGTTTATTGTTACTGTTTGGTGTTACAGTATATAATATACATACATATGTATATTTGATTTTAATCAGTTTATATACATACAGTCATTTGAAAAATAATAAGGACACATGGCGGTATTTCGTAAAAATGCAAAGAAAAAGAATATTTTCATTAAGTTTGAAAATGTGTTTTTATTTTTAAATAGGTTTATGTTTTTACCATAAGAATATTAGAGAAAATAACTCGAATTCAATTCAAAGAAGAAAAAAATCAGTTATTTTAATAGCTTTACCCAAATTATGTTGTAAAAAAAAAAAAAATAGGGACAATTGCAGTTTAAAAAAAAAATGTTCAATTCATTTTTTTTATAAAATTCTTTTGACTTTTAGAATTTGATTCTTCAATACTTCGTTGCAATCCTTTATTTGAATGACAGCCAGACATCGGCGAGGTAATGAGTCAATTAATTTTTGGCACGTGGCTCGGGGAATAGCTTTCCACGCTTCCTGTATCAGTAGCCAAAGTGCATCTTTGTTTGTTGCTTTTTTACCCTTCAAAGCTACTTTCACTTGTTGCCACAAGTTCTCGATGGGATTTAGGTCCGGTGATTGAGCAGGCCAGCTTAACACGTTTATATTGTTATCCAAGAACCATTTTTTTGCTACTTTGATGTGTGTTTTGGGCAGCATAACCTCATTTAATATATTGCAATAAGTCACCGCTGTCATTGTGTCCTCAATTCGATATATTGGACCAACTCCTTGGCAAGAGAAACATCCCCACACCATAATTGATCCTCCTCCGTGTTTTACAGTTTTAACTGTATATTGCGGGTTAAAAGCTGTGTTCACTGGCCTGCGTACATGTTGAGTACCGCAGTCAGGGTGAAAAAGATTGCATTTGGTCTCATCTGACCACAGGATATTGCGCCATTTCTCCACTGGCCACTTGACGTGCTCATTAGCAAAATGTAACCTTTTAATCACATTTGATTTGGACAGAAAAGGTAATTTTCTGGGTCTCTTTGCTTGTAAATTTTTATTAATTAGCCATTTACGAATGGTAGAAGTGTCGACGTCCAAAGAAAATTCCTTTTTAAGTTCACTAGAGGATGCGAAGGGGTCCTTTTTTAAAAATCCATTATATTCTTTTCAAGAGTTGGAAATATTTTTGATTTTCGTCCACGCATTTCTTTCTGAGGCTTATATTTTATTGCATTCTCTACAATTCTCTTGGAGTAATTCAACGTTTCGTTTCCGGTATGAAAATCCCTGATTGTGGAGGGGTTTTATTTGCTTACGCAGCTCAGCGCTGCAGTGTTGTCCTCTGCCCATTTTGAATTACTAAATTAAATTATATGTTAACTTTCTCAATTTATGATTATATAAAATCTCATATACAATACTCTTAACAATTTTTAAGAATCTCAATATTTCAAAACTGACACCAATTTAATATTCCCGTCCCTATTATTTCGCACACTCAAAAACGATCTTACTTCACAAAATGATCAACAGCTGCGAAACGACGCCAAATATTTTTTCTTTGATAACGGTTCTTTACTTCACTGACATCCCAGCAAGCAATTGCATGTTACATTTTTGATAATTTTTTTAAAATGAATCAGATTTTATTTTTAACCTATTTTCAAGCAAGTGTCCCTATTATTTTTCACTTGACTGTATATGGTAAATACTTTCTGATCGCCATAATCAATACTTTTGCCTCTATCTGCCTTTCGCTTTATACATTCACATTACTTTTTCTTGCTTTGTTTGTTCTTTAAAGGCTAACCAGTGTTTACATTTGCATTTCTTTAATACCCTAGTTTTTTTATACCACAGCTATTCACACATACCCACACATATATACGCGTTTTATATATTGCAATAATTTACGTATGATATTTATTAGCTTTTCTACTTCGATCAAAACGCATTTGCCGCCGCTCGGCGTGTTGCGCAGTTTGTCACCTCGTTCCAAACAAAAAAAATGGGAAAAAACGTGAGATAACTAATGTTGCTTTAATGAATGATAACGAAGCCTGTTGGGGTGTGGCGGAGTTACTCAATTTAGAAATAGAAATTTACATTGAATACTCGTTGCCGACAAGACCCATATTTGTAAGCGCCTTGCATTGTTGTCACATTTGCATGCATACTCATTTATTAGCATGGAAAATAGGCGTGTATGTAGTATGGCGGTATGCATAATTATGCCATTTTGGTATAATATTATGTAGTAAGTGAACCAGTTATGCCTGCTTTATATGCTTTAATGGAGTAATTGTCAATAAAAAATATGTTTTTTCATAAAATTTAATCAATATTTTGTTTACTTTTCTAATGAAAACAAAATATTGTTTACAAAACATCACCTTTTTGACATTATCATTTATGTACGCCGAAGTGTATGCAACACATTTTGGTATATTCTCCCTGTGAGACTTCGTCCAATGGAAATTTTAATTTATTTGACAAACGATAATTAAGTAACTAAAAATCGGCCCACTCCGGGATTAGCAGGGATAGTTTTCAAATTAATTAAAGTTTTTTTTTTTGAGGAAAAAAAAAAATGGCGAACTTAAAAAAACAAAAAAAACCGATTATTTTATATAATTGATCGTGTTAAAATTTTTTCGTGTATTTTTTCGAAAAATTCATTCAAAAACAAAAATTAAAAAAAAGGTCCCCAAAAGTCAATTTCTACAAAAGTTATGGCTATTTGAAAATAAAAAAGCCATTTTTTTGAAAAATTCATAACTTTTTTGAAGTTGGACAAAAAATTTTGAAAAAATTCTCAAAAATGTTTTTCAAAGGGTAGAAAAGGATGGATAAGTTTCAGCAAAATCTAAAGGGGTCGGGTTCAAAAGTGGTCGGTTTGGTATGGAATACCCCATATACATACATATATTTTCGTTAAAAAAATAACTTTATTTCCACTTAACTCATGACACTTGTCTTAGACTACATTTCTTTGAAATTTTCCACAATCGTTGGCGCGCCTAAAGGTAGGCAACTCTATCCATTTTATTGTCTGATATACAGAAACACGCCAAAAGGCAGTGGTCAGCATTTGTTTAGTTCCAAATTTGACAAATTTGATAAGCACGCTCACCAAACTAACCTCAAAATTATTACATCATAGATTAATGTCGCTGTCTGACCACTGTTTATCGGTTTAAAATGATTAGAAATATCGTGACCAAAATTCTACTGACCTCAAACTCAAATGTATTAATAAATAATATTTATCTAATCTGCAGTTAGCTGTTGTTCCCGGTCTCAAACTTGAAACTATCTTTTTCACTTTAGAGCACTTTACTTCGATTGCATTACATATTTGTTTGCCCTCTCACGTGACGAGTTTCACATATAGATCGCAATATTACCGAGCAATTTTGCGCAAGTGATTTATGTCTAACGGAACACAGTCAGCTGACTTTCCACTTATATGAATTCTGAGCGCTTCAAATCAACAAGACGGACACGAGCATTAGCTACGCATCAATCTATTCACATAACAACTATTATCAGTAGTTTACTAAGTTTCCTAAGTACATGTGCAAACAGCAGAGCTTATAAACTATTTATACCATTTTTCCACAAGCTGAAACCACTCAACATCACTTACATGATAATTTCTAATTTCTGAGTGTATTATGAAAATGCTTGAGTCATAAATGCTTCACTCGAATTAATACTCACATACATCCATATTTATGTATGGGTGGATATAGAAGCTTCTACATTCTGCTAATAAATGTGCATTCGTGACAAGCGACAGGCATATCACCTGTTCATTGCTCCGATGACGGCGCAAATACTGACTAATTTATGAACCTAAAGTTGTGTGTATGTTTGTAAAATTCAAATGTTGCCAGCAATTTCACCAATTTCAACGTTATTTCATTGATCCCAATATACTTTATTTATTTATTTTTCGTTTGCACTTTTTTTATTTGCACAGTTATATAATAATCAGCGTGACAATGTCACAAAAGTTGTTGTTGTGTGCTCACTTTGGTAATATTATTGATAAGATTACACGCGCAAGGTCATTATTCCGTTATGTAAATATATAATAATCGAAAGACTTCCTTGAACTCGGCTATAACCACGTAAGCGGTGTCTACGCCAATATAGGAGAAGAAAAAATAAAATAAAGCCAAAACTATGACACATACCCTTCACAAATAGAAATTTTTCCACACAAGAACTTGATTTTGAGTGGTTTGTGAGTGAGTTTGTTGCCGACCTGACGCATAAATGGGGCTACTAGAATTAAATCCATATGATTTTTAGTTAGTTCTAACCTTCAAAAGAGACATGTATAAATTTGACAGCTGTCGGATCATTAGTTTGTCAATTATATCATTTTGAGTGAAGCAACTTTTGTTATAATGAAAAAATGAGTGAAAAGGAATTTCGCGAGTTGAAAAAAAATTGCTTTTTGAAGGGACAAAATACAGTTGAAACAAAAACTTGGCTTGATGAAGAGTTTCTGGACATTGCCACAGGAAAATTAACCATCAACTTTAGAAGCACCGAAGACGGTGAACGGAGTGGACGCCAAAAGGAGGTTGCTACCGATGAAAACAACAAAAAAGTCCACAAAATAGTTTCGGATGATCGTAAAGTGAAGTTCTTCGAGATAGGAGGCACTCTAAAGATATGAACTAATCGTGTAAATCATAGCATTCATGAATATTTGAGTATAAGAAAGCTCGGTGCAAAGTGAGTGCTTACTTTTGACCAAAAACAACGACGAGTTGACGATGTGGAGCAGTGTTTGGAGATGTTCAAGCGTAATAAACCTGAGTTTTTTCGTCGTTTTGTGGTGACAATGGATGAAACATGACTCCATCATTTCACTCCGAATTCCAATGGACAGTCATCTGAGTGGACTGGACTGCATACGATGAACCCACTCCAAAGCAAGTTTATGGCATTTGTATTTTGAGTTGCGCATAAAATAATTGCTATTGACTAACTTGAAAAAGGAAAGACTATCAACAACGTCTATTATATAGCGTACAGTTTGAAGAATGAAATCGCCAAAAAAATGGCCGCATTTGAAGAAAAAGAACGTGCTGTTTCAGCGAAGACGAAGGCAAAAATCCATGAATTGGACTTCGAATAGCTTTCGCACTTACCGTATTCTCCGGATCTGACTCCCTCCTGACTACTTCCTGTTCTCAGATCTCGAAAGATTGCTCGCTTGGAAGAAATATTCGTCGAATGAAGCGCCGAAACTGAGGCCTATTTTGAAGCAAAGGACAAATCATACTACAAAAATGGTAACTGAAAGTTGGAGGGTCGTCATAATCAGTGTATCACCCTTGAAGGGAAGTAAATCCAAAAACATATATTTTACTACGGTAGGTCTGGGACTTTTCTATTAACTTGTTATAACCCATCTAAATAATTTCGTCTTAGATTGCGAAGTTGACTTAGAAAAAAATGAATGTTGTTGTTGTTCTTCAAATAAAAATAATTTTCCTTACAAGGACTTGATTTTGATCGTTTAGTTTGTATGTAAGCTCTATGCTATGTTGATTCCGATAAATAAATAATCAATATCTGCTAACGGTATAATTCAATTTAATAAAACTTTTACGCAGAGAAAGCGGATTGGATATCTTATGAGGCACTTTTACTTTGATTAATAATTTTGCTGTTATAAATATATTCGAGATTTCCTCATTGCCATATTTAGATTTACATAAATCTACAGTTTTATACTTTTTCCAACAAAATATATTCATAAATACACAATGATAGCATCTCAACTGCTGGAAAAATATGTCGGAATTGAGCTGTTTTGTATCAGCTGTTTGCATCAGCTGATCAAGGTTGCCTCGGCACACAAGTTTTTCTGATGTTTGCATGCAAATGAATAGAAATTATTGTTACATTTTATTATATTAATTTTCATGAGGTCGCCTATTTGCTTTTTTCATTTTGTA
This sequence comes from Bactrocera zonata, assembly GCA_037783105.1. NCBI lineage: Eukaryota > Metazoa > Arthropoda > Insecta > Diptera > Tephritidae > Bactrocera > Bactrocera zonata. Next base: position 1,010,548 of record JBAWJQ010000165.1, on the reverse strand, counting down.
ATGCAATGAATTATTCAATAGGATTTAAAAAGAAATCTACATTTATTACAACTGCATATTTATGTAACAATCAGCAATCTGAGCTGTAATTACGCGCGCATTGTGAGCATTTGCGTTGCAGCCGTCGGTTGTAGACGACATTGTTATTGTTGTTGAAAAAATTACAAAAAGTACAAAGTGCAAAGCGATGAGGCAACAACAATGACACGAACTGTTTATATAGATTATATTGTTGTTGTTGTAGTGATTCCACAATGAGTTTTTTTGCTACTTCTGCATTTCATTAACATAAATTAATGATTTTATTGTAACGCAATCGTAATCTATAATGGAAATTAGAGGGAAGCAGAAGAGGTGAAGAGGAAGAAGTGGAGAAGTAGTAAAATGTAGTAAGTGAAACTGGTTAGATATTTGTGCATAAATGAGTAGTGTAGAGAAATTCTATTTGCCACTAATGGCTGGAAAAGAAAATAAAAGAAAAAAATATAAAAAAATAAAAAACAAAAAAAACAAAAAAAATAAAAAAAAATAAATAAATAAAAAAAAACAAAAAAAAACATTAAAAAAAATTTAAGAAAAAGAAAAAAATAAAAAACATTAAAAAAAAAAAATTTAAGAAAAAAAAAAATAAATATATGCATATACTTGTATATATTTAATTTAGATACATATGTATGTATATATGCATAGATAATCGTTAGACAGCTGAGTTGAAATTAATGCGCAACGCCACGAGTCGTTTGCTCAAGCACAGACAGTGGGCGGCAATCGAAGGCTGGTGCTTGGGTGTGAGCTCGGCATAGTTATAAACGAATACACATACATACATATGTGTATATATACATTCGTATGTATGTATGTATGTATGTATATGCACGCGCTACTGGCTGTTTGGCAACATTTGTGAAGGCGTGTTCGTTCCTGTGTTTCTATGTTGTTGTTGCTTTTATTTCTGCTGCTGCCGTTGAAAGGTGCGCACTGGGTGCCGCTGAAATTGAATTGCCCATTGTTAGGCAAACTCTAATTAAATGCAACATGCACATGGCCGCCTACAACAACAATGGCACGTAGTAAAACGCGCAATAAACAAAAGCAATAACAAAGACAATGACAATATAAATCATGAAGAACGTTAAGAGTCATTAGCAACAGCAGGAGAAGCGCAGTTGTCAGTCATTCGCCAATTTTTGACACGTGGAAAGTTGTTTTTATTACACTCATGCAAACATATAGTAGGAGAACACATTTATTGCTAAACTACAAAGGCACGAAAGGAAAAAGCAAGATTAAATTTACTTCCTGAAGAAAGAGCATTTTTGAAAACTAAAAAAAAAAAAAAATTTTGAAAAAAATGTTTAGCACTTCAATTGAATTGTGTATGTAAATGTATGGTGTACTTAAAGTACTTATAGCTTTTAGAGACGGCCTGAGTTTTGTGTATTTTGATTTTATTGAGAACTTATACACAGGCATATATTTACATCTACGGAAGAGTAAGACCTGTCCAATAATCATCGGTCGGTTTTTGGATATATGGCCCAGATGATCCATCCTCGATATAAATTGATTTTTTTTTATTGAAAAAAAAAAATACTGTTAGGACCGTGTCAATTAAAAAGTCCCCGGCCTACCATAGTAAAAAACCAATTTTTTGGCAAAAATCGTTCTTGTGTTCAACATACATATGTAGCTCCTTTTAAGGGGGGGTAGAAATCAAATTTTGGGCAGCTTTTTGAATTTTATTTAACAAAAAAAAAAATGTTTACTATAAATTTTTTATGGCGTTTTTATTGCTATCTTAAAGAATACAGAAAAAAAAAATTTACAAAAAAATATTAAAAGTTAAAATAACTAGAGGAGGGGGGGAGAGACAGGTGTAAAAAAAAATGGCGCATCCTGGTGACATTGATCCTGACTCTCTCGGTGGTCTGAAAAAAAAAATCAAAAGAAATTCTTAATCAGTAAGGATGCTGTTATAGTCCGGAAACACGAAAAAAAATTTTTTTTTGAAAAATGGTGACTGCCTGAAAATAAAAATAATTTTTTACGATTCTTTTTTGAAATTCCTGAATTTTTTTTAAATATTAAAAACAAAAATTTGACACGATGCTGGTAGGAACGATAAAGGATTATATAAAGAAGGTTCACACAAAATTTCAAGTGAATCGGTTGTATAGAACTTAAGATAATGCCGGTACCGTGTGGAAAAAAGTAGTTTCGAGAAAAACGCGTTTAAAGTTTAGGAGACAATTCTAGTGAACACGGACGCCTCACAAAATCGGCTGTATCTCCGAAAATAAGTCGAATTTTGAAAAATCCTTCCAAGGTCATATTTTTGAAAGTCGAAACTTTAAATATATGAAAAAAAAGTCGAATTTTTCAAAATTCTAGAGTAGAATACCCCTTAAGAGTGATGCACTGATTATAGCGACCCTCCAACTTTTGGATGTCATTTTTGCATTACGATTTGTCCTTTGCTTCAGAACAGATCTCAGTTTCGGCGCTCTCCTCTTCTTTCGACGGAAATTTCTCCGCGCGAGCAGTATTTTGAGATCTGAGAACAGGAAATAGTCCCTATGGACCAGATCTGGAGAAAGCGGTGGATACGGCAGCAATTAGAAATCCAATTTATGGATTTTTGTTTCGTTTTCGCAGACTTGTGACACAGTGCAGTGTCTTGGTGAACATCAAATTTCTGTTTCTTCAAATGGGGTCGTTTTTCACAGTCTGCCGTGTTCTTTTCACCACTTCTAAAGTTAGCATGAAAATGCTTGAGGGTTGATTTTCTTGGGGTAGTGTCCGGAAACTCTTCATCAAGTTAAACATTTTTTCCCCCAAAAGATCGATATTTTATCAACTCACGAAATTCCTTTTTATCCTTTTTTCACAATAACAAAATTTGCTTCACTCAAAATGACATAATTCACAAACTAATGATCCAACAGTTGTTAAATTTATATAAGCTCGTTTTGAAGGTTAGGTTAATTCTAGTAGCGCCATATATTTGTCAGGTCTGGGTCTGGGGAATGACCTTTTTTTCTCCTTTTTTTACTATCAATATAATAATATACTTCATTTACTTGAAAATCGGTTAAAATAAGACTCATACAGTAGCGCTTTAAATATTGTGTTGACTCGGAAGTTAATTGAAAAATAATTGTATTCAATATTTGATCAATTAAATTATTTTTATTTTTCATTTATTAATGACAATAATTGTGAATTATGTGTAAATGTTTACATCAATCAGTAAAAATTGTTGAATAATTGCGCTCACTTTGCAACAGCTGATTGGCAAGTAAATGAGAAATGGAAATTCCTGCACTTATTGCGTCTGTGCAAGCCACTTGGCAACGGAAAATTAGTTTAAGAAAACGCAAAAGCGAAAATGCAAAAGTTAAACATACATACTAATACTAATAAAAGTGTCACATTGACACAGATTTGCACTAAATGCGGAATGTCTATTTTCTACACACACATACAAACCATACAACAGTACTTAAGCACATATTATTATCGGCCTTTTCAGCGTGTGCAATCGAGCAGCTGTTTGACAACAAATTTGCATTTTCAATGTAATGACATTTAACTACACGAACAAGTGCGTAAATTGTGCTTGCATACTTATATGGTATATACCAAATATACATACATATGAATGCTTAGATGAAACTGGTAAGCAAGCAATTATGGTTAAGAAAAGTCTACAGATCAGCGCAGTAACAACCATATGCCGCTGAATGCAGTACAAGTGATGTGGATTAGTGTGAGTCGATTTATAGGGTGTCAAAAAAAGCATAAATCACGTAATAAATGCTCTACGGCTCATTCCGCACAATTTTATCTAAGAGACTATGAATCCAAAACCGCTCTCGAGCCAGCGATTTTTAAGTTTCAGTTTAGGGATTATAAAGCATTTTCCTTCAGTTTTTGAGCTATACGAATGAAAGTTCATACGTAGTTACATTTTGTTATGCTATTGATCATTTGTGGGGATCAGTCAGTTGGGACAACTATATTACATATGTATCTGTCATACAACCGATTGTTCAGATTTTTTAAACTGCGCCATAAAAATTAATGGCTCGAAAGCGCTTTTGGACCCATGGTCTCTTAGCAAAGTTGTTAAGAGCGATATTTCTCACATATGCGATCTTACAGAAAGAAAATCGACTCGCTCCAATGTAGATACCAATCTTGAGATTGGTGTGATCTTTCATTATCCTCTCTACGTTTTGATTATGCCAATTTATATGTTTATTTATATTGATTTTTTGTATGATTCAAAACTTTTTAAGCATTAGACAGTTAGTTATACCAATTTGGTTTATACCAGTTGTTTACTTGCTTCAATACTCTTAGCTTTAGACAGCTAATTACAACAATTTTGCTTATACCAGTTGTGTAATTGATTAAACCTTATTTTATCTTTAGACCAGTGTTGTCCAACGTGATTGTGTGCACGTTATGCTTGTGTTGGTTATTCTAGCGTCAACTGATCGCAAAATTCTGCTTTGCTTGCCTACGAAGTTGAATACAGTAGCACAATCGTGCTTTCACAGACACTTGTCGCGACATGTTAGTGTGAGGTGTCTGGCACTGTCCGTGCGCTATTGTGCGCATAGGCCGTGGACAACGCTGCTTTAGTCAGTTAATTATACCAATTTGGTTTATACCAGTTGTTTATTTGCTTCAATACTCTTAGCATTAGACAGCGAATTATAACAATTTTGTTTATACCAGTTGTTTATTTGATTCAGCACTATTTTATCTTTAGACAGTTAATTTTACCAATTTGGTTTATACCAATTTATTATTTGATTCAACATTTTCTTAGCTTTATACACATAATTACAACAAATTTGTTTATACCAGTTGTATATTTGATTCAACACTCTTTAAGCATTAAAATTATTTATACCAATTTCGTTTATACCATTTTTTATTTGTATCATCCTGCGCCAATTGGTAATTTTTCTACTAATAAAGCTATCTCTGTCACTTATCAAAAAATTAACGTGTGAAAGCAACAACAAAGTTAACAAGTTGAATTCGATATAAGGGAACCGATGAATACTTTATTAAAGTGGTATAATCGCACCCTTCAAAGCTCCTAAATTTTGCAGCTTTTAGAGAAGTTTTCACGGCTGTGAATGGCTCAAACGCCAATTATCCGTAAAAAATGGCATGATCAAATATTTATATTAAACATTAAGTCTATATATACTGATTTCAATATATTTAGGCTTGATTTGAAATAAGATCTGTTGTGTTCGATTAGCTACTCTCTAGCATTTGGCGAAACAAAGACAGCTACTAAAGCTTAAAAGTCGTATAATTTCTTTCTGTTGTCGCTCTAATTGTTTATGCGATCTATAAGACTTATACCAATTGTTTGTTCGATTCGCTAAGGTTTATTGAAGCTAGTTAAAGCATATTTAGAGATCAATAAAAGAGCTGTGAAGAGTATTATAACTTCGTTGCAATCGAAGTTGACGTTCTTTCTAGTTAATTGACTAATTTCAGCTATTTTGAAATTTTTTCGACCTAACCTCAAACCTGAAATATTTGCCCTGTATAAATAAAGGTATTAGTTCGCTTTGTTTATCACCATTTATCTTTTATTTATCAAGTTTTCAGCTACAGTTACAAACTTTTAAAGAATTTAGCGCTTTCAAATATTAACATTTATTAAAAGTTGCGATAAAGCGCTCAAGGTCACCAGACTTTACACAAATACCCACGAGCTGTAACACTGGCGATGAAATATCTTTACAATCCCCGCATGCAAACTGACGCATTTTTCACAAATGAATAACGAAATGTGGAAATGAACATAAATACGCTTTCTGCTGAGCAATTTCATTATGTAATTCGCTGGCGAGATAAAAAGTTTCCGCCAACCGCATAAAAACACCAGTGATATGAGTGCCAGTATATCCGCATATGCTTCTACATATATAAGTACTATATATATAAATATATATATGTATCTATGTACGTGGCTCATAGAGCTGCGCGTGATGCATTTTTCCTCATCTGCCACATTGTCATTTCATGTTGACTCGAATAACTCATGGCGGTGGTATGCCGCAAATGAAAAATTCGATAACGCTACCAGATAAAATTACTGCACGCCAGCTCCATATGCCCCACTGCCATGTGTATGTGTGTGTGTGTTAGTAAATAAGGTACATTCTTGTTGTGCAGCAGCGGGTGTTACACGCGTCTGAACGCATTTACAAAATGCAAAAAATATATAAAATTGCAATTTATGCTTTTATTTTCATTACACCTTTGTAGCAAAAACAAAAAAAAAATTATAAAATGTTAACAAGAAAACAGAAATGAGGCTACTGGCTTAGGTTACCCGACAAACGCCACTTGGGCTAGAATTGCATTAATTTACATTTGATATCTGAATGCGGATCTTGCAGCTCAGATGTACCTTTATACTACATGCAGTTAGTTACACGCTCGCCTACTTATCGTGTACTATTTTGCTAATTTGTTTTTGTAATTGTAGCCGAGTCTTGTTTACCAACTCATCAACACTATGCATAACGCTTCTGTATATGCTGATTTGAAACTTTATCAGCTGCCGTAACTGGGTGATATATTGTTGTACATATGGCTACCGCAGTGTGCAATAAAATGGCATTGAAAAATAAGTAAAAAAAAAAAATTAAGGAAGCGCCAAGTTCGGGTGCAACACAACAGAGTCAAAGCCAGGGAAATAGGGTGCAAAACATCAATTAAAGGGTTAAAATCCAAGCAATTATATATACCATATAAAAGTATATATATACATATATGTATGTTCATATGTGTACTACTGTGCCCAAAAAATAAGGTGACATTGTATTTATTTTGAAAATTCTTTATTCTTTCAAATCAATTTCATCCCCTTCAAAGTAATCCCCTCCCGATGCAATGCACTTATGCCAACGGATTTTCCAATCTTCGAAACACTGGTTGTAGTCACTTTCCGGGATGGCCTTCAGTTCCGTCTTCACTGCGACTTGAATCTCCTCTATCGTATAAAAACGGTGCCCCCGGAGCGGTCTTTTGAGCTTGGTGAACAGCTAGAAGTCGCACGGCGCCAGATCAGGTGAATACGGTGGTTGCGGAACGATATGGGTTGAGTTTTTGGCGAAATGATCACGAATTACGAGGGCAGTATGGGATGGTGCATTATCGTGGTGTAAAAACCAAGGATAGCGTTACGCAAACGACGCATAACGTTCAAATATTATTCCTTGTTGACTGTTTGACCGGTTGGAAGGAATTCATAATGCACAACACCACGATAATCGAAGAAAACAGTCAACATGACCTTGATTTTTGAGCGGCTTTGGCGCGATTTTTTTGGTCTCGGCTCTCTTTTGGCACAATGTTCGCTCGATTGATCGGTTGTTTCGGGGTCGTAAGCATAGATCCCAGTCTCATCGCCAGTTATAATGCGTTTCATGACACCGTGGTAGTCGGAAAGCATCGTTTCACACACTTCAACGCGACGCATTTTTTCCAAAAAATTCAATGTTTTTGGTACCAGTCGAGATTTGACGCGCCTGAGGCCTAAAACATCCTTCGAAATGGTATTGGCTGAGCCTTTCGATATGCCAACTTCATCAGCAAGGTCTCTAATTGTTAATTGACGGTTTTTCACCACCAAATCTTAGATTTGTTGAACGTGAGCTTCGTTAGTTGAGGTTGATGGTCGACCTGGACGCTCTTCGTCTTCGACACGTTCACGGCCGGCGTGGAACTCACTACACCACTTGTAAACATTTTTTTTAGACATAACCTCATCACCAAAGACTTTCTTTAAAACCAGTTGTTTGTTCGATTCGCCACTAAGTTTTACTATTTTGTTCATCTTTCATAATTAAAAGTAGCATAATTTTGTGCGAGAAGGGTATATTTTCGTCGGTCTATGAAAACCAGAAATGAACAATTTTCTTTATTTTCATATTAATTGCTTCTCTAACGACATGAATGCATTTATTTTGCTACTCAGTGTACACAATGAACATATGACTGCCGTCTGACGGAGAAAAGACTATGAAAATAATTAAATCATATATCATTAGCGACAAGCAAACATACTTATACAGACATACAAGTAAGCTTACAAAGAGATATACAACATTTCATGCTTTCATGCATGTGTATGTACATACATACAGTATGTGGTAATTAAAGTCGATAATTGGTTTTTCACAATTGCATTATTGTGGCAATAATACAATATATGTATATGTGAGTGAGCTGATTGCAATGAGCGTGTATAAAAATGAAATCATGCCACAACTCTTCAATACTATATTATATTATATTATGGAATACTATATACATATGTATGTATATGGGTATAAGTGGCAAACAGCGCTTATGTAACAAATCGAAAGTGCTCAGCGTGACATTGACGTCCCAGAAATGAAAAACTGTCACATTGAGCGGAGTTTAATTAAATGCTCATTTATTTGTGATAGTAGTGTTATACATATGTACATATGCATTACTGTGTCCACAAAATAAGGTGACATTTGAATTTAAACTGCGTGCGTCGAAGGATTTGGAGAATTATTTTTTTTGGGTTGGTAGTACTGTCAGTCACATTTATGTTAAATTCATTTTGTGTGTGTCGTTTTGTGAGCTGCTAAAAGTCAGTTTTTCGTTTTTTGCGATGTCAAAATTTGTTGAGCAAAGAATTTGCATTAAATTTTGTTTACGGAATCAATTTTCTGCTGCGGATACGTTGAGGATGGTGCAGAAAGCCTTTGGTGATGAGGCTATGTCCAAAAAAAATGTTTACAAGTGGTATAGTGAGTTCCAAGTCGGCCGTGAACGTGTCGAAGACGAAGAGCGTCCAGGGCGACCATCAACCTCAACCGACGAAGCTCACGTTCAGCAAATCAAAGATTTGGTGTTGAAAAACCGTCGATTAACAATTAGAGACCTTGCTGATGAAGTTGACATATCGAAAGGCCAATACCATTTTGAAAGATGTTTTGGGCCTCAAGCGCGTCAAATCTCGACTGGTTCCGAAAACATTGAATTTTTTGGAAAAAAGGCGTCGCGTTAAAGTGTGCGAAACGATGCTTTCCGACTACCAGGGTGTCATGAAATGAATTATAACTGGCGATGAGACTTGGATCTATGCTTACGACCCCGAAACAACCGATCAATCGAGCGAATATCGTGCCAAAAGAGAGCGGAGACCAAAAAAATCGCGCCAAAGTCGCTCAAATATCAAGGTCATGTTGACTGTTTTCTTCGATTATCGTGGTGTTGTGCATTACGAATTCCTTCCAACCGGTCAAACAGTCAACAAGGAATATTATTTGAACATTATGCGTCATTTACGTAACGCTATCCGCCTAAAGAGGCCGGAATTGTGGAAAGACAATTCTTGGTTTTTACACCACGATAATGCACCAAACTTCATAAATTTCAATGTAGGCTTGCTTGGCAGTCTTCCCTTTTTTATACAAAAAATTTCAAAATATAGCGAATTTCTTCATTATTTTCACTCTTTTTGGAACAGCTGTAACTTTTTTCTTCTACCCCGAATTTTGGTTAAATGAAGCCTAAAACCTCACCTTTCCAACACTATATGGCACAATGTGATTGGTAGCACTGGAGATATATGACTGCAACGACATTTATTAACAGACGAAAAGACTTTTTAGGCTACTCGATATTGGTTATCATACACTCATAGTGAAACAAAATTCGAGTTTTGGTTATAAAATATATATATAAATATTGGTTATTATATTTGACAGCGATTTTCGATTTTTTTTTTTATGATACGTTGTTTTGGATTTTAGGTGACGATATACACATAACATGAGTTTTTATGATATTTTGCATTAAGAAAGTAACTATGCAAGCTTGAAATTGTAATATTTAAATACAACATTTTTCTAACCAGATTGCGAAGTTTTTATTTTTTCTATAAAAATGTTCCTTTAAAAGTTAAATGCAGTTAAGTTTATACATCAAATGTACTAAGCATTCATACCAGTGATTTATTTGCATATTATACATTATATTGCTCATACGCCATGGTGTACTGCATGAATACAGTACTCGTATATTTGAGGCACAACTTTAACTGCGTATAACTTTTATAGGAATATTTTTATATGAAAAATCGTTATAAATATTTTTTATAATGATTTTTTCTTTGACTCATAAAATTGATTAGAAAAAAACTGCCTTTAAAAATTAGATTTGAACCGTTAATATCTTTTAAATGGTTGGGTTTTCGAAAACATCGACAGAGACCTTTCTCTAGAGCATTCAATTTCTTACAAAATCTATGAAACATTTATTTTTAGTAGTTTGAAGCAAGATATGATTTTTTCTAGCTGATAATGAGAAAAAAATAGAAAACTCTAACTCATACCATCCTGCTACAATTAAGAGCTTTTACTTGAAGAGATTTTCGTAGGAGTGTCTGAGAAGCTATTTTGCAGTATAGAGGGCGAAATATTTATTCCATTTTTGACCCACTCTAATATATAAGTATATTATATAACCTAATCATCATCTAATATACATATATGTATATATATACTTGTACATGCATATAAATTGGGTTGACCGAAAAGAAACCGGTGATTTTGCATACAAACGGCGTTGACAATTTTGTGAACGGCTTATAGATCTGTTATTGCATATTTGCTCTTGTCAAATATCAGCAGGCACTTTTACCTTGCCTTAGAAAAAAAGCGCGCATAATTTTATTTATATTTGTTTGTTTGGCGGCAATTTTAATATGGAGCCCACAAAAGAGCATTTTCGTCATATTTTACTTTATTATTTCCGTAAAAGAAAAAATGCAGCTCAGGTTGCCAAAAAGTTGCGTGATGTGTATGGTGACAAAGCCTTAAAAGAAACAAAGTGTCAAAGTTGGTTTGTCAAATTCCATTTGGGAGATTTTTCACTCAAAGACAAGCCACGTTCAGGTCGGCCAAGTGCAGTTGATGATGACGTCATCAAGGCTTTAATCGAATCATCGTCATGTAACTGAGCGTGAGATTGGAGAGAAGTTAAATATACCACAATCAACCATACATGATCATATGCGACGTCTTGGGATGGTATAAAAACTTGATATTTGGGTACCGCATGAATTGAAAGAAATTCATTTAACAAATCGCTTAAACGTTTGTGATATGCATCTTAAACGCAATGAAAATTATCCGTTTTTGAAGCAAATCATAACTGGAGATGAAAAATGGATTCTTTACAATAACGTCAATTGAAAACGATCATGGTGCAAGCATGATGAAGCGCCACAAACCACTCCAAAGGCTGAAATTCACCAAAAGAAGATTATGCTGTCAGTTTGGTGGGATTGGAAGGGTGTGGTATATTTTGAGCTGCTTAAAAGGAACCAAACGATTAATTCGGATGTCTACTGTAAGCAACTGGACAAATTGAATACAGCTATCAAGGAGAAGCGACCAGAATTGGTCAATCGTAAAGGTCATATTCCACCAGGACAACGCTAGACCGCACACATCTTTGGTCAGTCGCCAAAAACTGAGTGAACTTGGCTGGGAACTTTTGATGCATCCACCATATAGCTCTGACCTTGCACACCCTCAGACTACCATTTGTTTCGGTCTTTGCAAAACTCTTTGAATGGTGAAACTTTTGATAAGGACGAGGACATAAAATCCCACTTGCTTCAATTTTTTGCAGCTAAAGGCCAAAATTTCTATGAGCGTGGAATAATGAATTTAAAGGAAAGGTGGCGAAAGGTCATCCAACAAAATGGAAAATATATAATTGATTAAAGTTCATTTTAAAACTCAAAAAAATGTTTTTACTTTTTTTGAAAAAATCACCGGTTTCTTTTCGGTCAACCCAATATATTACCTTTTTCGATATGGCACTGCTTGTTATGTTTGATCTCTGCTCTCGGCATTGCAGTTATCGAGTAGAGTTCAATGCGAGCGAGTATGTAGATACAACAATAAAGTTTTCATAAGTATGTCATATCACTATCCAATTAAATCGGTCTACTGCATTTATATCCGCTATTTGTTCGATTCACCGCTCTACAAAGTTTAACAAATAGAAGATAGCAGTTAATCGATCGAAACTAGGTTTTTGTACAGAAAACTTTCTTTAAGGCCAGATTCCTCTAAACAATTTTGGAAAAATGGAAATTTTTTTTTTCATAAATTGCTACTGTATACTCGTAGAAATAGTATAGAATAAGCCCCGAATGTCAGCAAGACCGAGAAGCAAGTATAGAAGCCGGCCGCTCGAACGCCTTCGGTAGCGGCAGCTACTGCGTGCCTTTGGTTTAAACTGATTTTTCTCCGAACCACGTTTTTTCGCATGAATGACACTCTCATTTCAAAACTATTGCACTTATCGATATGAAACAAACGGCATTTTACTCTTTAGATGTCTGGCTATGACCTGAAGCAGAACCAGAAATATTCATTATTATTTAAAAAAGTTATAAACAATTAAAAGTGAAAAAAGGGTTAAAAAAATTCAAAAGTCCGCCCTTTTGTTTTTTGTTTTCATTGAAAATGTTTTATTCCGGTTCAGGCCATAACTAGTTCGATATAGAACATGAAACCGTTTTAATTTTTGCTTTCAGATAATTCTTTTCCAAGAAATGATGTCATCCATCTACGAATCGGATGAGTTTCAGCAGCCATTTTCAGGATCGCCATTTTGAAAAAAAAACTTAAATAAAAATGTTTTCAAGTAATTTAATAAATGTATTTTCATATGTAAAAAAATTGATTACTCAACATGTTTCGTAATAAAAATAAAATGTATTGAAAAAATTTACGTTTTTAGAGGAACCTGGCCTTAATGAGAAGTTATGTTCACGAAATTTGCTTTGAATTATTTTCTAAGATAACCTTAAAATATCTGAAGAAATTTACCAGATTGAACCACTATAACATATAACCGCCATAGAAACTGAACGATCAAAATCAAGTCTTTGTATGAACAACTTTTTTATTTTACTAAAAATCTTCAAAAAATTTAACATGATGTATTTGCTTAAGTCAATTGTATAATTTCCGAAGAAATTTCCCAGATCGGACTACTGTAGCATATAGCTGGCATGCAAACTGAACAATTTATTTGGGACGGGTATTATGGCTTCCGTGCAGCCGAAGTTCACTTTTATTTGTTTTCTATTTCTAACTGCACTTTATGAGTTTCAGCATACTTTGCCGTTCCTTATTTAATTAAAAGTTTCAATTATATATGCACACACATACATAAATACATACATACATATATACATACTTACATACACACTTACAATTATCAAAAAACCATTCAAACACACATCTGCTTTTCGGCAACTCTGCAAATTACGTGGAAATCGAACACACAAAAAAATAAAAAAAAATAAAAAAAAATAAAAATTATAAAAGTGACAAAAATGACAGACGGCAACATGCAACACACTAACCATGACCCACTTTGTGGCATACAAAACTACATAAAACTGTGCTAACGCGCAAACCAACAGCTAAGCGTGTCGGCAAGTTGCTGCAACAAATAGACGAACGGACAGACAGCCATGGTTACCGCTGCGCTGCTCATGCCAACGCTTGGGCAACCGCGCCAAAAAGCTTCGCAATCGAGAATTACAATTCAAGCGTTTAACTGCTGCCAATAGTTGGCGTTGCCTACATACATATATACATATACATATATGTAAGCGTGTGTGTATTTTTAGTGTGTGTGTAGTTGTGCCAGTGTGGCTTGGCTTTAAGACGCTTGTGCCAGTTAATAACTGTGTCGCTGCTGCTGCCAATTGGATTCTAAAGCTCGGCAAATGCAGCGCAAAATAAAATTAAAGCAAATGAAAAAAGTTAAATTAAATACCAGCTGGCAACGCCACAAGCTTAACAAGCTGAAGCGCACTCAGCGCTTTGTTGTATTGCCAAATTTTGCTGCCAACAAAAATAGTAAACAAATGCGCCAAAAAACGACAAAGCGCAAGCCATACAAACATATGCTTTGCATAATCGCCGCGCTTTGAAAGCGCCTCAAATGTGCACGTTGCTCTGACATTGCAACAACTACAAATGGCAATGCAATTGAATGCGCTTGTGTGTGTGTGTGTATATGTATGTGTATAGTTACTCACTGCAAGCAGTTGCAGTTACTTGTGGTTTTTCCTATTTTTTTGCTAGTTTTCTTGTTTTTTGCAGTTTTTTGTTGTTGTTATATCCTGAACAAGTTTGTAAGGAAGTTTTTAACACCCAAAAGGAAAAATCGGAGACCCTATGAAGTAAAGGGTGGGCCATATAAAATTTTAAATTTAAAAAGTCAATAAAAAAACGGCTTGATATTTTTCAAAGGTCTAACATTTATTTAAAAGATTGTTTTATGAAATTTATTTGTGGAAAACAATTTCGGACAAATGACCACCACGGCTGAGTTTACAGTAGCTTATCCGATCCACCCAATTTTGGAGTACTTTCTCGATGGTTTCAGGCCTTAAGGCAGCTACAGCAGCATGAATCTCGTACTTTAGATCTTGAATTGTTTCTAGATGGTTGGCGTAACATTTTTCTTTAACAGCTCCCCACAGGAAATAGTCCAACGGAGTTAATTCGCAGCTTCTGGGAGGTCAATTCACATCACCTCTTTTGCTGATTATGCGATTTTCGAAGATAGGGCGTAAAAGATTGAGTGTAGCGTTTGCTGTATGGCACGTTGCGCCGTCCTGTGCCCCAAATGCGACAATTCTGCTTGTTAACGTAACCATCGAGGTGGAAATGAGCCTCGTCCGAAAAGATGATTTTTCGGTAAAATTGACCATCCTCGGTTTTTTTTGTTTTTTCAATATTTCCCAGTTTTCTTCTAGTGAATGGCGACCCATTTAGTAAATTTTAGACTTTTTGACTGAATATCTGTCACTTTCCGGATGGTATTTGACGTTTCCAATGTCGAAATATAAATAATTCAAATTTAAAACGTTAGATGGCCCACCCGTTATATATATATACTTAATCAACGTGCTGAGCCGAGTCTATATAGCCACTTCGATATGCCCGTTTTGACGTCAACTAGTCTCTCATTTCGTGAGATATCGAACTATATTTTTGCACCCGCTCTTTTCTCTCTAAGAAGCTGCTCATTTGTTGGAATCACCGATATCGGTCTACTATGTCCTATAGCTGCCATAAAAACTGATCGATCAAAATCTAGTCTTTGTATTAAAAACTTTTTTTTTTGAGGAGATATCTTCAAAAAACTTAACATGGTTTATTATCTAAGACTATGGTACAAGCTCCGAAGAAATTGTTCAGGTCGGACCACTATTCCATATAGCTACCATAAAAACTGAACGATTAAAATTAAGTCCTTATAAGGAAGATTTTTTTATTTCACGAATTAACTTTACAAAATTTTGCATAAAATATTAACCAAGGCAACAATATAATCACCGAAGAAATTCAGATCGGAACACTATAGCATATCTTCTTGCGTTATATTTATAATTTTTTTTTTTGTTATTTTTATAATTTCGTTATTATTTTTGTAACTCTTTTATAAAATTTTTGTTGCTCGAAATTTGTATTGTTGTTGTTTTTGTTGAATTTTTTTTATAAAATTTTGTTACCCGCAATTTTACTGTTGTTGTAATTTTTATAAAAAAATCGAATTTTTATAAAAAAATGTAATTTAAAAAAAAAATAGCTCGCAATTTTTATTGTATTTTAATGTAATTTTTGTAAAAAAAAAATTAGCTCGCAATTCTTTATTGTTGTTGTTTTTGTTGCATTTTTTTATAATGTTTTTGTTGCTCTCAATTTTTGTTGTTGTTGTAATTTATGTTTTTGTAATTTTATTATTGTTGTTTTTATTGTAATTTTTGTTTTCATAAAATTTGTTATTGTTGTTGCTTTTGCAATTTGTTATCGACGAGTTGCGCGCATTGCAGCTTGATTTGCGCGCCGCAAATTGAAAAATACAAATTAAAAAAAATAATCATAAATAAATTGAAAATAGTAAGAATGAATAGAACAAAGTAAGATAAAGCGGCACAAGGCAGCCAAGCCGCACCTCCGCCACGAGGCGCGCAAAATCAAATGCGAACGCCAAAGCCACGCTAGCTGAGTGCTCAGTGCACGCGCTTGCATACAAATTATATACATGTGTACATGTACATATATGTGTGTGACCAAGGGGCTAGACGCAGAATTATATCAATTCTATACATGCGCATTTGTAGATGCATAAGTGTGTGTGGCTGTGTTCATAACAGTAGCCGCTTGAAAGTGGCACGTTCGAGTTACGTGCGACCTAATCCACTTTGTCTTTGCTACTTTGCTGTCACTGTTTTCGCTGTTATTGTTGTTGTTTTTTGTCATTAGCGCTTGTTTTTGCTATATAAGTAATGATTATTATTTTTTAATTACATATTTTATCATTTTTCTATGACTTGTTTAGCAAATATTTATATTAAACATTGTTGTTGTTATTGCTTTTTGTTGTAGTATGCATTTTCTAATGCTCGAATGTCAACGCGGTTAATTTATGCTGTTATGTACATATGTTTATTTATATACATATATTTTACACATTTATGTCACACGCAATCTTTCGAACTCGTTTTCCAACACTGGCGCGCTCTGTTGTCACCCGCCATGTTACAGCGCTGCTGTCATTATGTCTGCCCTCCTGTGCAATGTGCCGCGCTGTGCTTGTATAATACACAATGTGGCGTTGCACATGCGCAGTGCGCGTTTCTGGTCACGTTCACGCTTTTGCTCGGTCTCCTTCACGTCGCTGCTTTACAATTTAATCAATTTAAGGCAGTTTTTTGTTTTCTGATTATGTTTATGCTTTGGATTTTATATATGTATATACATGCATGATCAGTTTGACGAGCTGAGCCGATTTAACTATGTGCGATCAGTATATACGCGGAGTAGTCCTTCAGTTTTTGAGCTATCGATCTAAAATTTTACACACGTCCTTTTCTCATTCAGAAGCTGCTCATTGGTTGGAACTGCCGATTTCGTACCGCTATAGCATATAGCTGCCATACAAACTCAACGATCAATATCAAGTTCTTTTATGGAAAACTTTTTTCTTTGACGATATATCTACACAAAATTCGGCATGGATTATTTCCCAAAGTAGCGCTTTAATTTCTGAAAAAATTGGTTAGATCGGATCACTATAGCATATAACTACCATACAAAATGAAAGATTGGAATCAGGTGATTGTATCGAAAACTTTTGTATATGGCGAGATATTTCCACGAAATTCAGCTCGAATTATTTTTCAAGGCAATGGTACAATCACCGAAGAAATTGTTCAGATCGGTCTATCACAACACATAGAAGTCATACAAACCGTACGATCAAAATCAAATTGTTGTATTGAAAACTTCTTTATTTGACAAGATATCGTCACGAAATGTTGTGAGGATTATTGTTAAATATAACCGTACATTCTCCAAACGAAATGTTTAGATCGGACCAGTATAGCATCCATCTTTATAGAGATTTAAAGATAATTTCTTAAATATTTAAACAGTCCACACATGCGTTATATAAACAAATGTTTTCCTTATTTTGTCGTCTTCGTTTTGCCAACAATTTACTCTCTAAGTTAGTGCTCTGCTTCACTGTCAAAAAATCAAATGGTGAAAGCAACAAAAAAACATTCAGTTCAACTCAACTTGAGCGAGTATACGGTTATCTCCATAAATTTGTTTAATCTCCTCCTTCTGTTCGCTCTCGATTTTATTATACCACTCTTTTTAATTTAAGGGGGTATTCTAGTCTAGAAATTAAAAAAAAAATCGTTTTTTTTTATATTTTCAAAGTTTAACTATTCAAGAATATGTGTACAAGAGGAGATTTCAAAATTCAAATTATTTTCGGAGATGTAGGCATTTTTCTGACCCAGCATCCAAACTTGTTCGGCCGGAACTAATCGAACAAAAGACTTTCCGCGAAACTTTAAACGCGTTTTTCTCAAAACTGACTTTCTCGGAACAATACCCACGATTTTTGAGGTTCTACTGAACCGATTTATATACCTGAAATTTTTATAGAGCCTTCTTTATAGGCTTGTCTACGGTTGGAACTAGCCCCATCCCAAAATTTTTATTTTTATTATTTAAAAAAAAATTCGAAATAGTCAGAAAAAGTGATCAAAAAAAACTTTTTTTTAGGCAGTCGCCATTTTGTGAAAAATTTTTTTCCCACTTTTCCGTAGTTCCGGCCATTGCGACATTATTCTAGATTGATAATCTTTTTTTTTGGTTTTAGGTAACCAAGAGGGTTGAAATCATGGGTATGGTCACGTGGAAATTTTTAGAGACCCCCCACTTCGTCAGCTCAAAATTTTTGAAATTTTTTACTTTTTTTAGTTTTTAATTTTTGTCTCTACTCTTCTAAAATTAACAAATAACTAGTAAAAAAATGGATTGTAAAAATATTAATTGCCTTTTTTACGACACTTTAAAAATAACCTGAAATTCATGCTTGTAGACTGGAATACCCCCTTAAACTAGTTGTTCGTTCGTTTCGCCACTCTTCAAAGCTTATAGCTTTTGTCTCCGTTTCTGTTTTATGCCACTTCTATTACTTTTGTACAGACATATGAAAGCATATATCTATGTTCATTTATCTGTTCAACTGCTCCAATTCAGTTGTTGCCTCATCAATTTTTATTCATATTTTGTTGCTGTTGTTTTTTTTTTTTTTTTTTTTTGTTTTTTGTTTTGTTCACCCATTTGTTGCTTACAAAAGCGTTACAAATGTGTTGTTTGTTGGCTTTATTTATGCTTCAGTGATGTGTCCATTATGTATGACTGATGATTGCAACATTGCTGCAACACCAGCGACTTCATCACACCGAAGGCAGTTAAAGCCGGCTGCCTAGCAATTAACAAGCAAGCGATATAATAGCATCGCAAAAAGCACGTTAAATCAGATTAAATTATGTTATTAGAGAGCACGACATACATACATTTATGTATATATGAATGATGCGAACGATTAGTGACTGACTGTAATTATCATAAGATCTTAATTTCCATAAATTTTTACGATGGACGCGCAGGCAAATTTTTAATAATTACTTAAAAGGCTTTAAAATTTTTGGATAAATTTGTTATGATAGAAATGTTTGGTGTCATAATTTCAGTTGAAGAAAAATAAAATATATTCTTTAATTCTTCGACGTTTTTAAGTTCTACTCCAGTTCTATAAGCGGGTTCGGCTGTTTTGTTTAGTAGCTGGCATATTTCCAAATATTCAAAAAATTATTTACTTCTTTCCCCATACTCGTACTAAGGGAAAATTCGGAACCAAATCAGCTCCAAGATCTTTATTCAAAATAATTCTGGAATTACTTTTACATAAATATATGAGTCAAAATATTTATTTTGCTATTCTCACACTGATTCAGAATTCAAAATACCTCAAAAAGTGATATATAATCAGATCAAATTTGAACCAAACTGTTTCTTTCCGAATCGATAAAACATGTTTCCTAGATTGGTTCAATCTTTTCTATGTTCCTGATCTCCAAAAGACAATTAGTGTATGCTTGACAGCTGTTCGTTTATGAAACGATTACTTAGTACCAAACAAATTAACAACGAGTTTGCTTGAAACTTTATATTTCCACTGAAATGAATATGACGGATTCGTTAAAAATGCTGCAGAGGTGTTTTGAGGAGTCTACTTCATCACGAACACAAGTATTTGAGTGGCACAAAATATTCAGTGAAAATTGTGAAATCATTGAAATCTTGCCTCATGCGCTTAATGACGATAACAGCGAAAAAAATTAAAGAAACATTGCTTGAGAACCAACGTGTTGGCAGCCGAAAGATAGCAGAGGATCCCAAAACATCTCTTTAGATTAACTCAACACATTTAGGTTAATGCTTCAGGATGGAAAGGTGACCATGCTAGACTCGAACCAAAGCCTTAAATCATTCGCGAAAACGACGTCGAGTAAAGGTTGCGAAAAAGATGCTTGATAGCGTAGCTGAGAACCTTATATCTTTTCTAGTGACGAGACGTGGATTTATGAAACTGTTCAACAATCGATCGAACCGCGTTCCAAAAATGAGTTGAAATTGAAAAAAAAAAAACAAAATTCGTTGAAGCACAGAAGTCCATCCATAGTAGTATTACTACCTAGTAACCTAGTATTAGTCTTATTAATCAAAATAGAGCTTGATTAATATCCTCCCAAGGTCGGTCACTTCAACAGCATTTTGGGTATATTTTGTGCCACAAAAAAAAAAATGGCCTCAATAAATAAGTCGGTTATTGTTCCAAAATGGCAGAACGAAATCAACTAGATATTCTGAAAGAGTCGATAGATTCCAATATTTTAATAAATACTTCGACTTAAGTAAGATTCGAAGAATTAGTGCTTTGTTGTTGAGTTACTTAAAATTGTTCATAAAAGCTATTTAATATTTACTTTCATCGAGGGCCTTACGATATTCGACCGCAATCTCGGCAATTTTTGTAGTTTTTCGTAACTAAAAAAAATGTTGTTCGGACACATAGCAGTAGTGGTCAAAAGAAATGCGGAACTGTGGACTTACCTGAGTAAAAATGTTATGAAGAAGATCAGTTTGGCAAAGCAACAATTTGGAAAAATGCTGCCGAGTATACAATTCCTGGTGGGATAAAAATTGGGGTTCGTTCCTGTTACGTAGGCCCGACTGTCGTGAGAACGGCCCTCCTTGTCTCCGCTTCACTGGTACCGTACTTTTTGTCTGTTTCAGAGCAACTACCCTCTCTGATTCGCTTAAAGAACAACTTTCATTGAAAATTCGAACAATAATAAACAACAACAACAAAAAATAAAAAATAAATAAAAAAAAGTTGTTTTCAATAATTGTTCATTTCAAGCATATTGCAATACCAACAACAATAAGAGCAATTTAACTGCTTAGAGTAGTTGCAGGTAATATTAAAATCAACAACAAGCTTCGCTGTTCTTGTTGCTGCTGCTGTTAAAACAAACTGCCAACATATGCTTGGACTTAGTCATAGTCCATGTACGACTTAAGTCTATTTTATAGACCTGACTATGCCAAAAAGCAAAAAAAAAAAAAACAAAACAAAAAAAGAAAAACAAAAATCAAACTTTTGTAAACAGCGCTAGCCGCTGTTGCAACTGGCAACTGTTGTTGCCGCTTTGCGCCATGTGGCAGTGACCAAATTGAGCGTTGCACAGGCATTTGCCATAATTTGTTTTGTGCATGTTTTGTTTTGTAACTTTTTTATCGTCTTTTTTACGTTTCATTTCTGCCTTTTGCTTTTTGTGGCACGTACACCGCACACACACACATATACATACATACATACAAAAGGCAGCGGTGATGTGCTGTCCTCACAGTATTGTTGGAATTAACACGCTTAAATGCAGTTAACGGGTTTTTTCGCATAATCAGTCTGTCTGTCCGTCGTCGTAATTCAGCAAATTTGCCATTCACCACTTGGTTGTGTACAACAACAGCAACAGTACACGGCTGTTCGCGTGCACTTCTTGCAACCTTTTCGATGCCGTGAAAACTGCTGCCTTTTCCTCACTTTTATCGCATTCGCCAGCGGCAATCAAAAGCTATGAGGAAGAACTATAAAATGCAATTGCTCACCAACACACATACACACACACACATGCAATAATACATACATAAATTACACGAATTCAGTTTTTTATTTGCTCGCTTTTGCGCCTACAGCGCCTCTGCCATTTATTGTGTCTTCTAGCTGAGCTTTTTTTTCTTGTTTGCCTCTTTGTGCCTTTCTAATTGTGCCAAATAAAATAAATCGACCTCAATTCGATGACCTCGGCTTCCAGTCGCTATTTTCATGCGTAAAAGTGGATGATGTTGCAGTTTTTTCTAGCATTAGCCGTAGTCTAATTTTTGCGCACAATAAGCAAAATGAGCTTTTGTTATTTGCAATAAATATTTACCCCAACAACGGCGCTTTGATTTGATTTTCACCATTTAGTTGTTTTGCAGTGCCGCATTGCAATTGGCCGTTATACTTTAGTAGATTTGTAAATGATTTCAGTAATTTCCAATGATTTACGAACTAATAAAAAAGTTAGGTTAGGTTGGAGTAGCATGAACCGTTGGATAGTCACATAATGTTTTTTGTATTATAGCACGACTTATGTATATGCTATAAGGAGTATATAAATAGTACATTAGGCACTCAGTTTTATATGTGACCTGGTCTACGAAAAAGGGGGCTTAGGTGTCAAAAAATCAATTTTTTTTTCAATTTTTATTTTATTTTTATTTTTTATTTATTTTTTTTTTTTTTTTTGAGCCCCCTAAGCCCCTTTTCGTAGACCAGGTCACATATATTGCAAGCTGTTAAAGTATCTCATAGCACCTTTAGAGGTTAGGTCAAGTTAATGAAAAAAAAAATTTAAATTTGAAAATGTATACTCAGAGTATGGAAACAGGCTGCATGAAACCTTCAAATTTTATCTTCAGCAAGTCAAGCTCTAAGCAGCCTAGTGTAACTGCGACTATGGGTACTCATTGGGACTCATGCATAATAAATTGTTTTGTTAAGGGGGGAGCCTACTTTAGAGGCTTCAAAAAATCTATATTTTTAAGGATTTTTTGGGAAAGGAAAGAAATGTCTGATTGAAATGAAACTTTTAGGAATTATTCTTATACATTTGAAGAGTCTTCTCAAATTTTTTTATTATTATACATTAGATATTCTTCATGTTTGAAGAAATTTACGGAGGCGCCTCGAGTGTGCAATTTCTGTGTGAAGGGCAAGATGCAGGTCGCAATTTTTATCTGAGACAAAAAAACAAAAGAAATTTTTAATTTTCAATAGTGTAATTCCTATTTGAACCAAGAAAATTCAACAAAAAGTGAAAAATTCAACAATTTTTTGCGGATTAAAAAAAAATGCATTTAAAAAACAAAAAAAAATTACTTTAAATCGCTTATAACCTGGATTAATGTTAACTTTTTTAAGGTATTTTAGGTTCACCTAGAAGAGAATTTAATTCCAAATACAACGAGTTGATTCGTTTTGATAGGACGTTTATTTTTTTCCCTATCTTGCCCGCCAATTCAGTAAAATCGTAAAAATGAAAAACCGAGAAATCGCCCGTCAAAGTTTTCGCTTTCTGCTCAATCGTTCATATATCTACTAGACGCTCGGTCACTACTTTCCTTCTAGCTTCGAAAATATTTCGAATTTCTATTTATAACTTTGGGGACATATTCTTAGATATTTTTTAAAGAGATTTAAGCAAAAAAAAAATCAGTTTTTTTAAGCTTCTAAAGTAGACTCCCCCCTTAAATTAAGCAATCAAATTTTGTTTTTTTTCCTATAAATAAATGTAATAGTAAGCAACTCTGCATAATTGCAAATTTTAATATTATTCCATTTTCTCTACCAATTTTCTTTGCAGATAAGCACAGGGTTTATCCATAAAAATGCGCAATAAAAAAGCTGTAATTGTTTTTTGAGGTTGAAAGGTCTTTGAAGGACTTGACAGCCGCCGTCGACGGATCGAAAGCGAAAGTGATTGAGACGCCATTGCAGAAGTGCCGAATTGCAGCAATAATAATCAATTATTTGCTGTAATCTGTACTAAAGTAAAGAGTTCTAGAGAGAGAGAGCAGAAGTATAAGCGAAAAGTAGAAATTTCGGAAACTGTTTACTAGCAGCACATCTTTGGTGAGTAGATGAAAATGTTTTTAACACAACTAAGCAATATTAGAAAAATCTAAAAAAAATTTGGATTAACATTTCGATTATGTGGTGTACAGTATCCGGTGTATAGTGGTTATGAATATGGTTACAGTTTCCGGTATATAGTGGTTATAAATATGGTATATTTTTAACCGCACAGCTATACTATAAAAGGAAAACATATGTAGGACCTAGCCTAATTATTATAAAATTATTAATTTTTTTCGATAAAATACGGTTCATATGTACCAAACGTATTTTTATTCTTTATGCGTGAAAAAATTGAAATTCATTTGGATTCGGAAAGCAAACGGAAACTTTATCACCCAGTAAATATTTTTCTAACCTTAAAAAAGTTTAAAAATTTCAAGTATGCTTTTCTAATAAAGAAAAATATGATATCACTGAATTAATTTCGGAAATTGCAGTTATAATTATTTTCTTTCATATAAAAATGTTATTATTCACGCATATACCCACTCGTATGCATAGTTAGCATGTATGCGCATATAACAATAAATCTTGGTAATATAATCATGGCTTAAATCACATCATGCTGTTTAATTATAAATTACAAACACATTTATATATATACATATATTTTTTTAATATGTATATATACATATATTTTTTTAATATGTATATACATATATATATGTATTTGTGTGAGTAACTGAGTCATCGCTTGTTCCTCTTTCGTAAGAAAACCTGAATGTCTATTCAACAACCTGTCATTGAGTCATCCAAATGTACAATAGTTATGAGACATAAAACTTTTCCATTATGCTTAAGAAGCTTAGCAAATGAATTGCGTTTAATACATACATACATACTTACATTTATAAGTTAGTGTCAGTTTGACACCTCCAAAGTTTTGTTTTATACAAATACCCTTATTGTGGGCGAAAGTTGCGAAAATTTGCCAACATTTAACTAAGTTGGTAACAATCTAAGTCTTCTGAA
Organism: Bactrocera zonata; assembly: GCA_037783105.1. Classification (NCBI taxonomy): domain Eukaryota; kingdom Metazoa; phylum Arthropoda; class Insecta; order Diptera; family Tephritidae; genus Bactrocera; species Bactrocera zonata. The sequence continues at coordinate 985,831 of JBAWJQ010000165.1, read as the reverse complement.
GTAACTGTTTAAGTTTTCGAATAATTTCGAACAATAGACAACTAGCCCCGTTACTAAATATTTCTAAATGTTGGAGTCAAAAGTGCACTGTGACAAAGTCAATTGTACTGAACAAACTTAAACAACCGTTTTATGCTACTTGTAACGTCAAAGAACTGTCAAAAAACTAATTTCTATACGATTTCCAAGAAATAGATTTCTCCATAATGCTTGAAGTTGATTGCTGAAAATTACGACTTGAAGTTAGACGCTGAAGACTATCAAATGGAATATTTATTTTTTTCTGGAATTTCTTAATTCCATTATTTCACTACAATAAACAGCTGCTCTCTAAAGAATGAAACGAATCACGTATCAAAAACTGGATTTTAGTGCCTTTGATTGACTCGTCATTCTAAATTTTGGTCGTTAATGATCTGGCGATCATAAATTAATATGTACAAAATTGAGATAATTAGTGGTATATATCTGAAGTTTCTAAATTTTTCAAATATGTATGTCTTTTTTACGATAATATTCCTATCTATGCTACATCCGTTTAATTTTTCAGTTAAAAGTTAAAAGTATTTATTTCTACAAAATTTTATTAGTTTTTCTACGGACGGTTAATTAAGTTGTTAATTAATTCCTTCATTATTAAATGTAAATTGAGTATAATTAGGGATTGTATTTCTAAAATTCGCTAATTGTTCAATAAACAGTAGATTATCTACAGTCATTGAGTCAATGATTCATAATAATTTTTTTCACTGAGTTATAAAATTCAAAAGAAATAAAAAATGTTCCCAAAAATAATCAAAATTCAACCGTTAATATTATTTAAACGGTTGAATTTACGAAAAAATCGTGAAGACCTTTTTTGTAGAGCATTCAATTTCCTACAAAATCTAAGAAACAAGATATTTTTTCAAGTAGTTGGAAGCGAGATATACATTTTTCTATGTGATAATAAGAAAAACTAGAAAACTGTTTGTAGGAGGACCTTCCCGTTACAATTAAAAACTCATATTTGGAGAGGCTTTCTTAGAGGCGTCTAGGAACCTATTTTTTCGAGTACCAATCGAAAAAAATACAAAAAATTTTTTTTTTTGAATCACCCTAATGTACATGCAAATTGACAAAAATAAATTTGAGAAATTCAATAAAATGCGTTAGTTAAACAATTAAAACTAGTAATTAATTGATTTAATTTGTTCAATTAATTACTTGCTTCATTATAAAATAAATTGAGAAAAATTAAGTGTTGAATTTCTGAAATTTGCAATTATTCAATCAGAAGTAGTTATTTTGTAATCGATTAATTGAGTCAATTAGTTAATTGCATCATTATATAATAAATTGAAAACAATTAAAGGTGGAATTTCAGAATTTTTCATAATTATTCAATTAAAAGAAGTAGTTATATAATCGCTTAATTGAGTCAATTAGGTAATTGCATCATTATATAATGATTTGAAAACAATTAAAGGTGGAATTTCAGAATTTTTCATAATTATTCAGTTAAAAGGAGTAGTTATCTTCTTCTTCTTTACTGGCGTAGACACCGCTTATGCGATTATAGCCGAGTCAACAACAGCGCGCCAGTCGTTTCTTCTCTTCGCTACGTGGCGCCAATTGGATATTCCAAGCGAAGCCAGGTCCCTCTCCACTTGGTCCTTCCAACGGAGTGGAGGTCTTCCTCTTCCTCTGCTTCCCGCGGCGGGTACTGCGTCGAATACTTTCAGAGCTGGAGCGTTTTCATCCATCCGGACAACATGACCTAGCCAGCGTAGCCGCTGTCTTTTAATTCGCTGAACTATGTCAATGTCGTCGTATATCTCGTACAGCTCATCGTTCCATCGAATGCGATATTCGCCGTGGCCAACGCGCAAAGGACCATAAATCTTTCGCAGAACTTTTCTCTCGAAAACTCGCAACGTCGACTCATCGGTTGTTGTCATCGTCCAAGCCTCTGCACCATATAGCAGGACGGGTATAATGAGCGACTTATAGAGTTTGGTTTTTGTTCGTCGAGAGAGGACTTTACTTTTCAATTGCCTACTCAGTCCGAAGTAGCACCTGTTGGCAAGAGTAATCCTGCGTTGGATTTCCAGGCTGACATTGTTGGTGGTGTTAATGCTGGTTCCTAGATAGACGAAATTATCTACAACTTCAAAGTTATGACTGTCAACAGTGACGTGAGTGCCAAGTCGCGAGTGCGACGACTGTTTGTTTGATGACAGGAGATATTTCGTCTTGCCCTCGTTCACTGCCAGACCCATTTCTTTTGCTTCCTTATCCAGTCTGGAGAAAGCAGAACTAACGGCGCGGGTGTTGAGGCCGATGATATCAATATCATCGGCATACGCCAGCAGTTGTACACTCTTATAGAAGATGGTACCTTCTCTGTTGAGTTCTGCAGCTCGAACTATTTTCTCCAGAAGCAGGTTGAAAAAGTCGCACGATAGGGAGTCGCCTTGTCTGAAACCTCGTTTGGTATCGAACGGCTCGGAGAGGTCCTTCCCGATCCTGACGGAGCTTTGAGTGTTGCTCAGCGTCAGTTTACACAGCCGTATTAGTTTTGCGGGGATACCAAATTCAGACATCGCGGCATAGAGGCAGCTCCTTTTCGTGCTGTCGAAAGCAGCTTTGAAATCGACGAATAGGTGGTGAGTGTCGATTCTCCTTTCACGGGTCTTTTCCAAGATTTGGCGCATAGTGAATATCTGGTCGGTGGTTGATTTACCAGGTCTAAAGCCACACTGATAAGGTCCAATCAGTTTGTTGACGGTAAGCTTTAATCTTTCACACAATACGCTCGACAGAACCTTATATGCGATGTTGAGGAGGCTAATCCCACGGTAGTTGGCGCAGATTGTGGGGTCTCCTTTTTTATGGATTGGGCACAGCACACTTAAATTCCAATCGTTGGGCATACTTTCGTCCGACCATATTTTACAAAGAAGCTGATGCATGCACCTTATCAGCTCTTCGCCGCCGTGTTTGAATAGCTCGGCCGGCAATCCGTCGGCCCCTGCCGCTTTGTTGTTTTTCAGACGGGCAATTGCTATTCGAACTTCGTCATGGTCGGGCAATGGAACATCTGCTCCATCGTCATCGATTGGGGTATCGGGTTCGTTTTCTCCTGGTGTTGTGTGTTCACTGCCATCCAGCAGGCTGGAGAAGTGTTCCCTCCATAATTTAAGTATGCTCTGGGCATCGGTGGCTAGATCACCTTGGGGGTTCTACAAGAGTATGCTCCGGTCTTGAAACCTTCTGTAAGCCGCCGCATCTTTTCGTAGAATTTTCGAGCATTACCCCTGTCGGCCAGCTTATCAAGCTGTTCGTACTCACGCATTTCGGCCTCTTTCTTTTTCTGTCTACAAATGCGTCTCGCTTCCCTCTTCAACTCTCGGTATCTATCCCATCCCGCACGTGTTGTGGTCGATCGTAACGTTGCGAGGTAGGCAGCCTGTTTTCTCTCCGCTGCGACACGGCACTCCTCGTCGTACCAGCTGTTCCTTTGCACTTTCCGAAAACCAATGGTTTCGGTTGCAGCTGTACGTAAGGAGTTTGAAATGCCGTCCCACAGTTCCCTTATACCGAGTTGTTGACGAGTGCTCTCAGAGAGCAGGAGTGCAAGCCGAGTAGAAAATCGTTCGGCTGTCTGTTGTGATTGCAGCTTCTCGACGTCGAACCTTCCTTGTGTTTGTTGGCGTGCGTTTTTTGCTGCACAGAGGCGGGTGCGAATTTTGGCTGCAACAATATAGTGGTCCGAGTCGATGTTAGGACCTCGGAGCGCACGCACATCTAAAACACTGGAGACGTGTCTTCCGTCTATCACAACATGATCGATCTGGTTGGTGGTTTTTCGATCCGGAGACAGCCAGGTAGCTTGATGTATCTTCTTATGCTGGAATCTAGTACTACAGATAACCATATTTCGGGCCCCGGCGAAGTCGATCAGCCTCAACCCATTTGGGGATGTTTCCTCGTGGAGGCTGAATTTACCGACCGTAGTGCCAAAGATACCTTCTTTGCCCACCCTGGCGTTGAAGTCGCCAAGCACGATTTTGACGTCGTGGCGGGGGCATCTCTCATAAGTGCGCTCCAAGCACTCATAAAAGGCATCTTTGGTCACATCGTCCTTCTCTTCCGTCGGGGCGTGGGCGCAAATCAGCGATATGTTGAAGAACCTCGCTTTGATGCGGATTGTGGCTAGACGTTCATTCTCCGGAGTGAATGATAGTACTCGGCGACGGAGTCTCTCTCCCACCACGAATCCAACACCAAACTTGCGCTCCTTTATGTGGCCACTGTAGTAAATGTCACAAGGACCTACTCGTCTCTGTCCTTGTCCCGTCCACCGCATTTCTTGGACGGCGGTGATGTCAGCCTTTATCTTTACGAGGACATCTACCAGCTGGGCAGCGGCACCTTCCCAATTAAGGGACCGGACATTCCAGGTGCATGCCCTCAAATCATAGTCCTTATTTCGTTTGCCGTGGTCGTCATCAAAAGGGGGGTCTCTCATCCGAGGCTGTTTAAACTTTTGCATTGGGGGTGTTTTTTTACGTGGCGGGTCCCAAACCCAGCGCACAACCCTATGCAGGGGGTGTTTCGCCTTCTCACTTTAGCTCGCCTTCAAACGGATGTTCTTAGGCTACCCAGAGGATACTTGGTCAAAGACCGGAAGTCGTGAGCTGCTTGAGTCATATGTAAAAGAATCGTTTCTGGCCACTCCCAAGTGAATGGCGATCAGAGAACTTTCCTCACTTGCGTGAACTTCTACACATGACTCCATCCTCCAGGAGTAGTTATATAATCGCTTAATTGAGTCAATTAGTTAATTACTTACAATTAGAGGTGGAATTTGAATAATTTCATAATTATTCAATTGGAAGTCGATTTTGTGCAAGCGCTTAATTAAGCCAATTAGTTAATTACTTCACCATATGATAAATTGCAAACAATTAGAAATGCGATTTCTGAAATTTTCTTAATTATAAATAAAAAGTAGTTTTTTTACAATAACTTAATTGAGCTGGTTATCAATTACCGATTTATGAAATTGCTAATTGACTAAATTACAGGACTGCCGAGATCCCTAATACTTAATAATTTAACGTATTAAACCAATTTTTTTGCAATTAAGCAAACCTTATTGCATTTAGTTAACCTAAATTTTGTTATTTAACTTTTCAATTAACCAATTTAATTTAAATAGTTTAAATGAAACATCTACTTACTATACATATGTATAAGTCCACATTCTCTTATTATTAAAAATAAAACTGGGGTCTATGTACATAAGCTTATTACTACACACTAAACTGCCTGTGGTTCGGATTTTAACCTCAACGTGTTCGTTTGCTGGTGTTGTCCTTGCAAAAGGTTATGTTTTTGCCACCAAACGGCGAGCAGAGACTACTTCCTGCCACAACATACACACAACACTACATTCTTACATACGTACAAACCCATTTGCACACTTTTCGCTGCCATAGTTCGCATTTCTGTATATTTATACACACAAACATACATACGTATGTACAAGTATGCCTGTATATGTGCGTACATTAAGTTTTGATTTGTACGTTCCTTTTGCCATTTGAGGGCAATTAGCGAACATTCAACACACTTTGGCCGCATCGCAAACACAATGGTGTGTATGTCAATATACATATATATGCAATATATATGTAACTACAAACACACCTATATTGTGGTCATTATTATTGTCGTGGCTCGTTCGTCGCTCAGCTGTTGATAAAATATGTATTTCCAAGGGAGGGGAAACGCGGCTTAACACATTTCCAGCTGTTTTCAATGGCCTTCGAAACCTTCATTGGCAGCTCGTGCTTATTATATTTTGGTTTTTGTTGCTGTGCACTTTGTTTGCCATAATGCGGCTCGTGTACGCGTGTCTGCTGGTCAACTGGCAGCCTTGAAAATTCAGCATTGGCCTACGCTGTTCGCCTTGCCGTTCCGGTGAATGTAATTTTTTTCCTCTCCATCTTTTCTAGAAAACATATTTCAAGTGTAAATATTTAAACTTTTTCTGTGGCTTTGTAACAAATTTAAGGCCGATTTCCGTGTCACGTGTGGGATTTAATTTCATTTTCAGTAAAAAGAGTTGAAAATTTTGACAAACTTTATAACAAAGGGTTGTAAAATACAGATTTAAGAACCGTCAACACATTTTTTTACAAATCAGTGTCAGAAAAATAACCAAAGTCAAAGTCGGCTTAAGTAATACTGCTGCTGTGGTCCCCCCTTGTTACCAAATAGACCACATTAATAAATTTTTGGATGTTATTTCATGGAATATAAAAGTAGTTCAAGCATTATAGTAAAAGCAACAAATATATATTGTGTCAAAAAAGTAACCTGAAATTGAAAATAAAATACAAAATATTGAATTATTCATCAATATTTATTTATTTGGGGATTACACCAGATGTTATGCACTTATGCCAACGATTTTTCTAGTCCTCGAAACACTTTTCATAAGCACTTTTTGAGATGGCCTTCAGCTCCCTTAGCGAATTTAGTTTTAACTTTTTGATCGAATGAAAACGGGTTCCACGGAGCGGCAATTTCAGTTTGGAGAACAAGAAAAAATCACACCAAGCTAATTCTGGTGAATACGGTGTTGATCGATGGTATTCATTACTTTTTTTGGCTTTAAATTCGGTCACAATCATAGCTCGATGCGATGGTGCAATATCATCGTGTAAAATCCATGGATTGTTCTTCCACAAATCAGAAGTTCTCACGCAAACGCCTCAATATGGTCAAATATAACTCCTTATTGATCGTCTGTCCCTCCGGAACAAATTCATGATGCACAAAACCACGAATATTATTATGAGCATCACCTTGAGTTTTGAGCGTTGTTGGCGTGTTTTTTTTTGGGTTTCGGCTCGTTTTTTCCCCTCAATCCCTAAGATTGTTGACTTGTTTTTGGTTATAATGCTCTCCATTAATGTGGAATCGGAATTTGCAGGTGTTCAAAGAAACCTATTTACGCTACTTCTTTTAAAGAAAATTCAACTTTCTCGGGACGAGTCGAGCAAGAACGAGTTTCATACCCAAAAATCATTCGACGGACTTGTAAGAGATGTCGAGCTGTCTTGCCAACTGAATCACCGTAAGCCTTTTCCAACATTCGCAATAATTCGGCACATGAAATTTGATAAGAAATACAAAATTTGAGACAAAATCTGTGTTCGCTATTTTTATTCATTGTAAAAATTCACAATCTACTATACTGAGGTGTACTGACTTAGGCAGCAGCTGTAAACAAACTGGTTGATAGATTGCGCTCATATTTGGCATAGTAATTAAGGACAGTCCTAATAACTTAGCAAAATAATTTTTTTTTTTTTTTTTTTGAAATATGAATTACGGATTCAAGTTCTAAAAAAATTTATTATGTGCGGTCCTAAATTTAAGATTTTAAAGCGAGAGTCTGAATTTTCAAATCGAATTCTTTTGTGCCCACAAAAGTAAAGAAAATTTGAGATTAAAAGACAATTTATTGTTATATTTAGACACAGATCTACGCAAAATATACCTCATTACCAAAACAATTTAATTAGTTTGTTGATGCTGACAATCTTCCAAGTAATCATAACCATACCTCTTTCTCTCCGGCTGGACATCCAATATTAATGAATTAGACGATATACAGCTTTTCTCTTCAGTGTGAAAATATATATGGGTAGGTAATAATAATATGTACATCAGTGTATATTTGTCGGTAAATATGTACATACATACATATAATATATACATATGTACATATAGGTATATTGGTTTCACCTTGCTATTTTTGTTTCAAGTTCAAGCTCGTGACTGCAGAACGTTTGAGGGTGCATGCAACGATCAAAGGCACACACATTCGTTTTGCACATCTATTAATAATAATGATACCCTTATATGTATGTGTGCGTTTATATGAGTTCATATGTAAACACACCCACACTTTAATGTCTATGCTGTTAATCGATATTTTTATTACATTTATTGCATTTTTTTTTCATCTGGGTCACAAGTGCTCCTAACGGACGCGGGCGAATGTGTAATTATAAACGTCAACGCGAAATGTAAATCAAAATATTTATGGATGCTCGACAGTTTGCGAGCAATATTAATAAAATTTGTTTTGACTGATTATATTTGGCGAACTATCAATTAGCATGCAATTAGCAATACTTGATACAAAATTTATTTTTTTTTTTCATCTCTTTTCACGGACAGTTTTTAGCAACTAATTGAATCCAAAGTATTTGTTTTTTTTTAAAGTTTGACATTTTTACGTTTGCAGTGTTCTAGGGCAGTTCATCGTTTTCATACTTTTATATGGACTGGTGCTTTCAGTTGCTTACATACATACGAGGTTTGACAATTAAGTAATGAGACTGATTCCATAAAAACCGTATATTTGAAAATTATTCTACAATTCTGCCATCCCCTTCAAAGTAGTCCCCTTGGGCAGCTATAGAGCATGTATATAGTTATGTACACATTCTTACCTACTACATACATATTTACTTACTTTTCCGCTCAAATATGTATTTTTCGTTTTTATTTTATATTTTATTTTTCCCTTGCTGACGGGCAAACTCAAAATTTGTCTAAAACATATTCATGCTCGTGTGTATTTACTCAAATGTAATTATGTACATATGTATATATGTATGTCATCTCATTACAGCTCGTATGCAAAATCGATCGTTAATGTCCAGACAGACATTCTGACGCAATTCGCCTATTACAAATTTAATTTCGCCAGCATTGACGTACTTATGTATATACATACATATGTAGTGTATGGCGTGCTTACAGTAACGTGGCGTAGGTGACAACGTAAGTTGCCACTGTAATATGGAAATAAAGAGAAACATATTTTTGTTTTCAATCGTTATTCGCAAAACTATAAAATACACACGTTTCTTTTTATAATATCAATATAGTATTTTTAGATTTTGCTTTTTTGTTTAAAACATAGGTATGTACGTTTGTGTGTGTGACTTGAAATGAAGTAAAAACGTCAACACTGTGATATTTGAATAGAAATGGCCGTGGGTGCTGATGCCTACTGAATGAACAGTTTTATTTTATGTCATGTACATATATACATACATACATATATACATTTTTACGCATCGAATTAATTGAAAAAAAAAAAAATAATAATTCACTTTGGAAATTTCCGAATCCGATTTAGTGAATATATCTATATCTTGTTAAATAAAAAGTTTTCATGAAAGAACTTGAATTTGATCGTTCAGTTTGTACGGCAGCTACAGACACCACTGCGTATGAGCAACTATTTTGTCCTTTGAAAATTACTACACGTTTCTTTAGCCGTTCGCTAGATTAGTTTAAACCGTAGTAAGGCAATAATAAGCTACTTTATTGATAATTAGCTACTTAATTCTATTTTAAAGAATTACTTTTTAATGAGATTCTCGGAATTTACCTATGAGTTGAAACTCTTTTACTGGATCTGTTCAGTATAGAATTTGAACCAATCAAATGCATATTCATTGTTTCGATCCCTGCGATTTCTGTGTTTTTTCATTTAAAAAATCTTATAATTTCTTTTGCGCCAGGTAATTTTTAATACTGTTCAAAATATGCTGCTGAGTTCAAGCACCTTTTTTCAACATTTTTTTTTTTCATATAAAAATTGAAATATTTTATTAGAATTTTTTTACTGTTCCAAACATACACTATTAAGAAAGAAATTCTAAAATTTTTGGAAAAAATGGTATAAACTCGGCCATTGCCATGCCATTTCCGGTGACCGCTCGGAAAAAAGTTGCGCCCGGGTTGTAGGGATAACTCCTTGCAGAATCAGCTAAAGTGAAAAAATACGTGTTTCAGTTAAAATCTTAACTTAGAACTTGGAAGAAGAAAAAAAAAATACGATTTTTGGCAGACATTTTTACAAAGGAATTAAAATTTCAGTGAACATTTTTTTGGTAATCTAAAAAAATACTTCGTCTAAATCTTTAAGTATTGTATCTCAAAGACTTGTGTAAAATTTCATGAAGATCGCTTGAGTAATTCTTCTAATTCTTGCCAACCGACTTCACAGTTTCGAGAAAAACGAGTTCAAAGACGGCGTACATAGCCTAGCTAGCCTCGAGCGCAAAAGTTCTCAAGGCTGTATCTCCGAAGCTATTATTCGGATCAACTTGAAAATTTAGGACAATATTCTTAGGTGTTGTAGAATTTAATAAGGCAATAAAAAAAATCGATTTTTTGAAACCCGTAAACCCATGTAACCGCTTAAAGAAGTAATCCTTCCTTTCATTCTTCAGTGAACTTCTTATTATGACAAAAATCCATATATAAAAAAACAAGATATTTGGAACCGAGATTTGAATATTTCTATGCGATAATAATAAAGAAATAGAAAACTGTAAGGAAAATAAAATATTTTTTTTTTTACCCACCCTAATGCATAATTACATATGTATGTATGTATATATATAACAACCATACGGGTTTTCATCATTTATATATTCTACATAAATATATGCTTGCTTTGTATATACATATTTATGCACACTTCACCACTTTTGCAATTATTCCCCCATCAACCTTTGTAGCCATGCGGATGTGGTGCACCTTAATTTCCCCTCATCAAAGCCAAGTCAACTCGAGCTACTTGTGTGTTAATTATACTTAACAATCGCAATGATAGCCGCCACTTATTGGCATTGCACTTTATGATTATGGAGGATGAATGTAGAGAATGCAGAAGAAGCAAATAACAGGAAAAAATAAAAATATAAAATAAATAAAGCTCGTAAAGATACACAAAGCAAAAATCAGCTGACAAGCGTTACTAGCTTTAGCTGAGTGTTTGCACACTGACTGACAGCACAAAATGTCCACGACAGCAAAAAGTTACTTGGTTGTTTTTTGTATTTGTTTCGTTATGTATGCTTGAGTGGTTATTGCGTCCCTATTAGCTTGGACTTTTATAGCAGACAAACGTAAAGTAAATGAACTTAGAGAATTTATTTTAATCGTTTCATTATAACAGGCTTTTATATTTTTTATACATATACATACATATTTATATTTTAATATATGTTTGTTTCATTTTGAGTGTTTCATAACCAATATATATCCATTTTAAAACTCAAATTGGGTTTTAATGTGAGTGGTTTCTATTATATCGCTTTTCCTTCGCCTGTAGTCTCATAAAAAGTGATGTTACGTTATTTTGCATTTTTGGTGACGATATACATATATTGTACATACTTTTTAAAAATATATTTTCACTTTGTATTTTTAGTTGATTTGTCTTGTAGCTAAGGCATTAGATAAATAACCTACATATAACCTCTTCCAATACTTAAATTGTTACTCCAATGCGCATGTAAAGACATTCTACTGCTTGTCTCCATATAAATTTACATCAATATACCTTTTTGTGCATACACACATAGATATACAAATGTATGCATGTATGTACATTGTCTTATGCATGTATCTCCGTAAATAGAAAAGTATATTTCATTTCAACTTGTCCATTGCACGTGTTTTATAAAGTTGCCCCAACATAAAAGTTTCCACATCTCAACGAAAATACAAGTTTTTGGTGGCCCCCCTGCGCTGCTGCACCATTTCTACAACAAATAGACGCACATGTATCTTTATTTACATTGTATCTATGTACATGTCATTACATAGATTGGTTAACCCAGCTGTGCTCAGGTTTCTCCACCGCAGTTTGGTTTTCTAGCTATCACTTACCCCAGTTTCTCTCTCTCTCTCTCTGTATTTTGGCTTTACAGCGCACAGCTGATTTTCACTCTCAGCTTATGAGGCCTGTATTGACATAAGAAAAGCTACAATTTTCATAGAGGGCAAAGTAGTAAATATGTAATGTAGTATATATATGTATATACATATGTGTGTAATATAAAAACAAAAAATATAAAAACAAAATTTTCTACAGAAAAGATAATTAGAAGAAACCAATATAATTTCTTACCGAAAACCGAGCCCTAACTAAAATCAGAAACAATAGCTATAAAAAGCAGCTCTTTAGACAAGCTCCTCATTGCCTTAAAAAAAAATATATACAAATACAAAGAAAGAAAAAAAACTTTTCACTTTTGTGATATATTTTAACTCTTCCATTTTATATAAAATATTTAATTCCGCTCATTTTCCACAAAATTATTAATTTTCAGCAAAACTCTCACACTGGCTGGCAACTTTGCCTGTGATTTAGCAAGCAACTCTCAACATTTTTCAATTAACTTTGCCAATTCGCAAGCGCGCTCACGCTCACCCCATTTGTGTTTGCTACGCTCTACATCTCACTCTCTCGCTTTCAGCCTCTCGGAAAGAGTGCGCTCATTCAAAGTCAATCACATGTTTATTTTGTCTTTACCTTGCTTTGTTTTGTTTGTTTGTATTTGCATGCCTTAAGGCATGTGTTGCTGATAACGTTACTCAAACCTGATTAAATGCTGTTGTCACAGTTGCTCTCATTTTTTGTGTTTACCTTTTACTTTTTGTTTTGCTTTTGCTTTTATTAAGTGTTAATTTATTTGTTATTATTTTTGTTTTTGCTTTGTATACTTTGATAGCAGTATACAGGTCAAGATACTAGGAAAAATGCTAAAAAAAAAAGAGAACGCAACAATAACACGAACTATAAAAATTGTGTTACATACTTGTTTATGTGTTGACATGGTGACTGTAAACAAATGTTGTGGATGTTGCTGGCGCTGTTTAAACACTCACATTTGAAGCAACAATGTTGCTGGCTTTTGGCTTATGTTGCTAAAGTGAGTTGTTAAGCAACATTGCTGTAACATTTTGACTTTAGTTGGCATAATTATGTTATTATGTATAAATTAATATTTTTAAATATGGAACGTATTTCCAAAAATTGTTAGAAAAATATTTATATGTTTAATTTTTTGTATTTATATAGCAACAATAAATATTTTTGTATAATTAATTTTAACTTGTCACGCATTAAATTTTATTGCTATTTATTATATATTTAATTTGTTGACTTATTAAAAGCCAGTTGATTTATTTGATACGAGAGCGCATTGACCTTTGTGCTGCTTGTGTTATCGTCCGTAAGCAGTGTATCTTGTCTTTATTACTTAAGTTGCTCAATTACATACTTTTGTTGATTAATTGACATGTGTTCTTACTTAAGTACATATGTACATACATATGTATATGTATGTATGTATAGTACATATGAGGTGCGAGCAGATGTGGCCTTTAATAAATCTATTCATAAATACTTAAACAAGTGTGATTTGGTTAATTCGTGACTTTTTCAGTTTCCGCCTAGTAGCTCTAAATGCAACACTGTTACTGTTGTGCCCTTTCAAATGGCGTTTATGAAATTTTAAGGAGCTATTCTAGTTTAGAGGCCTATAATTCCAGCGTTTTATAGCAATTGTAAAAAAAAATGATATTTTTGCTATCCAAAAGGTAGTTTCGAGAAAAACACACTTAAAGTTTTATGTTAAGACTTAACCGGTTCACTTTGAATTTTGAAAAATCCTTTAAAGAGATATTTTAGAATTTCTAAACTCTCCAATTATGAAAAAAATCTATTTTTGGTTTTTTGGACTATAATATTAATTTAAGCAAAATAAAAGAAAATATGGCGCCGTCTTGTTAAAGCCAAATGTCACCGAGATCACGAGCTTTAATATCAGTCATCAAATAGTCAGTTGTCAGGGCGCAATAACGGTCATCATTGACGGTAACGTTCTCACCGGCATCATTTTTGAAGAAATATGGACCGATAACTCCACGGCCCACGAACCGAACCATTGTTTTTTCTGGATGAAATGGTAGCTTCTGCAATCTCTTCAGGTTGCTCTTCCCCACAAATGCGTTCATTTTGTTTGTTTTCATACTCATTGAGCCACAAATGGGCCTCGACGCTAAACAAAATTTGGCTCGGAATTGACGGGTCTTCTTGGAACTTTTCAAGAGCCCATAAAGAGAAGCGATGTCGCTTGGGAAGGTCGAGCGGATTCAGTACTTGCACAAGCTGTATTTTGTACGCTTTCAGTTTATGATTTCGATAAAATAATTTTTTTATATTTTATAATTTAATTTTTTTAATTTAATATAAAAAATAAATTTGCCTGCGTGTGAAAAAAAAAAAATAAAAAACAGTGAGGGGCTAAAAAGTTTAACTAAAAATCTTCAATTTGAGAAAACTAAGAAATTGCTTTGTTATGTACAATACAAGCTATCAGCAAAGCTTAGTTTGATCCATTTCCCAAAAGAGATGAAAATTCTAATTAAAAAAAAAAAATCACAAAAAACAATCAAAAATTCTTAATATCTCGTTATAAATGATAAAACAGCAGCATATCATTTGACAGAAAGCACACATTTTATTCGAAATATATTTCGACTTTTCTTTGCATGTGTGTAAATTTGTGTAAGATTACCTTCATTCATTTCCTTATTTACCTTTTCAAGCCATAAACGCCTGCATTGTTTGTGTTTCTTAAACTTCCTTGAATAAATGTATGTATGACCAACATGCATCTGGGGCATGCTGCTCTGAATACAGAAATGCATTTACATATACATACCTTATATCTATTTGCGTACTTTCACTGTCTTTCGCTTAATGTTTATGTATCCGAAATTCCAGGCAATTTTGCGAAAATCAATATTTCGCCATCGCTCAGTCTGCTTTCATGTCAGGCGAATTGGGTCAGCCCCCCTCGAAAATAAGTGGCATGCAGCCACGAATACACAATCATAAATATCTTCTAATGTGCCTGCATATATCTGTACATATATAGTTTTGTGCACATATTCAAACTTTATTGTGCAACTCGTTGTTGCAACTAGAGCACTAGGTCACCCACATATTTGACTGCAACAACAACAAGAAATTATGAATATCGTATTTATTTTTAGATACACATAACTTGACCTGTTGAAATGTTGCATAATATACAAGTCACTATTTATACATACATATTTATACATACATATATATTTAGATAATACGTATATACATGCCTTGAGGTATATAGCAGAGTTTTATCTTTTTTAACAGCTACTCAATTTATTTTTACCCACAATATTTAAATAAATATTGGAAATATGGACAAATGTTATTTTTTAATAGTTTGCAACAGTTTCTCCAAAATGCAACCTGAACTCTTTTTCTAATGATTTTTTTCTTCGATCGTTCAATATACGAGTATTTCCTCATATTTCTATATCCACGAGTTTTTTGTCTCTCAACGTCCACTTGTTCAATAAATTATTAGTAAGACACTTTACTATTATTAAGCTTTGAAGTATTTTTCTCTAACTGCGCGAATAAATACCAGGCGACTTCTCATAACCACACAAAAACTCATCCAGCGAAGTTAAATCGCACGACAGAGGCCCACGACCAAAAAGTTTTCTTCAATAAATTGATTTCTTCGCTGCATATGTGGCATGTAGCGCCGGCTAGTTGGAATCAAAGGTCGTCCCCATCAATATTCTCTAATTAAGGCACGAAATCTATAGCGTTTACTGTGCTGATTTTGATCGGCTTCATTTTTGAAGAAATGTGAACCAATGATTCGTTCTGCCTGTAAAACGCACCAAACAGCGACTTTTCCAATATGTAATGTCGTCTCCATAACGGCTTGTGGACTGTCAACACTTCAAATTTTTATTAACGTCCAAAACTAAGCTTCAATTTTTGCACATTCAGCTTCATTCTTGACTCTTCGTAAGTCAATAAAGCAAGGTCCTTCCGCAAAATCATTGCACAAGATGGCAGATGGACTCATTTGGGTCTTCTGCGACAATCTGCTCCACAGCAGTAATAGAGCTTTCGGTGATCACTGAATAGTATCTCTCACAATGCGCATTGTCCATTAGAGTAAACGTGGTGCGAAACCGATTCTTGGTTGCGCAAGTTACCGACTGCTGAACGATTATATCGACCGCTCGATGAGTTGCACGAACCGAAACATAACTTTGGTAATAAATTTATATGATTTACAAACTTTGTTCCAGAGTAATTCCGTTCATTATAACTGAGTATAAATCAAGTAAAATTTGTCAAAAATACCAACTTCGAAAAAGTGGTTGCCTAATTGAAAACACACACCTAAAAAACACCTTTTGTTGATCCTCGAAAACTCGTAAGGCCGACTCATCAGATATTGTCATCTCTCTCTATGCCTCTGCACCATATAGCAGGACCGGGATGATGAGTGACTTATAGAATTTAGTCTTTGTTCGTCGTGAAAGGACTCTACTTCTCAACTGCTTACTCATTCCAAAGTAGCAACTGTTGACAAAAGTTATTTTGCGTTTTGCGATTTGGAGGCTGACGTTGTTGTTACTGTTAATGCTAGTGCCAAGGTAGACTAAATTATCTACGACTTCAAAGTTATGACTCAATAAAAACGTCGCGAATGTGACGACTGTTTTTTTTTTTTTTTTTTTTTTTGATGACAGGAGACATTTCGTCTTGGCCTCATTCACTACGAGACCCATTTGCTTCACTCAATCTAGAGAATGCAGAACTAACGTCACGTTTGTTATGGTCAATGATATTGATGTCATCGGCGTACGCTGTACACTCTTATAGAAGATTGTATCTTCTCTATTCCGCTCAGCAGCTCGAATTATTTACTCCAGCAGCAGATTGAAGAAGTCTCGATAGGAAGTCGCCTTGTCTGAAACCTCGTTTCACTCCTGACGGAGCTTTTAGTATTGCTCAAAGTCAGTTCAAAAAGCCATAAAATTGATGAAGAGGTGATGTGGTCGATCCTCTTGACACGGGTCTTTTCCAAGATCTGGTCATTTGTTGATTTTCCAGGCCTGGAGCCACACTGATACATTCCAATCAGTTTGTTGACGGTGGGCGTTAATTTTTCACACAATATGCTCGATAAAAACTTGTATGCGATGTTGAGGAGGCTTACCTCACGGTAGTTGGCGCAAATTTTGGGGTCTCTCTTTTTGTGGATTGGGCAGAGCACACTTTAATTCCAATCGTCGGGCATGCTTGAGGTCGGAATCTAGGATGACAAAATCTTTAAATATTTTCGAGGGTTCACAAAAGGACTAAGAATTAGCTTTAGTATAAACTTCTAAAATTCAAAGAGGAAAATATCTACTAAAAAATTAACAAATAAATCTAAATAACATTTTACGTGCAAATAAGTCTGTACTTCGCCTCACTTTTATGATGTGCGCATAATTAATTTCAATCAAATGTCGTCCATCAAGAGCAACAATTTAAATCATCACATTGTTCCCGTGCGGTCGCCATTGTGCGCCAATGTTGACCCACTTACGAGTATGCTGTGCCATTTAAGTTTTCAGTTCGTTGGTTAACTATGAATTGACCTGATTTTCTGGTGTTACACGAACAAATAGTATGTGTCCTGATTTATGTAGGTCTGCATATGTTGCTTACACATCCGTATCCGTATCTGTATCTGTATCCGCATCCGTATCCTTCGGCCTCCAAAACTGGTGTACCGATGTATGTATGTGTGTACGTAGGAAACGTAAGCCTTCATATAGCGGAAATTGCAACGCACGTTGTTTATGGTTGTTGATGTTGTTGTTACACATTGCCATTTTCCTGTTGTTGTCATGACCTCGTTATAGTTTGCTATTCAATACCTACATAATGTACATATATATGGGTGTATATAAATCGGGTTGAAATCAGTGAAAGTGATAAGGGCATAGCAACTACAACAACAATATGCAGAGTTGCACTAGTGTTCTACTTTTTTTTGGTTTTGTTGTTGCAAGTCAGCCTCCCACCCTTTTGACACGACATCAGGGGTGGTATGTGCATGAAAGTAGAGCAAATAATGCATTTGTATGTATATGAGCACTTACAATTTGTGTGTGTGTGTGTGTGGACATGTGTATGTATGTATATGTATTTCTTTTCCGACTCAGCAAAATCCTTGTACTTGACAAAATGCGCTCTGTGATTGCCTGCAGAGGCTTTCACGCGCCCACAGCATGACACCGTTGCAAGCACAGTTACACAAGTACATACATGAATACATATATCGATATATGTACATATGTATGTATGTGTTCCTATGTGGGTCTCAACATATTTGGCAACTGTTGCTATGCCACAGATCTCGTTATGCATGCCTCTACATAGTATGTACAATATTGATACATAGGTGCATCTAGATACATGTCTACACATATATTTATGTACACATTTGTACACGCATGCCTTTGAATTTGCATTATATGCAGTTGGACCCTGACCCAGTTTATGTTTGAACATCAAATCACTACAACTACCTTATTTGATATATGCCTCTATATGCGTCCACACACCTATGCTTACATACTTATGTATATATTTACAGTTATATTTACAGCTTTCCCTGCGTTTTTAAGTTATCCACTTTAATTTGCATCTGCGAGGTCACTTACGAAAAAATTACGCTCATTTCCACCTCCGCGCCCAGTCAACCCATCAGCTTATGAAGACACTCAAATAACAACAACTCAAATATAACACGCTGATAGGTACTTGTCAATTATAAAATATATATTTTCTGCTGCTTTTCAAAAGCTGAATTATCGCTGATGGAGGAACACAAAAGCAAGCAAAGTTTCCAATTTGTAAAATTCTCGACGCTAATTGAGATTTTAGGTTATGATGCGCTCATATCATATAAAATAAAAATAAAATATACATACATACATATTTTGAGGCAATTATATCATTAAACACGTTTCCATATTCTATCTAGGGGGATAGCATGTAATTTTCCGAAATTGATAACTAAAGGGTGATCCATTTAGAGGTTCCCTACTTAAAAAGAAAAAAACCGAGAAACTTCAAATTATTACGGACTGTTTATTATCATTCGAAAGAATATTTTTTGGCATTTATTTTTTTAAGATTATCTCTTTCAAATGTTGGCCTCGGCTACGTCTTACACCTTTTTTTAATTAACAACTTTGCGCCAGCGGGAAAAATTTCCAGATTTTCCGGAAAAACTAATAATTAATGGCTTATAAAAACTCGAAGTAAAAAAGCTTTCCTTCAGGCACTACTTCTTCATGTTTTCAAATACTACAAGGTCTGTCGCAAAAGAAACAGAACTTTTTAAATATAACTGTTTTTGGTGGCGCCACCTATTGGTGGGTATATGAAATAAAAAGTTTGATCTCTTGTTGACATTTCGTAAAAATTTGAAGACAATTGGATAACTACAGTCGATGTTATCGATCAAAAAGTGACAGCAGCTTTTGGTCATCGGTCGAAAAATGCATTTTGAACAAAGAGCAAACATTAAATTTTGTTTTAAACTTGGGAAAACGTTTACTGAAACATTTCAAATAATGAAAAAAGTTTATGGTGATCAGTGCCTATCCCGTAGTCATGGGCATGAGTGGTTTAAGTGATTCCAAGAAGGTCGTGAGAACCTCTGTGACGATCAGAAGTCGGTCGTCTTCAGAAGTCAAAAATAAAGACAATGCTGATTTGTTTTTACGATTTCGAGGGTATTGTATACTGGGAGTTCGTCCCACCTGGCCAAACGATTAATGCTGTGTTTTACCTTGGTGTTATGAAGCGTCTTTTGTCACGCATTCGTCGTGCTCGACCACAATACCGTGAGGCAGGGTCCTGGCGCCTATTGCACGATAATGCGCCGCGTCATCGGTCGACGCTTGTCACTGATTTTTTGACAAAAAACTTCATATTAACCATTAATCACTCACCTTACTCACCTGATCTGGCACACTGTGGTTTTTACCTATTTGGAAAACTTTATTAGCCTATGAAAGGACACTGGTCTCAGGACATTTCAGCTATCCAAAAGGCGACGACCGATATTCTCAAGAGCATTCCGAGAAATGACCTTAAACACTCATTTGAAATGCTAATTGACCGGGCTAAACGCTGTATCGAAGTAAAAGGAAACTACTTTGAATAAAAAAATATAACTTTTGAAAAATATTAATTTTTTGTTGTTTTTTTTAACAGTCCTGTTTCTTTTGCGACAGACCTTGTATATCATTTCAGCTATATGAATTTCATTGAAATCTACCGAGCAGTTTTCGAGTTGCAGTGGTCGCCAATAGAAAACATAGTCTTAAGAAAAACGAAACAGAAGTTTTACACGAAAGTTACAGAGCGTCCGATACCCCTTTGCTATTTGTAGAATAATTCGATAAGCATTTGTCGGATTTACTTCGGAGATAAGAATATTTCTAAGATATTATCTTCTTCTTCATTGGGAAGCGTAAACGTAAGCGGTATCACGCGGTTATAGCCGAGTTTACAACAGCGCGCCAGTCTTTCTTATCTTTCGCTGTTTGGCGACAATTGGAGGTTTTAAGTGTAGCAGGTCTTTTCCACCTGATCTTTCCAACGAAGTAGGGATTTTCCTCTTCTTCCGCTTGCCCCGATAGGTACTGCATCGAATACTCTCACAGCTGGACAACATGACCTAGCCGGCATATCCGCTGTCTCTTAATTTTCTGGCTGTCAAAAGGAGCTTTGAAATCGATGAAGAGTACGTAATATTATTATGCTTTACGAGAATGTGAAACAATCGATTTTTTTATTATTCCGACTACCCCTTTCATATAAGAAAATAAGTTCCATTTTCTTCTACTCAACGCCTAAGAGTCTAGCTTTTACTTCGTGCTATGACTTGTTTTCTAGAACTGTAACCTTGTGCCAATCGATAGTATTGAGTGTAAGACAGCAAGATGAATCGTAGAATGCTAATTCAGTTTAAAGCTGTCGCTGGCAATAGGAAATAATTGATATGTTCTCCAATGCTAACTAATACTTTACTTATTTTAAAATTTATTTTTCAACATTTAATAATGAAATAATCTCTTCTTTCATTGCAGTTCAATTCAATCAGCCAAAATGATACCAACCACAGTCAGTAGTTCCACATCCACCGCAACGGTTAGCGGTACCACCGGCAATAACCACAGTACAAGTAATAACAATGGACAGTTGAACATGTTGTTGTCAACGACGCCAATCGCCAATTCGGTGTCGTCCACTGCCACCTCACCAGCTTCTGCCCAAACGCCATCGGTTTTATTAGGACTAGCCTCTTTAATATTGGAGGGACGCGCTTTAGCCGACGATGAATATCAACCACAAATGATGCGTACCACTGCCGGCACAGTCAGTGATACCAGCGGCCTTAGTGGGAGTGGGCATGGCGGCGGCATTGGTAGTGGTAGCGGCAGTAGTGTTGGCAGTAATTTACATAATTACAACACCAACAGTCTGCTTGCGAACACTTCGTACGGGATTAGTGGGAGTGGCACTGCTATCGGCAGTGGACGCCAATCGCCTACATCTCGCCCATCGACATCTCGTGCTGCCGCCGGCTTTGGTGGCGGTGTTGGCAGTGGACATGTGATTAATATAACAACGAATCCGTATGCCTTTAACAATAGTGGCGTGAGCGCTGCACATGCACGCGACTCGTCGCCACTCTACATTGACCCGTACAGCGCAAACAGTTCGGGATCTGCGTCCTCAACGGCGGAAAGTACACATCAACGTTGGACACAGAAATTGTGCCAGCTGCGACAAGTGTCGCCGGCAGCCAACCTCAGCACGACCTACGAACAGCCCGTAGCGGTGGAGGCACGTGAACCCGAGCTAGTCGCGCTTGCTATCAATGAATCCGGTGCTAATGATCGCGGTGAATTCGAGATCGTACGTCGCAGTTTACTTAATCGCACAAATTTGAATGCAATGAGCAGTGCAGCGTCGTCGACAGCAGTCGCGGGCAGCAGTGCCGGTGCGGGCAGTGCCAGCTCTTCACCGGGTTCGGGTTCTGAGAATTTTTTGCTCTCGCTGCAATCGTTGGCGACCACCTGCCTGCGCAGTGGCAGCCCCTCAATAGAGCCGAATCATGGTGGTATGAGCGCGAACAGTTCGACTGGTACAACGAGTGGCTTTCGTTTTGCGACGCACTCCTCACCACCGCCACCACAGTCAATGTACAATTACCGTGCCACCACACCGACCGCCTCAGCGACAGTCACAGCGCATCGTTTTCACGACCAACCCGGCTCGGGTAGCAGTTGTGGCAGTGGTGTGCAGTCGCCACGCCCACATTGGTCTTCAGTCACCGACAACTTGAATACAAAAGAGCGCTATATGCGACATGCGTCGGCAACACATTTCGGCTCGGGACGTATACCAATACCCGGCACAGCTGTGAATACAACAACAGCTTCGGTGGCAATGACTGCAGCAACAACAATAAATCACACAACGAAAGTGAAGTCGACGACGGCTGCGGCGACAACAGCGTCCAAGTACCCGCAACAGGGACCGCACTGTGATCAATTCCTCAGAAAGATGGGCCTGGCGAAAGGAGAGGCCGCTGAAGCTGAGGATCATTTCTGTGATATGTCATACGTAAATATAACTGTAAGTGGGAGAAAGCGATGCAAAATAGCTTAATATCAATAATTTTTTTTTTAAATAATTTTTATTATTTTTAGTGCTCCCGCTGGCGAGCGTACTGCCATAGAATGGAGGCGATTATCGGACGTGGCGAACCGGTTTGCATAGAGGTGTTCTTAGGACCGGTGAACCATAAAATGCTCCTCGAACAATGGATCATAACCCAAAAAGAAAAGTAAGTAATCAAAGAATCGTTTGATCAATCCTCTATGCGGCTTCTTTATAAAAAACTGGTGCCAAAGATTGCTCTGCATGCCTACCTGCCTTAGAGTGCCCGCAGAGTGGACGCTTAAAGCCGAGCCGAGCGCATTTTCCCATTTACGCAACACGTGAATTTCCGCTCGGCTCGGCTTTAAGCGTCCACTCTGCGGGCACCCTTAACAAGACTACCTGAGCCGATTTAGCCATATCCGTGTGTCTATATACAGCAGACTAGTCCTTTAATTTTTGAGATATCGATATGAAATTGCTCAGGTCGGACCACTATAGCATATAGCACCCATACAAACTGATCGATCAAAATCAAGTTCTTCCATAAAAATAGTTTTATTTGAAAAAATATCTTCCCGAAATTTGACATGGACTATTGTCCAAGTTAACGGTACAATATCCGAAGATCGGACCACTATAGTATAAATTGCTACACAAACTTTGTATTAATGGGATTTTTTAATTAATTAACCTCAAAATTATTGAAAAGACTATCAAGCTTAAAAGCTTTCGAACCTTTCCAAATAAACAATTTTGTAACAATCTATAACCTTTGCATATATAATACATATGTATATATATTTGACCAGAGCACACCAATATATATATTAAATTACACATATTAACTGTAATTATTTTCTTTTTACTCCCCTCAACTAGAGTTCCACCGCCCACCATGACGCTACCGTCACTCTGCAGTGCAATACGCAGCCAATTGTATTTTTCCCAAATCAGTGCCTGGTGTGATCTGATCAAGAAATCGGATAAAACTATATATGACACGGGTCGTGTAATACTTCACACACCCACAGGAGCTGCCGGTGATCTGGCCACACCGGTGGGCAGCACCACTGGCGGTAACAACAGCACACCGGGCACATCGCCGAATTCACATACGCTTAATAATCAGCTCAATAATGCGCTGGCGGTGAATCGACGACCGCGCCTTAATATATTCTACCGCATCAAGTCATTTGACTCCACTGCCTGCTTTAATTCAAAACCGAATGTACACAATTTTCCGAATGTCAATATTTCGGAGAATTGTAGCATATCGGTTTGTCTCAAAAGTCTTCCACGCATCAACGGCGGCATACCGAAAATCGGTACACTTATGTTATCCACACCGGGCACAGCAACAACAACAATGTCAACGCCAACAACAACGATAACATCCACAACTGCAGCAGCAACAACAATGCCAGCAACGGCAACAACCAAAGCGACAACAACTAAAACTAAAACGACAAAAGCAACAGCGCCGACAACAACAGCCGCACTAGGAGGTGGTGACATGTCCAATTCCACACCACGTATGGCAGCTATAGCCGAGGCACCGCAATGGCTCTCAACAGCCAATGGCAGCGCCAATATCAATCGAAGTGATCCAAGCTCATTTCGCAATGGCAACAGTTGTGTTGGTGTAAAGTCGCAAGATACGCCACGTAGTAGCCGTGCCAGTTGTTGTGGCATTGCCACGACAGCTACGGTTGCTGCGCCAACTTCGACATCGAGCTCTGCCAGTACAAATTTACATTCAAACAGCAGTTCGACCAATTCAATGACAAATTCGGCCTCCATCTCGAACGGTGCCAGCTGTAACAGTGGCAGCTCGAAGCCCCGAAACGACTGCGTTGACACACAGGTCAGCAGCATGCCATGCAGCCGCGCCAACTGTGCGCCAAAACACAAATGTGTATTTTTCATCGATGAAGATGAGCTGCTGCCAGTCGACGAAGCTGACGGTGAGGCATACGGCGATGAGGATGATAACCAGGATGATAACCCTAGCGATACAGCGAATAGCACTGGCGATAGCGTAACCCATGCAAGCGCTTTCTGCACCGGTGCTAATATGTCACATCGTGAAAAGCAGCTGTTGAAGTACCGCAAGCGCATGCTAAAACGCGACAAGAAACATCATCAACACCATCCACGCAAGCCGCAAACGATAAACACGGATGCAACAAGCGAACTGGATGCCACCAATGAGCTTGAGCGTGCGCAGAAAGCGCGTGAAGAGACGAACTGCTGCCAACCGATGGAGGAGGGTGATGAAGATGATGTCACGAGTCATGGCAGTGATACAATGACAACGTTGCTACCGCGCACCAGCACGCGCATCGAAATGATCTCAACGGGCACACAGACACCAATGAGTTGTTGTCGTCAATGCGGCTGCGAGAAGACGCTCGTTTGTATGCGTTGCTCGAGTGGCGGCGTCATGCGCGGCGAACAAGCCATAGATGAACCCACCGAACAGGATGTAGACGATATGGACGACTCGACAGCGTCAAGCATTAGCAGCAGCGAAATCATACATACGCCACGCAACAAAGCCGAACTGCTATTGCAAGCCATACAGCGCACGCCCAAAGCGGCCGCAGCCAAGCACAAGAAGGAGCAGCCCCGCAAACTGTGCGGTGGCAAGACGCAAAATAACAATCACCTCAGCGGTGATGTGGGTGGCAAGAGCAGTGGCAGCAGCTTGCATGAAAATACGCTGGCGGGTTGTCAAGTTTGCAAGCGCCAGAAGACACAGCATAACTTTGGCAATAGCAATAGTGAAGAGGCAACGACCACAACTAGTGCGCATTTAGCTGATGAGGCTGACAATGACGATATTGGTGATGACACCGACGATGATGGTGGGAAGAAGCGCGAGGTTATTCAATTCGTTACGGAAGGCGCCGACGGAAGTCAACTGCCGGTGTCGCCACTAACAGCGCTGCCAACACGCACACACGTCATGGAGGAGGTATGTATACAGTCGTTATTTTACCATTTCAATGCGTGTATGAATACTAATAACTGTAAATGTGCGTTTGCAGGAATCGTTTATGTCGTCCACCAAGCTCACACCACAAATCGACCGCTGCACCCTTTCCAACGCCACAAACTCTTCGCGTTATCCACTATTGACGAGAAGCGATCGCGCCGGTGGTGATCAGCAAGTCGACGGCTGCGATCGCAGTGAGAACCGCACGCCACCGACCATCACCACATTAATGGATGACGAACGCTTCGACGAAACACAGTTTAAAACACCCACTACTGCTACGAGTGGCGGCGTTAATTACGACAATTCACCGCAGCTACAAACGCAACAACACCAACAGGGCGTACACAAGGCATTCCAGCACAAGCAGACGCCTAAACCCAACTTATTACAATTGCATTGCAATTATCACGGCGATGTGAGTGCTGGTGGCAATCAGGCGGTTGGTGCGGCAGGCGATGGTTTTGCTGTCATGCGTGCCAACAACAACGAATTGCCCACAGCAGTCAAGCCGCACAAGCAGCCGCAACAACATGGCGCACACAATGCGTTGCTGCTGCGTAAGGGGCTACCCAAAGTGAACCTCACACCAATATTTTGCAATCCCATGCCATCGCCCACAGGTGTTAGCATCACGAGCAGCCAGTCGTCGCCCATACCCATACATGGTGGCACTACAAATGAGATTACATTTTGCTTTGAGCCGACAGCGCTGAATCGCAGCGGCAATCATTTGCAGCTACATCATCAGCTTATGCATTCCAGCAGCGGTAACGTTTGTGCCTCACCACTCACCACCGAAGTCAATAATATACCTGTACAAAAGTCATACTCGGCACCCACGCTACCCAATTCGCCATCACTATCGCCGCGTTTCGCCAAACAGGCGGCCATCTATAAGCGTCGCTCACGTCATTTATCCGATCGCTCCGATCGTTCGTCGCTCGGCTCAGATGAACAATTCTCCGATGAGGATTTAGAAAGTGCTGGCATGTATAGTCCAGCCACATCGCCGCTGAAACAGAGTGCACGCGTCGCCGCGGCTTTCGGTCGCCAACCGTTGCTCGGCAATCTGGAAGAGTCGCTGTTGCAAAAGCGTCTAGTGCCCAAGGTGGAAGTGATGGGTTTTACGGTGTTGTTAGGTGCATCGGGTGGCTTCTGTCCCACACAGCTGACAATACCGGCCGCTTCATACTTCTATGAACTGCGTGGCGAGTCGCTGAGTACGCCTTATGTGGTGAGTTGTTGAGTTGGGGCGAAATGGGGTATTTGACAATGCAACAGCAGGAAAGGAAGGGAAATCAAAATTCGTAAAGTAGATAAATATGATTTTTGTTGGTATTTTAATTTGGTGTTTGGCTATATTAAAAGAAATATTAAAATTGCTGATATAAATATTATAATGGACATTAAAATTCGTTAACGCAAATTCAACACTCTCCATTTCAGTGCGAAATACGTCTGCCACGCAAGGGCTACTCGGTACCTCGTGCTGGCAATGTACAAGCCACACTGCTGAATCCCATGGGCACCGTGGTGCGCATGTTCGTCATACCGTACGATATGCGCGACATGCCGCCACTGCATCAAACATTCATAAGGCAACGCATACTGGCCGAGGCCAGCACGCATGAAGCAGCGACGACGCAAAATTTACAGACGAGCACGACAAACGGTTACGGCAGCAGTGGACGTAGTGGTGGTTGTGGTGGTATTGGTGCTGGTGCTGGTGGCGACGACAACTTGAGCATAAATACTAACAATAACGAATGCTATCAGAGTAATAATAACGGTAATAACAACAATAATGCCAAAAATAAGTATCGTCTGTCACCAAGCGGCGGCCTGCACGGCGAAAGCAATCTCGGACACTTCATATCCGCGGAGAATATGAAACGCCTACGTTATTCCATACATTTACGGTAAGTAAACTTATTTAATATAAACAATAATAACACAAATTTATTGCGAAAATTTGGCCAACAAAAATTGTAAATTTTTTAAAAATCTAAATTCACTTTTGGTACACGAAAAGTTTGCGCCTTATTGACAACCAACCATAAGTACACAGCGCTAAGCCAGTCTCTACCACACTTGTGCTACATTGTCTCTCTCGAACACTTTGCAGATTCCAAACGTCGCGCTCGGGTCGCCTCTCACTGCACACCGATATACGCTTGTTGATCTCACGCCGCACCGATTGTGATACGGCAGCGGCGCACGCCAAGGGCGTTCTGGAGGCGCCCAATGATCTCGTCACCGACACCGTTATGCCAACAAATCCCAAATATAGCGCACGCCAAGACCAAAGCAACAACAACAGTAACAGCAGCGGCAGTGGCAGCGGTAGCAGCAATGGCAGCAATATAAATGTCATCGCCGCAACGGTGGGCGCAACAAATAGTACAACAATAACAACTAACAACAATAACGGTAGCGGCAGCAATAAGATTTAGTAGTTGGTGCGAGCAGTGCGCACACAAACGCATCATTATTTTTTATTACTTTGGAAACAGTTGCGTTTACGTTTGCAACACTGGCACTGCAGTTATAATTAGTGGGCGGGCGGGCGAAAGGAAGTCAACCAGCGAGCTGGGGCGGCACGGAGCTGATGTGCATGGGCGCAGAAAGCAGCAAAACTTTGATTTCGGCTGCGTGGGCGAGAAGCCAATCACTCGTGCGGCATAAGCTGGCAACAACAATAGCAGCAATATTAAATATCTTAATTACAACAACAATATTCTACAATTTCACACTTTATTTCCTATGTTAACCATTTACATTAGTGCGCCACTGCGTCCATGTCATGTCAACCTTTTTTGTTCTCCATCTAAATAGTTAACGTCTCTTACGCTCACCTTACTCTTACCCCTCACAGCCATTCATTCACCATACACTCTCACTCTCATTTTGCCCATCTATGTTACAATCGAACACAAGCGCCCCGCCTCCTCCCTATGCACACACCTGCATACAACTCACACACATGCTCATCAACTAAATACCTTATGTACAATTCGATACAAAACACATTATGTATTTTTATTTATTTTAGAAATATTACTTAAATATACATATACTATATACTTGTATATATATATTTTTTTTAGTATCATAAACATACAATATATTACGATATACATATTATATATTTTTTAATTGAAAAACAATACAAATTGAAATGAAATTTGCAAATTTAATTACAACAAAAACAATTTCATTTTTAAATATTCAAATGGCCGACGCAACTGCTGCGCTTGTGAGGCAGCGCAGAATGATGGAGTTGCAGGCAAGTGGCTTATCTAGTGGGCAAGTTGTTGTGGCGCGTATGTATGTACATACATGTGTGTACATTTGAGTGTATTTGTGTTAGTGTATTGGATGTTGGCGTAAAAAGCTGGCAGTAACATAGAAAGTGTTTTTTGGAGGTTGAAAAACTTCTCTTTACAAATTTTTGTTTATGTAGATTCGCAAATCCATAAAAAAAATATATTTTTTTATTTATATAAATTCTCAAATCGAAAAATATAATTTTTTTTTATTTATATGAATACGCAAATCCCTACAAAAATATTCAGATTTTTTTTTAATCTAAATTAGGCAAATCATAAAAAAAATTATTTAGTTTTTTTGAAATTTATTATTTTGCTGATTATGAAAGACATTGGCGACGTTATATGCGCAATTTTCTTTAAGACATTTGAAAATTATTAGAATTTATTATGATTTTGGCATATCTTTTACATGATGCTCCATATTTACAAGTTGGAACTTATAATTTTTAGAAATTATCCTTTAAAAACTTAAAAACTAAAACATGGGATGATCTTAAATGTTTAATTATTGTAAATTTTATGTATTTTATAAGTTTATCCTTTCGTAATTCGGTGATCCTCGGCTTACTATCTCGTTCGCTGCCTATTCTTGGGTTATATTCTTCCTTCGCTTCCCTTCGCTAGAATTTTATTAGTAACTGTTATGAAAAAAAAGAATTCAAATTGATTTTGAATTTTCGTTGAAATGTGAATATATGTATGTATGCAAACGCTGATATCGGTCCATTTCGTATGTACGTACGTATGTGTGTGAATGTGATAATTTTTTTAGTTTTTTGAATTAAATATACAAAATATTTTAGTATTAAAAATAATTAAAGAAAACTCAAGCCAAATTAAAAATAAAATTAAATTAAAGACGAAATTAAAAATGTATTATTAAGATAATTATGTATAAAAAAGTAAAAAATATAATT
This sequence comes from Bactrocera zonata, assembly GCA_037783105.1. Taxonomy (NCBI): domain Eukaryota; kingdom Metazoa; phylum Arthropoda; class Insecta; order Diptera; family Tephritidae; genus Bactrocera; species Bactrocera zonata. The sequence goes on along the minus strand of JBAWJQ010000165.1, from coordinate 956,098 downwards.
AAAAATACAATAAATGAAAATAAAATAAAATATAAAAATAAAATTAAATTAAATATAAAAAAATTAAATGACAAAAAACAAAAATTAAAATAAAATAAATGAGGAAAAAACAAATATAATTAATATAGTGAGTGAGTGAATTTTAATATGAAAATTTCAAAAAATGTATTAATAAAAATGCAACACCACTGAGAGTCAATTAAAACAAAAGACGAAGTAAAGAAAAAATACATTTTTCAAACCTGAACATAAATTAATTCATAGTAAAATAAATTTAACTAATTTATTAAAAAAAATAATAAATATCAAAATAAAATAGATTTTCGTATTAATAATAATAGAAAGTAAATAAATATAATTATGATAATACAAATATTTATATAATAATGAACATTATTTTTTTTATTTAAAATGAACTATAAAATTTAAATTATTAAATTTTAATAAATTGAGTTAAAAACTACAATCAAAATAAAATAAATATTTTCATATCAATAATAATAAAAATTCAAGAAATATTTTAGTAATAATAATAATATAATAGAGATCAAAATAGAAAAAAGACTGCTAAAAATAATATTTGCTGTAAATCTTAAAATATATAATATTAATATACAAATAAACATAATAAAATCGAAAATATTAAAAATATAAAACGGACATTTTAGACAGAAAATTTAAATAAATATATTTTTTCAAATTAATATTTTTTTTTAATCTTAATAAAAATATAAATTTTTTTTATTTAAATAATGTTTTTTTTTTTAATTTTAGTTTTTATATTTTTTAAATTTTAATTTTAATGCTTTTTTAATTTCAATACATTGTTTTTTAATTTTTATTTAAATAAAACTAAAGATATTAATTTAAAGAAAATATTAAAAAAAAAATATTTTTGAAGATTTAAAATTAAAGTGAATTCAGTTAAATTTAATAACAAAGAAATTAACTTAATTAATTAATTTTTAATTTAATTAATTAATTAAAATTTAAATTTATAAAAAAATGTTTAATAAAACTTTGTATGAGTAATAGTTTAGCCTCTTTTAATACAATAAAAAATACTAAAAGAGTATTGCAATATGAAAAATCAACAAAAATTTAATATTATATAAATAATAAATTTAATACTATATAAATAATAAATAAGTTCATTACGAAAATAAAATAAACTTAATTCAAGAAAAAAAGTTTATCAAAACTCAATTATAATAAAATTTCATATAAAAAAATAAAACTTAATATAAAATAAAATAAAATTCAATAAAATAAACTTAATTCAAGAAATAAATTTGTTTCATAGCTCAATTATGTCAAAATTTAAAGAAATAAATTTAATTAAAAAAAAAAAAATTTAAAATTTAATGAAATAAATTTAATTAAAAAAAAATGATATAATTTAATGAAATAAATTTAATTCAAGAAAAAATTATTTGATCTAAACTGATTTTGCTTAAAATACAAAATATTGCTGAAATTACTTTAAAAAACTTTTAGTAAAAAAATTTGTATTTTTTTTTTCGAATAATGACTACGTGGTCTGAACATATTTGTTCAATTTTATGATGTAAAGTAATCTAATTAATAACTAATTTACTAAAATTTATTTGTTTTATTTTTTTTAACTCCTCAACGCCAAATTGGTTGTGTTTTATCATTAGTTTTTATAGAATTGTTACGCTGATCATGTGCCTTTTGTAACACGATTTAAGTTTATTAATGATTGTTTGCGTGAATTTAATCAATTTTTTATTTATTTAAAAAAAAATTAGTTATTAAATAGTTTATTAAATTTTTTATTTCAATTAAAGAAATATTTATATTTACTATTATCTATTAAAAAAATTGGCTAAGAAAGTTATTATTTTTTTTATTCTTGCTATTGAATTTTTTAAATAATTTTTAATGGTCTAAAATTAAAAAATATATATATATATAAAAATATTTACTGAGTGGCCTAAATTTAAAAGCAAATTTCGTATAAAATTTACTGATGCTGCGAATTGTGGCTTAAAACAAAATTATGATTTCATTTTGAGGCCTTGTATTTTTTGTGCACTTTTTCTTATTTTATTTTCAAATATCAAAAACCTCAAAGCAATCTAGGTGAGTTTTTGGCAAAAATAAAAAATTAGTTTGAAGTAAATATTAAAAAAAGGTTTATAATAATAATAAACTGATTGATTAGTTAGTGATTTTGATTTCTTTATTTCCAAATATGTATTTTTGAATATTAGCTTAAATATTAATTCTTAAACTATTAAAATATTAATTTAAAATTTATTTTGATGTTAAAATAAATATTTTATGCAGATTAAGCGGAAAAATGTCCAATAAGCCTCATATAGGATGGCACTTCGAGTATACACGAATTTGTTTGAATTTAAGGTTATGTTGAAATTTATTTTTCATCATTTATTATTTATTAAAAAATTCTATTTCATAAAAAATTATTAAAGACAATGTTAAATATTAATTTTTCAATTATACGGACATTATTTTAAAATGGCCACTCAAATAATTTTAAAATAATTATACAGAAAATTTTCAATTATGTCCACTGTAGAACGGAATTTCGAGTATACACGACGGACTTGTTACAATTTAAGCGATTCGGAAAGAAATAATTAATTTCTTATTTAAATTGAATTGAATTTTTTTGTTTCGGATATAAGGTTAAAATTAAAAGAATGATATTAATTTGATTTTGATAGAAAGTTGAAATTAAAAAAAAACAATAATAACTTGATTTCATAAAAAATTTCATACTAAAATTTAAAAATTAAAAATTTAAATTTTTTGACAATTTCAAAACATGAATTTGTACCAAGTGTACACCAAGCGCAATATAATCAGATATCTAAAACCAGAGAACTTAGAAATACAAAAAGGTTGACAGCGAACTTGTGCTAAGATCTCTGGTAAAGTTTTTGAATTCAACTTTGAGGTTAGATAACTTTTGAAACATTCAGAGTTCACACTTGTACACAGACATGTACATATTAACGATTCTTTTAATAATAGAGATACATTGCCGCGAACCTTAAAAGTAGCATTTCTGAAAAATAATTTAAATTAAATAAAATGAGAGAGAACGGAAACTTTTATTTGAAAACTCGGTTTATTGGAAATACAAAAAATTAGCTGCTGCTAAAATAAGAAGAAAAATATTTACTATATATAAAATATATTTTTTCGATTATTTCATATTTTCCAATGATATTAATATTTTAGTAATATTAAAAAGCTGTGTTTATTTTTTAGTGTTTACTTTAAAAACCTCCTTTTTTGGTAATAAAAAAATATAATTAAATTTGCTTATTATGTATACTATTTGATGAAAAGTTCGTAACTCGTGAAATATGGATAATTTTAGAAAAAATTTTATTTAAAAACAAAATCGTGGAACATGGATTATTTTATAAAAGAAAAACGTAAATCGTGAAATATCGTTTGATGACATTAATTTGTTTGTTCAGAAAAAATGCTCTTAGATATTGTGTTAAATTATTGCTAGATAATAAAATCTTAAATATTGAGTAAAAAAAAGCTTAAAAACAAATTTGTTGAAATTATTTTGGAGACAAAGTGAAATTTTTGCTTATATAATTTAAATATTTACAATTTTTTTTATTCAATTTGTACTATTTGCGTATTATATCATATTTTTATAGTGAGAAAACATTTTTTTTTTTTTTAATTTTATTATTTTAAATATTTTTTGCAATTATTCAATTATTGATTAAAGAAGTAAAGTAAATTGATTTTTAAATTGCTCTCAATCTCTGGTATTATTTATTTGTAAATGAAGTACATACATATATTACATTAAATAATTATTTTTTTTATAAAGTCATTATCAAATATTTTTTTTTTTTTTTGTAATCATTATTATATAATTTCTTTATTATTACATTAAAGTTTTTTTTATAGAATCGTTATCTAGATTTTTTTTGTGAAATCATTAATATATTTTTTTTTTATTGTTTTTGTTTGTTTTTTTTATTATAAAATCTTTATCATACTAAAATATTATTTTTAAATCATTATTTTATTATTTTTTTTTTATAAATGACTTGTTATATTTTATAAAATATTTTTTTATAATTATATTTTTTTATAAAATCATTATCAAATTTAAATATTAATTGTTTAACCATTATTGCATTAATTTTTTATAAATTATTTTTTTTTTATAAATGACTTGTTACATTTTGTAAAAAAATGTTTTTATAAATTCACAATCATATTAAAATTCGTTTTATGAAGTCAATATATTAATGTTTTTTTATAAAATCACTATCCTATAATTTTTTTTCAAATCATTATGATATTAAAATATTTTTTTTAATAAATTCATTTTCATTTAAAAATTTTTTTTATGAAATCATTGTCATATATGTACATACATATATCTTTTTTGAAAATCATTATCATTATTATTATTCTTTTTTTTTTTTTTTTTTTTTGTAAAATCATTATTATACACAATTTTTTTATTTAGTATGCTCAACATCCTCTCCAGAAATTTAGATATTTTTTTCCTTTTGAATTATTTGTTCAATATTTGTTTTTATAATAAATTTCTATGCAATGGCTTACATATTTATTTGTATGCCTGTGTGTGTGTATGTATGTAAGCATTTCTGTGATACGATATGAGCGTTTTGCATTTACGATATTCGACGATTAATAAAAAAAGAGAGATCTTTATGAAAAAAAAAAATAAAATATCTGTAAAAAATATTAAAATAATAATTAATAAACTAATAAGTGACTAACAAAGGAATTAAAAAATAATTATGCGTACAATAATTAGAATGCAATATTTTAGTGTGTATAATTTAAAGTTATAGTTTCATGATTCCCCCATTTTGTTGCACATGTTGCATATACCTATTAAACATTAATTGAATAATTATTAGTTAACAATGAAAATATACATATATATTTGTGTACATATGTATATAATTGCATATGATCAATCAAGTGTTCTTTACAAATATACAACAATTTTATTTAAATAATAACTATGATAATTAATAAAAGTTAATGCTTACAAATAACAAATTGTGTTTACGCTATAAAATGTATATATATATAAATATATATGCATATATATTAATTTTATTTATTTGAAATGCGCAATATAACCACTAACACACACACACATGCTTAGGTGGTAGTTGTACAACTTTAAGTACAAATGTGTGTGTGTGTATATATTTATATTTGTAGTTTAAACAATTAATTCTAGTAACTAGCAATGAGATCTGATTAATTTTTGTGACATATCCCCGCCGCCTTTTTAAAATCGATAAACAATAATTAATTTTATAATAAATGTGTGTGTATAAATACATACATACATACATGCATATGTGTCTGATGTAGTAGTAGGGGGTTGTCGGTGTTGTTGTAGTTTTATGCTTTTAATTCAAGCGCAGAATTTGCAGTAATAAATGTGTATGTGTTGATCACTACACATTTGCATATATTTGTATGTAGAAGTTAAATGGAAATGGAGAAAGAAAATTATTTTTACTAAACTAGAATTTTGAATTGTGAATTGTTGGCGAAAAGTGGCAATAAAATAATAATGTTTTATAATTATGAGAATTTAAAGTTTTTTGGTTTCATAAAAACTTGCAAATCATTAAAAAATAGATATATTTTTTAATTTTTGTGCGTTCATTAAAGTTTTTGAAATATAATTAGTTGAATGTTTTTTTCTAGAAGATTTAAGTTTATTGTTGAAATGCAAAGTAATTAAAGATACTACAAAAACAAATGTCTTAATATTAGAAAAACAAAAATTAAGATTGAATTTTGAAACTTTTATGCTAAATTCCAAAAAATTTCAAAACGGCATCATGAATATTTAAAGTTTGAAAAGTCGCTAGGGTTGGTTTTTTGTTGAGTAAGAGACTTACAGCCATATTTTTATTATTATTTTAATTTTTTAAAAATAAAAGTGGAATATTGCAAAAAGAAAATATTAATTTCGGAGTAAAAAATATTTTCGGAGTAAAAAAATATAATAAGAGAGTATTAATTTCGAAGTAGAAAATATTTGCAAAGTAAAAAAATATTTTCGGACCAAAAAAATATTTTTGGAGTAAATACAACTTTTTTTTCGCTTAACATTAATATTAAGAATTACAAAAAGACCACTAGCGAAGAAAATATCACCAATATCGTAAATATTTTAACAATGTTCCACTAGTTTTTCGTTTTCAGAAACTTGAAGCCATATTTTTTTATTATTTTTGTTTTCTATTATTTTAATTTTTATTTTATTTCAATTTTTTTCTTTCCACTTGAAAAAATTAAAGACTTTTCCATAAAAAATTAAACAATCAAATAATTAAGTAAAAAATTTAAAGTTCAAAATTTTTTTATTTTTCACTGGTTCAAAATTTTAACAAACGAACATAAAAATTATTGTTTAATTTTAATTCTTTGTTTTATTTTACATAAAATAATAATTCTTTGTTTCATTTAATTTTAATTAATTTTTTTTTATTTCCATTTGAAAAAATTAAAGACTTTTCTATAAAAAATTGAACAATCAAATAATTTAGTAAAAAATTTAAAGTTCAAAAATTAAAATTTTTTTTTTAAATTTAATTTAATTTTAAATTTTAACAAACGCACATAAAAATTATTGTTTAATTTTAATTTTTTGCTTTATTTCATATAAAAAAATAATTCTAATAAAATTTTGTTTAATTTTGTTATGAAATTAATTCTTATACAATTTTGTTTAATTTTTTTTTATTCCCACCTTAAAAAATTTCTATAAAAAGTTAAACAACCAAATAATTTAATAAAAAATTAAAATCGATATTTTGAAGTTAAAAAACTAAAACTATTTTTTATTTTATTTTTGCTGCCTTAAAATTTTAACAAATTACCATAAAAAGGATCTTTCTAAATTTAATTATGTGTTTAATTTTTACGAAAAAAATATTTTATTCAATTCTTATTAAATTTTAGGTAATTTTTTTAATATTTTTGTTTGACAATTTTAAATTCAATTTTACATTTAGTATTTTTTTGAATTTCATTAAAATTTAGTAGTTTTTTAAATATTTTCGCTTAACAATTTTTAATTACTTTACATCCAGAAAAATAAAAATTCATAAAAATAACTGAAAACAATTTTGAACATTATTTTGTAGTAAAAATTAAAAAAAAAATTCAAATTTTGGTAATTAAAAAAAAAAAAATTGGTAATTTAAAATAAAATCAAAATTTGGTAATTAAAAAAAAATCAAAATTTGGTAATTTAAAAAAAAAGTTAAAATTTGGTAATTTTTTACATATTTTGCTTGACAATTTTTAATTACTTTACCTCAAGAATTAGAGAAAAATATATTTTTTTAACATTAATATGAAGTTAAAACATTTTTTAAAGCACTCTTCAATATGAAAAGTGCAGATACACCTTTTGCAGTCACTGTAAATGCGCTATGTAGTAGTGCGTTGCAGTTAAAAAGCAAGTCTTTGTGGAAAGCAGATATGAAATTTAATTCTAAAACAAAAGTAGTGATTACAGTTTGTCTTAAATACATAAATATGTGTGATAAATTACATTATGAAGTAAACAATTAATGAGAAAAAGTGAAAATATGAATTTAATGTCTAACTATAAGTAAGTATGCGGCAAGTAAAAAGCAAAAACAATTATTAACAATAAAAGTAGAAGTTTTAAGTTATGAAAAAAAATTAAAAAAAAAAGAAAATTATACTTGTACAATATTTTGGTAATAAATAAATGAAAGCATTCAACTAACAAATTGAAATGGCCATACTATATACTTATACATATGTATGTAATTTAACAGTAACACTGAAACAAGCAAGCATACACCCACAAATGTAGTGTTAGCGCCTGGTATCGAGGGACGGTGGACGGTTTAGTGAAAATTGTTGCGACGCTTAAGTTTAAAGAAAATGTAGAGAGTTAAATGCGTGTATTTTAAAGTTAAAACACTAACACCTTCAACACTAGCAATTTATTTAACCGTTAAGTAACGTTTAATAGAAAACTTATTTTATATTTCACTTGGCAAGTTGGCGAAATATTAAAAAATGAGCGGCGAATACATATGTACATGTTCAAAAGCAAGCAATAGCGGTAGTTTTTTGAAAATATTAAAAAAAAAAAAATATGATGAAATAACAAATTATAAATAAAAACAGAAAATTACAAATAAAAAAACAAATTATAAATAAAAAAAAATCAAAATAAAATTGTTTGGAAAACTGTCAGTTTAATAAGATCAGCCAAGCTACTGTAGTGAGTTAAATAGAAAACAACTAATGTTAACTATTATCAATAATGAAAATATTAAATAGCAGCTAACATACAAACATATATACATTTGTGTGTGCATATATTTAAGTATATAAGTATAAACAAAAAACAATAAATGCATACAAAGTGAATCACACAACACAACAACAAACATATTGTAAGGAATATACTAAAAAATCATACTACATAGTACATAGACACACACAAACAAACACAAACAAGAAAACAAATGAAAGAAATTTATTTTAGAAAACAAATTAATAAACAATATAAAGCGGGTGAGCGCAAAAAAATATAAAACACACAAAAAGTAAAGCAAACCCGTGGGCATAAGTGAAAGAAGATACTTATCTATGCAGTAATCAATAAAATGAAAATGATTGTTAAAAAATAAATAACAGTTTTTTATTTAAATGTTTATGAAAAAAAAATTAAGTTGAAAAAATACAAGCAAAGTGTTGGGTAAGTAATACACAATAGGCGAAATATTTACTAAAATACTAATATTAATTAAACGAGCAATAAAACACCATTAAACATTATAATTTCTTTAAAACAGTATAAAAAATAAAAATAAATATATTTTTCAACTAATTTGCGCTCAAATGCACAAATAAACACGCAGAAGCATGCTCTATTAACATTTCACAATTGGCGCCTAAAATTATGCAACATTAAATAGAGAGCCGCACCAGCGCTGCCGACGTCTTAGAAATATGACACTTTTCCAACATCTGCAATTCCACCAGGCGACCAGGAGTAGGCAGCAAGTAGCTGGCGGGCCAAAAACTGCGTGCAGCTTCTTGGAGATGTGTCCATTCACAATGACAAATTAAAAAAATATTTTGTGCCTGAACGTACCCATTTTGAACCTGCACACGATTATGGTGAGCAATTGCCAGAAAATTAAAAACGTAAACACGTGTTAATAATAAATTATAAATAAATAAAGCAGAAATAATAATAAATTAACAAAATATTAATAGTTTTTTAATAATTCCAAACATTTTTCTATTGTGAATGGTTACAGTTGAAAGAAGTTGCGCCACTGACATTTCTTCACATGTGTTATTGTTTTGATTCAAATTTGCAGATATATAGAAGAAAACGCGGCGCATAATTTATCAAAAAAATTCTGAAAGAAAATCGCAGCCAAAAGTACTCAAATGGCTAACGATTCGTCCGATAGTGATTACAATGTTGAAGAGTTTGTGAAGCCGAAACGTGTGCGGCGCACAGTGAATGACGATACGGCTGATTTGCTGGGCAACTTTGACGATGTCAAGCGACAGGAGATACTGGATGGCACCTATGTAGAAAAAGCGGCAGCAAGCGATTCCAGCGAAAGTGAGGAAGAGGATAGCGATGCAGAAAATACAGATGAGGAAGCAGCTACAGAAAATGGTGAAGCGAAAGATCCCACTACACCACAAGCGAATGGCGTTGGCAGTAGCGACGAAGAGGACACCGATGAGGTGAAAACCAATTTGACGAAAGAACAGTTGGGTGCGCTGATGCGTGGTGCAGCGAAAGCCAATCGGCATGTGCTCTATGTGACTAATTTAAATTTCGAAACGACAAAATCCGATTTGGAGTCGCACTTTGGCAGCGCCGGCACGGTAAAAAGTGTGCGCATACCAAAGAAACGACGCGGTGGTTTTGCGTTTGTGGAAATGGCTGATCTGGAGGGCTATCAACGTGGTTTTCAACTACACAATTCTATGCTGCAAGGACGCACGATTAAAGTGCAATTCTCAGAGGCGGGCAAAAAGAAGTCTGCAAATAAGAAAAATATATTGAAACAGAAAAATAGAAAATTAGCTGAAATGCGTAACGAGCAGAAGACATTTACGAAGAGCGGTAAATTCTACGATAAAAATTTGAAAAAGGAGAAAGCAAAAGATTTGCTTGCACGTAAACGTTGGCGTAAGCCGGCGGGTGCTAGAGGACCGAAACCTTAATTTTATCGTTTGCAATTGTTAGAATTATTAATAAAACTTCTATTTTACTGACAACAACACATCAGACTAATTTTTCCACAATTTAGTCTACTTTAACAATGTAACACACAGGTGTACCTTCACTTGTCGCTGGATTATTTGAGCCAGCGCACAATGTAGAAGTTCTTCTTCCCCACACGCAGCAATGAGAGTCCATTTTTCAGCACATGAATGCCATGCGAAATAATTTCAGCGATATTCTGCACACGCTTTTGGTTAATGTAGAAGCCGCCAGCGGCTATAATTCGCATCGCATCACCTATAGCAAATGAAATTTGTGAGTTGCATAAACGTTTGTGAATTTTGTTGTAATTCTGCTTACTTTCACTGTTGAAACACTTTGCCTTCATTGCCAATTGCAGCATAGACATGCCCGGTTCGGCTAGTACGTCCACCACTTTTGCACCGGCGAATGTCTGTTTCACCTCCTCGTAATTGAGTTCTCCCAACGCATCTACACTACCCTTATATAAAGCGTCTGTTATGCGCTCTGCCTGCTTAAGTCCCTTTTCTGCAAATAAATAAATTAAATATATATGCATAGTATAACACGAAGAATTTACCTCCATGCACGAGCAGTGTAACATCTTCGGCTAGCAGTGTTTGTGCTTTACGCTTTTCGGGCTCCTTTTTATGTTCACGCATCAACAGTTCAACTTCTGGCAGTGGTATGAATGTAAAAAGTTTTAATAGCTTTTCAACCTCGGAATCAGGCATGCGCACAAAGAATTGGTACAGCGCAAATGCAGAGGTCTTCTCTTCATCCAACCAAACAGCATTTCCTGCCGATTTGCCAAATTTGTCACCTTCTTCGTTGGTTACCAACGGCAATGTCATGCCAAAGACCGGCGTTTTAACCACACGACTTATTAACTCATGCCCGGTCATCAGATTACCCATCTGATCGGAGCCACCCATTTGGAAACGACAATCATAGGCACGACATAAATGCAACCAATCGTATGCTTGGAAAATTTGATAAGTGAACTCTGTAAAACTCATGCCAGACTCGGACTCTAGGCGCGTTTGTACAGATGATCGTGATAGCATGGAGCCCATACGGAAATGACGACCCATGTTGGCTATGAAATCGATGAGATTGATATTCGCATACCAGTCGGCATTGTTCACAACACTTTAAAAAATAATGATACATTATTAAAATGAATCTTTTTACTAAGAAATAAAGACTACTTACCGTAATTCAGGCAGTTTATGTTTGTATTTTTTGTCGTCCCACAAGCAGTCTTGATGATTTTTAAATATACGCTCCAATTGACTTCTAATGCCTTTTAAATTCGTTTCGATTTCGGTTTCACCCATTTGATTGCGTTCTGTTTTGCGTCCACTAGGATCGCCAATCAAGCCGGTAGCACCGCCAACCTAAAATACCAAGATATATGAGTAATATTTACCTTCACTTACAACTGTATGTAATTTAATGCCTCACACCAGTGCAATAGGATTATGACCGGCACGTTGACAATGCAGCAAGCCCATTATCACCAGCAAATTGCCTACATGCAAGCTATTGGCTGTTGGATCAAAGCCGGCGTAAATTGTTTGTGGTCCACTTGTGAAGAGTGCTTTCATTTGTTCACTTTGTAAAAGGTTAAAAATAAATTGCATTATAAAAAAATCATTTAATTTAAACAAACATATTTACTTTGCGGTATCGGGAAAAATGTCTTGAAAGAAACCACGTCCTTTAAGCGCCAGCAGATTTTTGTACGTAATATTACGCTTGGTGTACACATGTTGCACTTGTTTTAGTAATAATGTTTGTCGGCGTATCATTTTATGCTTATTAATTATTTAAATTTTGTTATAAATACTGATTTTCTTATATAAAACAGTTTTTATTCTGGAATTTATGCGCTCCAGCGCGGAAATGTTGAGTAATAAGGTTAATTTGAAGACAGCTGATTTTATTTTGGGAACAGTTGAACGACTAGACTTTACAGAACAGATATGTTATAATACGAGAATTGTGATTTGTTTGAATCATTTCGACGTGTATTGATTATGCGAAATATATTTTATTTATTTCAAGGACTTTTCGGATCGAGAGGGTTAAAGTTGACCCGACAAATAGATTCGGAGATATGAGCGGGTTTTTTAACTTGATGTTATCGGCTCTCGAAACTTAAAACTTGGATTTCTCGAAACGTTTTCAGAATTAGTGAGGAAATTTTCTTTAAACAAGTTGGACCGATTTTTTACATTATTAAGAATCTACCAATTTGTTAAAAATCAAATTTTTGACTTGTTCTTCGAGTATTACCTGAATTCATTTAAGTAACGACAGGGCCATGAACCAAAAAGAGAGTTAGAAGGTAGAAGCATGATTATATGAGGTTAGTTGCATTGGGACAAAGTCACTCCAGGCTAATGTGTATAACATAGGTTTCGCGAGGAGAGATGGTAATTGAACGATCAGCGTATCGTTAAAAGTCAAGTTGTAACGTATAACAATCGATAGTATATACATATGTATATATATAATAAAGCAAAGAGACGACTCTGCCTCAAAAAGTACATGAAATGGTAATATCTTTCTAAGATCCATACCGTCGTTTCTTAAACAATAAATTGGTATAATTTTTAACTAAGACGAGATTCAGATAAAATTTCGGAGATCTTGCGGATGTCCGAATTGTACAGTTTTGATCACATCTTTATATACCCGATCTACAAGGTTTTTTCTACGAACCAACTATTTATGGAGGTTTAAGCTTCTAAATCCTTCTTCTTCTTTACTGACGTAGACATAGCTTTCACGCTTATAGCCCAGTTTACAACAATGCGCCAGTCATTCTTCCATTTCGCTGTATGGCGCCAATTGGAGATTTCAAATGTAGCCAGGTCCTTCTTCACCTGGCTTTTCATGGACCATAAATAACCTATAGAAAATTTCTCTTAAAAACTCTTAACGCTGACTTCGAAGTTATGGCTGCCAACAGAGACGTGTGAGTCTTTGATGACAGGAGATATTTCGCCTTGACCTCATTCACTTCTACACAAATTTGCTTCGCTTCCTTATTCAGTCTGGAGAAAGCAAAACTAACGGCGCGGATGTTGAGGCCAATGATATCAATATCATCTTATAGAATATTGTACCCTCTCTATTTAGCTCTGCAGCTCGTTTCATTTTCTCCAGCAATAGATTAAAGACGTCTCTTCCAAGGTTTGGCGCTGGGCTAAAGCTTCACTGACAAGTTCCAATCAGTTTGTTAACGGTGGGCTTTAGTCTTTCACACAATACGCTCGACAGAACCCTATATGCCATGTTGAGGAGGCTTGTCCGACGGTAGTGGGATCTTCCTTATTGTGGATTGGGCAGATCACACTTAAATTCCAATCGTCGCGCATGCTTTGGTCAGAACATAGTCTACAAAGAAGCAGATGCATGCTCCTTATCAGTTCTTCGCCACCGTATTTGAATAGCAGGGCGGGCAATCCATCGGCCCCGACGAACTTCTTCATGCTCGGGCAATGAAATAGTCGCTCCGTCCTCATCGATAAATCCAACTAATCCTAATTAAAACTAACTTATCTTGTTGTGCCACTTTTCAAAATACTTTTTCACATATTTTGGCTTAATCCTCGGAATAGGTTAAGAGTTATGTATGATTAAAATAATTATTTATACTGAAAACCCAATCCAATTGCTTTTCAGTTCTTTAAAAAAAAAAATCTTACTCAAATCTGATTCTAAACTGATCATTTGAAGATTTTTTCAAACAAAAACGTTTACAAGCTTTTCGAGGGAACAATATTTTCCGTATTTATCTCAAGTTTTCGATTCGGAAACAAAAGTTTTCAAAACTGAGTGTATCAAGTTCACTTCACTGATTATTAAATAAACCATAGACGAGAAAGATATGAGTAAAAGTTAAAATAGAGAAACGTCAAATAGCTCTTCCATTACATTTCCAAACTTTCGATTGGAAATGTCTATAATAATATCTCAGTTAATTGGTAATATAACTTGGAGATGTCATAAACTTCAAACGATTCGAAAAGAAATAAGTTTTAGAGCAAAAAAGTCATTGAAAACGAAAGCTTTGCAGACAATACCTGCTGAAGAAAATCCCGATATAAACTCGGCTATTGTTAATAAAATGTCGAAGATTTCAAGAAATCTCTACAAGGGTCAATCCATAGCGGTTTTCACAAGCGGAGGCGATGCCTGTGGCATGAATGGCGCGGTGCGCGCATGCGTACGAATGGCCGTCTATTTGGGCTGTCAGGTATGGACGAAACTCAATGAAGCTGAATTAGGGAATGTAGTCCCCACATTTTTTACATTATCATTCCTTAAGGCTTTCATGATACGTGAGGGCTATCAAGGTATGGTGCAGGGTGGCGATCAATTCGTCAAAGCAACATGGGCGTCGGTATCGTCAATTATACATGTGGGTGGCACGATAATCGGTTCGGCACGCTGTAAAGAATTTATGGAACGTGAAGGACGCAAGAAAGCCGCTTACAATTTGGTGCAAAGAGGTACGTACAGCTATATCACTAGAATATTGAAATCGTAGAGCATAGTTGATTTGTATACTTCTTCGTAGAAATAAACCGTTTGATTGTAATCGGCGGTGATGGTTCACTAACCGGCGCGAATATATTTCGTATAGAATGGACTGGTTTACTAGACGACTTGGTTGCTTCGGGTAAAATAACACCACAACAGAGAGAAAAATGTAAAGATTTACATATTGTGGGCGTGGTAAGTGGTGTAATGTATCGTACAGACGGCATAACTGCTAACTAATGCATACTTTTCAGGTTGGATCCATCGACAATGATTTCTGTGGCACGGATCTTACTATTGGCACAGACTCAGCGCTGCATCGCATCACAGAGGCTATCGATTCGATTGCGAGCACAGCCTACTCGCATCAGCGGATTTTTATAATGGAAGTTATGGGACGTCACTGCGGGTTAGTGTAATCACAGTCTAACAGAACTTCAGAAGCATTAAATTATTGAGTTTAGAAGTAAATATAGGACAGAAGGGTCGCATATGCATAATCAGTTAAAAAATTATAGAATGGTTTTGGCTTATTATAAATATTACTTTTGGGATGGAAGAACTCCCACCTAAAAATGGTCGAGGCTCTCCATTCCGAACCATTGTATTCTGAGCGCCTGTCTGTCCGTGCAAACTATAACTTGAGTAAAAAATGAGATATCTCCATTAAGCTTGATGTTTGGGCGAAATTCGACCATTGCCCTCAAAGAAAAAACGTTATAATTAAGATTTAAAAGGCTATATTTAAGACATCGAAGTATGAAGGGGCATCTGTGGTTTGGTTACATGGCGGTTCCCAAACCCAGCGCAAAACCCTGGAGAGGGATGTTTCGCCTTCTGACTTTAGCTCGCATTTTAACCGATTTTTTTGGCTACTCAAAGGATACTTGGTCTAAAGCCGGAAGTCGTGAGCTGCTTGAGCCATATGTAAAATAATCGTTTCTGGGCACTTCTAAGCGAAGGAAATGAAGTGAAGTGAAGAGAACTTTCCAACTTTTCAACTTCTACAAATGACTCCATTTTCAGCGCGTGGAACTGCCCTCTACCATAAAGTAAATAGGTGAAATAAGATAATACGAGAGCTGCTATATATATTTCTGGCCTAATAATGAAAATAGGCATATTTATCAACGGAAATGGTTTTTTTTTTCGTTGGATTTGGCTCGTCTTGGAAGACCCACACGGTCGATTACTGTTTTGTTTCGGGCTCATACGCATAGATCCATGATTCGTCACCTGTGACGATCTTATAAACGTCTTTTGAAGCACCGCGATCGTATTTTTTCAGCATTTCTTTACATCAATCCATACGAGCCTTTTTTTTTAACAATTGTTAAATTGTGCGGGATCCAACGAGAACAAACCTTTTTTACGGCCAGTTGTTCATGCAATATCGAATGTATGCTGGTGGGAGAAATGCATAGGCATGCCTCTATCTGAAGGTATGTTACATGACGGTCTTGCATTATCAGTTCACGTACGGCATCGATGTTTTCTGGCACAACGGCTGTTTTTGGATGACCTTCACGGAATTCGTCTTTGAGCGAGCGTCGGCCACGATTGAATTCGTTGTACCAGTTTTTCACAGTGCTATAGAATGGTGCTTCATATCCATACAAAGGTTTTAGTTCATCGATGCACTCTTGTCGTGATAATCCACGTCGAAAGTTGTGAAAAATGATCGCACGAAAATGTTCATGAGTTAATTCCATTTTTTGGCCGAGATGAATATTTTAATTCCCTGTAAATAAAACAATTCACGATTAAATGACAAAACGTTATGAGTGATGTTATGCTAAAAAATGTCAAACTTTCCAATGGAAATGTCAGATTGCACCTGGCAACACTTAGTATTGCCTACTCCAGCCTATGTAACCACTCTCACTTCCTTGTATGTTTAAAGCTGCCAAAAGTGAGAGAGCTCTCTAAATAAATACATTAGAAACTTTATTACAGCCAAGAAGGTGCTTAAGGGTTTCATAGGAGTCGGAGTTAAAATTTGACTAATATATTTCCCAGCTCTATATATTTAATATACGAATTACAAACTTTCGGTCGACTTTATATCGTCTATAGCGGTCAATATAACATATGAGTTATCGCAGTGAATTTAAGAGAGCATCTCTTTCTGCTAACAGTAGGTGCGTACGCCTAAAATCGGACCACTACATCCTCCGGCTCCCATATACCTAACAATTTTTAAACCTTCGGCTGTCTTTATAGCATTTCTATTGATCAATATGTGAGCTGTCATTGAAACCCGCAGAGAATATTTTCTGACAGCGACATTTTTTAATCAATACCCAGTTTCGCTAATAGTTCGACTGTCACCAAAATTTGTCCGTCCTTACTTGTTATTTGCATGTAATTAAACTAAATGCCAATGGTTTCCTTTTTGCAGTTATTTAGCAATGGTCTCTGGCATAATATCGGAAGCAGATTATGTGTTTTGTCCCGAGGCACCGCCGCCATTGGATTGGCATGAACGTTTATGTTCCAAGCTTCAGAAGGTATGTAAAGGTATTTTTTTATACAAGTGGTTTTAAAGAAAAAATAAAAAAAAAACATAATTTAATGTTATGGCCAAGAATTCAGCTTTTTCATAAATATAAGGGTTTGCCTTCATGTTTTAAAAATAATTTCGTGCAAGTGATCGCCGCGACTGGCTCGAATAAATTCCAGCTGAGAGGGTCATTTTTCGACCACTTTATGCAGCGATAGAGCCCATTTGCCAGCGCTAATGCATCTGATATTCTCTTTCCTCCCTTTCTCCATATCTGACTTATATGCGTAGACAAGCGATTTCGCATAAGACCACAAAAGTAGTTCAGCGGTATTACAGTCTGTCAAGTAAGAGCGTGGTCGACTTTACCGACAGTTAATGAAAGATTTTGCTCTAATTCCTTCGCGAGCCGATAAAGGGAAGCTTTGTCCAACGACGCATTGTTAACAAAGGTACAGTTGTCGTTGATCTTTTGAAAGAGAATTACGTTAAACGCCATGAGTGCTAAGTACGCGTCGCGCTATGAGGCTGTGTTCCTTTGCATCCACCCGAAAGGTCCCAAAATGTCGCAATCAGCGGCGGCTAAATATATGAGAAAGTCGAAGGCATTTGTACAGAAGTGGATACAGCGATATACTATGTAGTGGCTAAAAATGTCGATGATTTACCAGAACGTGGTTCGATAGGAAAAGTGGACAAAAAAGATGAAAAAAGGATAGCGAATCTGTTTTCGCGGAATCCTGATTTAACATTGCCGCAAGGTCAAGCAAAATTAATGGCAAAAGGTTTAGATATGACCTACGAAACTATCCGAACTCTTCTTCATACTCATGAACTGAATTGGCGCAACACAATGAAGAAGCCTCTGTTGACTGAAAAACTTGTGACAAAGCGACTCGCTTGGGCGCATGAGAATATTGATAGAGATTTTAAAAATGTCATTTTTACTGATGAATGTTCTATATGGGCACGTTCTGTCCTCACGCGAGCCTGGTCAACTTCCACCAATAGGCTTGTTCAGCGGACCGTAAAACGTGAAATAAACATGTATCTTTGGGGCTTCTTCTCAAAAAGGCTTTACTGCTATCTACCAAACGATGGCTCATCAGAAAAAATGAAGATTGGATTCTGCAGGAAGACAAAGATCCTAAACACCACAGCAAGCTTTGTACACAGTGGAAAAGTCAATCTGGCATCGTTACATTGTATTGCCCGTCGCAGTCGCCCGATGCAAACCCTATTGAAAATGTGTGGACATATATTAAACAGAAGCTTCGGGGAAGACGCACATACACTTTGCAGTAGTTGTCTTACGAAATTCGTCGGATCTGGAGATCCTTGCCAATAGAATACGCCCTCAAATTAGTAGAAAGCATGCCTCGGAGATGTCAGGCAATTACCGACGCCGCTGGTGACTGGACATATTATTGACCAATGAGTACAATGTTTATAAATTAACACGACCATACTCTTACTTGACAGACTGTAAATCACACGATCTTTGAAATAAATTGATTGTTTCGCTGATTATGTAGCATATATCACCGTCTTGTTAGAACCAAAGGTCGTCCGCATGAACATCCTACAATTTAGTTACGAAAAATTCATTAGTCAGGGCTCTATAGCGTTCCCCATTGACTGTAAAATTATGGCCGGTTCATTTTTGAATAAATATGGACCAATGTTTCCCACTGCCCACAGAGTACACCAACCAGTGACTTTTTGAGAATCGCTACAACTTTGTTTATCAATGTTTCCATTCAACTAAAAGTGAGCTTTGTTGAACTACATTTTCTGGTGAGGTTCGGGATTGATGGTCATCTCATCTCGGGCCCATTCACTGAACGTGCGACGCGCTTGATGACCGTTCGGTTTCATTTCTTGCATGAGTTGGATTTCGTATGCCCGAAGATCAAGATCTTTTCGAAAAATCTTCCATAAAATGGATGAGCATAGCTCTAATCGTAGCGCACGATAGCGAATGGACTCATTCAGGTCTTCTTCGATATTCTGAGTCACAGCAGCAATAGCGTCTTCGGAGCGCATTGTACGTCTTCTCTGTGGAAGCGTATTACCCGCTAGAGTAAACGTGTTGAGGAACCGATCCATGGTTGCTCGAATTACCGACACTGTAGAGTGATAAATTATCGAGGTTGTTGTTGTTGTAGCGTTAGAAAACATCGCAGGAGTAAATTGGAGGAATCGAGGTAACAGTCCTTAGCCCGTTAAAACTCTGGGTCCATTTCGGTTACGTAAACCCGACTGTCGTGGAAACGGGGGTTCATACAACATATAACATTTGTTCTTCTCGAAGTCCAAAATGTTTTTAAATTTTTCTTATAACTCTACTCTCAAACACTTTAATGAATGTATATTTTGGGTGTTAGAATGTTCCCGGGGATATTTTGGTACATATTTAGACACTCTCACTTTTATTCTCTTTTACAATACACCCTCGTTATGTATAACTTTAACCAGGAGCGGGAATGTGGTCAACGTCTCAATATCATAATCGTTGCCGAGGGTGCGAATGATCTAAATGGCGAACCGATTACAGCCCAGATGGTGAAGCAAGTAATTTTTGACAGATTGGGTTGGGATAGTCGAATCACGGTACTGGGTCATGTGCAGCGAGGTGGTGCAACGAGCGCCTACGATCGTATTTTAGCCTGCCGCATGGGCGCCGAAGCAACCGTCGCGGTATTGGAATCCACCGCAACCACAACGCCAGTTGTTATTGTTTTGGTTAACAATCGAATTGAGCGGATTCCTCTCATGGGAGCGGTGGAGCGAACACAGGCAGTGAATAAAGCTCTGCAAGATAAGGATTGGGCGAAAGCGATCGCTTTACGTGGCGTAGCGTTTCAAGCGAATCTGCAAGCTTTGAAACTATTGTCGCAAACCAAAACGCCAAAGCCGAAGGTTGAAGGTCAAGGTGCCAATGTACGTATTATGTCTTATGTAATTTATGCTTTCTTTCACATATTTGAATAGGAGGCTTTCAATGTTGCCGTCATGCACGTCGGTTCGCCAGCTTGTGGCATCAATGCTGCCACACGAAGTTTGGTACGTACCATTATTTATAACGGTGACTCGGTGTATGGCATTAGGAACGGTGTGCTGGGGCTTGCAGCTGGTGAATTGAAGCCATTGGCTTGGTAACTATGCGACCACGAAGCACTCACGTGACTTTTTAACTATAATTATTGGTTTCAGGAGCGATGTCATCGGTTGGTGTGGTCAAGGTGGCGCTTTTCTTGGCATGAATCGTATTACTCCGGAGGGTAGATTTCCAGAAATCGCACACCAATTACGCGAATTCAAGATACACGCATTAGTGGTTATCGGTGGTTTCGAAGCTTATCGCACCGTCTTAGCGTTGACAATGGAGCGCCCAAAATTTATGGAATTCTGCATTCCAATGGCTGTAATACCATCGACAATTTCCAACAATATACCCGGTACCGAGTACAGCATTGGCGCTGATACCAGTTTGAATGAGATCACGAAAATCTGCGACTTGATACGCGATTCGGCGCGTGGCTACAAGAAACGTGTCTTCATTATAGAGACAATGGGCGGGCATTGCGGCTACTTACCTACCATGGCAGCTATGGCCGGTGGCGCTGATTCGGCCTATATCTACGAAGAAAAATTCAGTGTCCATGATATACAACGCGACTGTTATAATATGATAGCGAAAATGAATGGCGGCATTGATCGTGGACTAGTGTTGCGCAGTGAAGGTGCGAATAAAAATTACACTTCAAACTTCCTCGAACGTCTTTATGAAGAGGAGTCAAACGGTCTGTTTACGTGTCGCACCAATATCTTAGGTCGGTGTAAACACATGCAATTTTATTATGAACAACTAAAGAATACCAGTTTTGTCTTCTACTTTTGCATTAATTAGGTCATGTGCAACAAGGTGGCAGACCTACACCATTCGATCGTTGCTTGGCTACGGAGATGGGCATTGCTTGTGCTCAGTTTGTACGTGAACAGATGAAAAAAGCAGTGCAGCCAGATGGTACGGTTTTGGCGACAACTAAGCACTCTTCGTGCATGCTAGGCCTGATGGGTCCGGAGTATAAACTAACGCCCATGGAGGATCTATCCCATCAAACGGAGTTTCAGTAAGTTATGGCGTAGGAATGGGGTGATCCACTTCGAGGTTCCGTACTTTTTTTTTTAGAAAAAATCACAGAAACTTCAAATTTAATGGGAAATGTTTGTTATCATTCGAAAGAACTTTCTTTGGCATTTTTTTTTTTTGGAGAATATCTCTTTCAAACGTTGGTCGGCTGCGTCTCAGATGGTTCATCCATTGAGTTCAAATTTCGATGAATCTTTTGAGCATTTCGACTGATAACTGACGAACGACACACGAGATGTATTGCTGCTTGCATCGAAGCGGGATTGTCCACATAGACTTTACACTTTATATACCTCCACAGAAAAAAGTCTAACGGTGTGATATCACACGATCTTGGTGGCCAATCGACCGCCGCAAAACGTGAAATTATCTTCTCGCCGAAGTGTTCTCTCAATAAATCCATTGGTTGGCCCATTTTCGGAAAAGTCACCATTAACGGTTACTTTCTCACCGGCATCATTTTTGAAGAAATATGGACCGATAATTCCACCGGCCCAAGAACTACACCAAACATTTTTTTTCTGAATGAAATGACAGCCTCTGAATCTCTTCAGGTTGCTCTTCCTCCCGCATGCAGCAGTTTAGCTTATTTACTTACCCATTGAGTCTAAAATGGGTCTCATCGCTGAACAAAATTTGTCTTGAAAAAGTTGGATTTTCTTAGAACAGAGCCAATAAAGCGAAGCGATGTCGCTTGAGAAAGTCGTGTGGTTTCAGTTCTTACACAAGCACGTTTTCAATTTAAGATCTCGACGTATAATGCACCAAGTCATTCCATACTTCAGTCCGAGTTATTGTGAACGTTGGCAAATCGACTCTCCATGGTCTTCGTGTACACTCTCAGCTACGGCTGCTATATTTTCTTCACTGCGTGCTGGATGTGATCTACGAGGTTTGACAATTAAGTAATGAGATTGATTTTATTGCCGCAATTGTGGTAAACCTGTGACCTTGAAATTACCTCTCTTCCATCGCTCTAGCTTGTTTAGTTCACCTGCTGCGTCAAGTTGAGTAGACGGGTGTTTGTAGTGCTCGTCACGAAAACGGAAAAACGAAATCAAGAGCAACGCGTCGCGATAAAATTTTGCGCCAGATTGGGCGAAACAGCTTCCGAAAAATCGAGTTGTTACAGGCGATGAGAGCTGGTTTTTCCAATACGACCCGGAAACCAAACGCCAAAGCTCACAATGGTTGTCTCCGCGCGCCCCCCGCCCGAAAAAAGCTCGCATGAGCAAGTCGAAGGTGAAAACGATGATAATAGTAGCTGTGGAATCGCACAAAAAGAATTCGTTCCACCGGGGAAAACTGTGAATCAAGTCTACTATTGCCAAGTACTCGAAAGATTGCGAAAACGAGTCAACAGGGTGCGCCCAGACATCGCTCGTAACTGGATCTTTCATCACGACAATGCGCCGTGTTGCAACAGCCGCCTCATTCGCCCGACATGTCACCCTGTGACTTTTTTGTTTCCTAAAACAAAATCGGTGGCCAAACGAACCCATTTTGAGTCGATTACGGGCATCCAGTCGGCCGTGACAAGGGTACTCGCGGACATCCCAGTCGAAACGTTCCAGAAATGTTACGAAGTATGGAAAACGCGCTGGAATCGCTGTATAGCTGCCCATGGGGACTACTTTGAAGGGGATGGCAGAGTTGTAGAATAATTTTCGAATATACGGTTTTTATGGAATCAGTCTCATTACTTAATTGTCATACCTCGTATTTAGTCGAATGCTGCGTCTCAAGATGGGTGATGTTGCGAATAGTAAGTTCAGTAGGCCGATAAGTTGAGCTAAGCGCGCGAGACATACAAGTATTCTTTACAGATCGTGAATTTTCGTGATAAAGTTGAATGATTTGTAAACGTTCTTTTTGAAAAAGATACCTCTACTGGATCACCAGTTAGATGCTTCTTTCTTTCAAAAAATGTTATGAATTATCGATTATCAACAAATTGAAAATTTAAAACAATCACTAATTTTCTTATTTTTTACTAGCCTTCGCATACCGAAGATACAGTGGTGGTTACAACTACGCCCGTTATTAAGGATTCTGTCGATACACGATTCGGCCTACGCCGACAGTAAGTATTGTTAAATTCTTTATTATTTCAATGGAAAATCGATTCCAAATAAATGAGCAATAGATTTTTCAGCTGTAACATCTTCCCTTCAACAACCTGTGGATATCAATTGTACTGTTAATTAAGTCTAGCCCTCACGGATATTACCACATCACATATAAATAATTTACTGTCCTTCGAAAATGCAACTCTTATTATTTTTTATTGAATATTGAAATCGAAATAAATTCAGTTTATTTACTTCAATATAGTAGATTGTGTATAATTTTTGGAACCAAAATAACACTATTATAACGCCTGATTATTCAAATTTACCATTGAGTTGTTTACAAAAGTCGTTACTGTTAGACTAGTGGTGTTCAGAAAAAGTTCAAATAGCAATTATCCGTTTGAAGAACAATAAAGCGGTGGGGACCGATGGATTGCCGTCGGCGAAGAACTGATAAGGAGCATGTATCAGCTTCTTTGTAGAATATGGTCGGATGCAAGCATGTCCAACAATTGGAATATACATAAGTGTGCTCCGCCTAATCTACAAAAAAGGAGACCCCACAATCTGCGCCAACTACCGTGGTATTATCCTCCTCAACATCGCACATAAGGTTCCAATGTACATACTGTGTATTAAAGCCCATCTTCAACAAACTGATTGAACCTTATCACTGTGGCTTTAGGCCTGGAAAATCAACAAATGACCAGATATGCAACATGCCCCAAATTTTGGAAAAGACCCATGAAAAGAGAATCGACTAATACAACCTCTTCGTCGTCTTTATGCCACTATGTCTGAAATTGGTATCCCCGCAAAACTAATACTGCTGTGTAAAGTGAAGTAGAGCAATACCAAAAAATCTGTCAAGATAGGGAAGTGCCTCTCCGAGCCGTTCGATATCAAACGAGGTTTCAGATAAGGCGACTCTCTATCGCGCGACTTTTTCAATCTGCTGCTGGAAAATAATTCGAGCTGCAGAACTAAATAGATAAGGTACCATCTTCTATAAGAGTGTACAGCTGCTGGCGTATGGCGATGATATTGATATCATTGGCCTTAACACCCGCGCCGTTAGTTCTGCTTTCTCCAGACTGGACAAGGAAGCCAAGAAAATTCTAAAAGCAAGACCTCTTTATAGGGCTTTACAGCGACTTAACTCTTTAAGTGAAATTGTGGTTATTTTTGAAACACACACGCCAACCCTTTCCGAAGTAACCTACCTAAGCAAGCTGTGACTCTCTTGCCAAACAACCAACTCGTTCGGAGTTTTCAAGATAATTACAAAAATCTTCAAAATTTTCAAATTTACTAGTCTTTAATTTTCCAAATTTGTAATTCTACCATTTTTGTTTTTTTTTTTTTTGGAATCCTTTTTAATAACATCATTATCACTAAATTGAGGATTATTTGATGCCGATACCAAGGTGTGCTTAATAAAACAACAAAAAATTGAAACAAAAAAAAGAAAATTAGTTAAAAGCAAACGACAAGGAAAACACGAATAAACAATGAGCGAATTGACACGATTACGAGAATTTCTGAACGAATTGATACCCAGTGAAGATCAGTTGCAGCGTCTCTATCAAAACTTTTGCGCTCAAATACGCAAAGGCTTGGGCGCGAAGACTAACAAGGATGCAGACACTAAATGCTATCTAACATATGTGCAGGACTTTCCTCACGGCAATGAAACGGGCAAATATTTGGCACTCGATTTGGGTGGGTCACGGTTTCGTGTGCTGCTTGTCACGCTGAAGGGCGATCGTGACGCCGAACTAGTGGCAAAGATTTATGATCTAACAGAGAAGGAATTGCTCGGCACCGGTACGCAACTGTTCGATTACATCGCCAAGTGTCTGCATGAATTCGTTTGTGAGCAGAAGGTCGAAGGCGAACACATGGCGCTGGGCTTCACATTCTCATTTCCATGCGTGCAGACCGGTTTGAGTCGCGCCACACTGGTGCGTTGGACGAAAGGTTTCAACTGTTCGGATACAGTTGGTGAAGATGTGGGCGTTATGTTAAAATCGGCAATCACACGACGCACTGGACTTAAAATCGACATGGTTGCCATATTGAACGATACGACCGGCACACAAATGTCCTGCGCCCATCGCAATCCGGCATGTAATATTGGTTTGATTGTCGGCACGGGCTGCAATGCCTGCTATACGGAGAAGGTGGAGAATTGTGAACGTTTGGACTCCAAATATAAGGATCGACCTAAGATTATAATCAATGTGGAGTGGGGCGCTTTCGGCGAAAAGGGTGGTCTTGATCATTTACTAACCGATTACGATAAGATTGTCGATAAAAACTCGTTGAATGCGGGCTCACAGATCTATGAAAAAATGGTAGCAGGTGAGTTGACTAATTGAATTATTGGAGGTTGCATGAAGCATATTTTGATTTCAGGCATGTACATGGGTGAACTGGTACGCCTGATTACGTTGCGCGCCGTCAATGAGAATTTGATATTTGCGCAATGCAAGCTGCGCAAACAAATCACGGACATCCTGACGAAAAAACCAAATTGCATCGAAACGAAAGTACTCTCCGATATAGCCAACGATAAAGGTGATGACTGGCCATTGGTGAAAGATGTCTTCAAAGACATTTTCCATTTACACGATGCCGATCCTGATGACTGCATGAAATTCAAATATATATGCGATGTCGTTGCGAAGCGTGCAGGTAACATGTTGGGCGTTACACTGGGCGCTTTGGTGAACAAAGTTGGTGAAAGCTTCTCTATAATCGGTGTGGACGGCACTGTTTATCGTTGTCATCCGAACTTCGATGGTTATATGCGCGAAACGTTGGATCGTTTTGTGGAGAAGGATCGCAAGTATGACATTATGCTCTCAGAGGACGGTTCTGGACGCGGTGCTGCATTGGTAGCGGCTGTCGTTCATAGAGAGTATATTGAGAGAAAATCACTCAATAATAGGTTACATACATAATACACGCTGAAAATCTTTGGACACACCACAACTTGGACGACAGTTAAAAAACAAAAAATAGCACAATAATATTAGAACTAAAAAAAGTGTGTGATATGCATTGAACTAAACGAAAAAGATGACAAAGTACAATAAATAGCAAAACAGCATCAAAAGAGATTTTATTAAATTTCAAAAAAAAATTTTTTTTTATAACCTGAACCGGATATATTAAGATTATCACGAATTTTGCTATTCCCAGAAGGAAACGTCAGAGATCCTATAAAAACATATACATGTGTATATATATAAATGATCAGCGGGACGAACTGAGTCAATTTAGCCAGTCTGTCTGTCTGTCTTTATACAGTTCTACAATTTTTGAGATATCGGTCTGAAATTTTGCAGACGTTTTTACTTGCTCAAGAAGTTGCTGATTTGTTGGAACCATCGATATCGGACCACTTTTGCATGTAGGTGCCATGCGTACTGAACGATCAAAATCAGATGTTTGAAAAAACTGTTTTATTTGACGAGATGTCTTCCCGAAATTTGGTATAGAATATTACTCAATGCAAGGCTGAAAGCTCCAAAGAAATAGGTCAGATCAGTCTAATGTAGCACATAGCTGTCTTACAAACTGAACGTTCAAAACAAAGTCGTTTTATCAAAAGTATTTTTTATTTTAAGAGGTACATATCTTGACAAAATGTTCGATGGATTATTTTCTAAGGCAGTGGCAAAATATCCAATTGGATCACTATAGGATATAGCTGCTATACAAACAGACCGATTAAAATTAAGGTCTTATATGGAAACTTTTTGTTCTGTAAGGATATTTTAGCATAGGTCCAAGCGACATAAACTTGTTTTCTTTTGTTTTTTTTTTTAATAATTTTTAACGATTACTTTAACACTCAAAAACTCACGGTTTGCACAACATTAGAAGCTACTCGTTATTTTCAGAGAACGTATATAATATACGTTCTCTGGTTATTTTAAGTAATCAGCTGTTAAATGAGAACAGTTCGTTGACAGTTCTGCTGTCATTGGTGCTGCTGCCGGGTATTTCTATAGGATTGTTCTGAAAATGTTACGTCTCCGCAACACATTGCATCGGTTTGTGCAACAAAACTCGGGCAAAAAGTTCGAATATGTCAATGGAAAATGTATACGTGCCACCAGCACTAGCGCCGGACGTGATAGTCAATCCTCAGCAAAAGCCACTGCTGACAATTCGTTTGCTAGCGAAGATGCTATTGATAAGCAACGGCGCACCGGGACTGGTGTTAAGATGGCACCAGATGTGGGAAAATTGCGTGCACGTTTGCCGTTAGTGAAGAATTTTTTCGTTGGTGTGGTTGATAATGAAATGCTTGGCTATCCAGAGGTTGTGCAACGTGAGGAAATGTCGCGAATTGAAAACGAAAAATTGCCACTTACAAATTTCTTCACTGACCAAGTTGAGAATGCTATAATTGACCGCACGCGCCAAATACCAGCCGAAGTTGTGAATTCAGTACGGCAGTTGGGTTTATATGGTCTGAATGTGCCGGCAGAATTTGAAGGCAAAGGTCTGGGTTGGACTGCTAGTTTGATGCTCACAGAGCCGGAATCACGCTGCACCAATGTAGCGCTAGGTTTGCTATCACATCGCATAATAATCGATCTGCTAAAAGACGTGGGCACCGCCGAACAACAACAGCGATTTTTGCCAAAATTAGTAAACGGTATGCAATTGAAAGTTGATCTTTATATAATCATTTAGTAATATTTTTAAATACCTTTTTATGTATGTATGCTTGTTTAGGTTCACAAGTTGGCGTGGAAGCAATATTCGAATATGACATGGCAGAAAATGAACTATTTAATACCACCGCTGAATATATAGTGGAAACTAACGAGTGGCTTTTGTCTGGTAAAAAGGCGTTTGCGATAGCGGGTCCTTTTGCTACAACCAATGCGACGCCACTGTTTTTGGTGATCGCTCAAACGCGTCGGGCGAATGTTAAAGGAGATGCTAGTCGTAGCAGCACAATTTTCTTAGTGGACAGTAACATAGCCGGTGTTAAATTAGGAGAACAGCATTTGACAATCGGCTGCAGAGGTTTAGACATACGTCGTGTGGAATTTGACCAAGTGCGCCTACCGCCCAGTTGTATTGTCGGTGCTGCGAATGAAGGCAATGAAGTAGCAGAGGTATTGCTGCGCAGTAACCGGTTACGAAGTGCTATGTTGGGACTAGGCATGGCTAAGCAGTTGGTTAACGACTTGACTTCATACTGTATCGACAATCAGCAGTGCAACGTGCCGCTGAAGTAATTACAAATTCGTTTATTTAATGCTAATTATTAAATTTTTATGCTCCTAGGGATATGGAAATGTTGCAGATGCATTTATCGAAGGCGTCTTGTGCCACATATGCTATTGAAAGTATGATTTATATGACGGCGGGCATACTGGATGAATTTGCGACACCTGATGTGGCATTGGAAGCGGCAATTACCAAAGTAGGTTCCATGCACTTAAAAATAAGTCTAATATCAATTTCTTATTAACTACTTTCCATATATTTTCCCATTAGTATTACAGTCTTACGCAATTGTTTAAAATTGCTGGTAAATCTATGGACATCATTGGCCCCAAATCTTTAATTTCCGGTCAAGAAACTGAGGTGCTTTTCCGCGATAGTGCACAACTGTACACACAAGGCGAATCAATGGACACGCTACGCTTGTACATCGCGTTGGCCGGCTTACAACATGCAGGCGTAAGTTGTGCAATTAAATGAGCGCCTATTATCCTTGAGGTAGTTCAATAAATGTATGTGTTTTTTAACAGGGTGTACTGCAAGACACAGTACGCATGCAGCGCAATCCACTCTTCCATCCTGGACACATATTGGGTAAATTTCTACAAAGTTCGAACATTGATAATCCAAAGACTAAAATGCGTTTAAATGAAAATGTGCACCCCTCTTTGGAGCCAGCGGCGCAAAGCGTCGAACAATCAGTGGCCCGCCTGCAAATGTGCGTTGAGTTGCTGCTAACACGATATGGCGCCGCTGTGGTGGAGAAGCATCACGACATGCAGCGTTTGGCCGAAATTGCGGCCACAATCTATGCAATGTTTGCCAGTTTAGCGCGTGCCTCACGCTCATATTGCATAGGATTGCAGTTGGCCGACTATGAGTTGGTCATGGCGTCAGCTGTGTGTACGCATGGTCGCAAAAAAGTGCACACACTATGCACAGAAATCTTCAATGGACAGTATGTGAATAACGATAGCAATTTGCAACGGTTAGCCAAGCAAGTCATTAAGAGTAAAGGCTATTTCCCGGTACACCCGCTTACTTTTAATTTCTAAATAGTGAGTAATTTATAGTTCATGCGGCAATTTAACGATCACGTTACTGTTTAATGTGCATGTGAACCGTTAAATGTAGTTGTAAATATTTTGTTGAAGATTTGAATTGAAAGCGGACGTAAAATAAAATAAAAGTGTTTCATAAATGCTTGAAAAATGCGTTGTTTTTTATTTAATATCGTAAAATTCCTGCGTTGAACTCTTTACATCGGGCTTGCATCACATAACATATATGTAAGTATTATATATAAATAAATATGTTGAAATCAGTAAAATGGTAATACAGTATATGTTTTATATATATTTATGGGAACTCTTATGGTTTATAAAAGACAGAAAGCCATGTTGTTGAATCAAAAATGCGATATAAAATTTTTATTCCTTTCATTCACATAAATATTACTTTCCGCAGTGTTGAAAAAAATGTAAAAACCGGCAAGTTTAAAAACAATTATAAAATTATCTTTTTTTGTTAGATTTAGAAAAAAAAAAATAGCGTCTATTAATTTGACTATTTTCCTCTTTTTTTAATCTGAAGACAAAGTTAATTAAGTAATATTTGAACACTGCTGTTCAGTGGCCGCTGGTTATAAAAGTATTGTCAATTTAGATGTGTACATATGTATGTACATATATCATTTTCACAAAGGTCGGCGTATTATTTATTCGTATGGTAGAAATAAACGTGCGGATATAACTATACTTGTTTATTTCCTATTTGATAGCCTTTTTTCAACTGCCTTCCTTTAAATGCAATAAAGGTATGCTTATTGCTCTGAATTATTATGGTTATAAAGACTTTTCCTTACCGCAATTTATGCAATATTTACCGTTCGATATTCAAAGCAGAAAAAAAATTATTTTGGTATTCAAACACTCAAATATGTTTATCTTCTTAAAAGCTCTTATCATTTCTCACATCTATATATCTATGTATCTTATTATTAAAAGCAAAACACTAAATATTTGTTTATTTTATCAGACATTAAAATTTTTAACATTAAAAATTTGCCATCAATTATTTTCAGTATTTTCCAATTGTATTCCGTTCTCTTTAAACACACTGTTAACAAACTTCTCTTCAAAAAGAGGTAAATAACACAACATGTTTGATATAAATAGCTTGGAACATGTATGTGCAGCTTGTTCTACAAGCAGAAGGGTTTTAAGCAAATTCGTGCCGAACAAGTTGCATTGAAGAACTCAAAACGGAAAAGCAGAGAATTGCAAAGAAATTTGAGTCATTTAATGCTCTCTGTTGGCATAAAAATTATAGCATAGGTTATTTATTAATCATAAAAATAAAAGTTTATAATTTTTTAATTTGTATTCGTACTCCGATTTGTAATAATAAAATAAACATAAAATGCATTGAAATAATAAGAAACAGTCGCGTCAATGACGTACACGAAGCGCAGTCGACGAAACGTTTTGATGCGAATTGTTGGTAATAGAAACGGTGACGGTGAGTTTTGCGTTTGCCATTAAATTATTATAAACAAAAACATTGGTAAAAGCAAATAAATAATAAATAAACGCAATACATCTATTTTATATGAGTGTGATTTTAGAAAATAGTGAATATTTTAATTCCAATTCGGTGAAATAAGTGTGCGAAGAATTGGCAAAAATTTGCAGTCTTAAGTTTGTGTGTGTGAACATAAAATAATGTGATTATATCGAAATACAACTTTACATAAAAGCTACTATCAAAATATAATAAAATTATTTAATCGCTTACTTAAAAGGCAGCTAACGCAAGGTGAGTAATTAAATTTATTAAGTAAAATCAACAATTAAATGCGTTTAATTACAACGAAATGCGTGGGAATCGCGAATGGAGACGAAAATGTCAGTTATACTTGACGTTGACTGCGCTGTTGACGATTCCAATATGATTCGGTGTGTGTAGAATTGATAGAGAGCGCTGCCGGCGCACAAATAGTATGTAAAGCTGACGTCGACTGTGACGTTATGACTGTGCTGCTGCTCTCACAAACACAATTCTCTTCGCGTGTGTACACATGCATATGCGCGTCCCAATAACAACAGCGCGTCAACTTCTAAGCCAAACAATAAGAATAAACAGCAAACAAAAAACCACGGCAACGCTACTAGCAACAACAATAACAAAAACAAAAGCAATTGCTAAACACAACAAAGCCAAAACAACACCGGGTGCGCTGGTAAATCGTGTGTATCCATAAACTACGATGAAGCTGACGAAGAACCGAGAAAAATGCGCACGGCAATGGTGTTACCATATAGCATTGTATACATATTATGTATGTATGTTTCGTTGTGTGTAGCCAAGCAGCTAGCAGACGAAAATTTTCATCGAAGCCATGAGTAGATTGATGTTTCTTGGTATTAGCTGGAGTTGTTAGGAAAGATTTAGAAGCTTAAATTATAATTATTTAAATCTGGTCGCCTAGGTCAAGGTGAAATTAAGGCAAAATTTGCTTCCGCTATGAGTAGATATGTACATACATGTGTATGCAAAGTATGTGCGTATGTATGTACATGTGTACACAGTTTGACAAAACTACAAAACGGTAATTCTGTGAAGAGTATACATACATACATATGTACATATGTATTTACAAATATGTACGGTATGTACATACATATTTCCTTGAAAGTCGGGTTTAAATAACCGGGAGTAATAGGCATTTATATTCGACCATAAACTGTCAACCAGGTCACATTCTTCAATATTATTGTGGAATATTTTCCGTCGATCTAGGATAATACATTTATAAGTCCCAAATACCAATGGGTTCAAAATTTATACTAGATCTGTTCGAATTGACAAAAGCTCCATATTTTTCATACTAAAAATCTTAAATTATATTTGAAACGAAATATTATTTATCGAAATACGACTAACTTGTTTTCCGTAGAACAAATTCCAATTGGAATTTCGTTAACTACTTGTAATTTAGAATATGTTAGGTTAAAAGTTAATGCTGATACCGCGGAGGAGAGCACAATTGGCCTTTAGGTCTGTGAGTAAGTAAGAGTCTACAACTGAAAAACTATTCCAACTAGGAGAACTATCCCACTTTCTTCCATACAGATTCCGGCCAATGTTCTAGCTTTGCCGCCATGATGGCCTTTGGACAATGTCCCTCTAAATAACCCAATTATTTTAATGAACCTCTTGCGATAAACACTAAGTCAAAACAAGTTCCGTCAATGAAGATCTGACTCATTCCAAGTCTGATGAAAGAATTAGAATGTCTTTCCTAGCAAGCTCATCATACATTATATTATCATGATAAAAGACAAACTAATCCATAATTTTTTTAGAGCCTTTTTTTACCGAATATGAAGATATCCGTCCGTCTGGTTAACTTTGTACCGTCAAGAGCAGTCAAGGTGTGAGATTTTAGAGTAATGTTGCCAGGGGCTTTTTCTTAAAATATAAAATGTTATCTACTAGGAAAGATATTAATAATATGGGTCCCCTAGTTCAAAAATATTCATGTCGTTAGTTCCATTGATTTTAAGCCAGATAATTGGTTGGTTGGTTGAAAAGCGAAGCGCATGGACACCAGCTTGGAAGTGGTCGCACTTAGGCTCATTGTGCTCTCGTGTGGTATCCAAATTAAGCCTTATCCAGCCACTCACAGGACTTAGTAAAAAACCTGTTTTTTACCCCAGCTGCCCAATATCTCTTAAGTTGGGCATAGGGAGAGGTGGAAGATATCCTGTATTTTCATAGATAGTCTAGCGTTTCATAGTCCTCCGCGCATGCTCCGCATTCCGCCGAATCCACTTTTCTAATTTTCTTACCATATTACTATGTTCCATTTTGCATGAAGTAGAACGTTTCTGCTTTCCCGATTCTGTTCCAATTTCAACCCTTTGATTTCTTCCGTGTATATGTATATGGATTTCGCTGCTAGAACAATCGATCACAGAACCATTGGTCCTTTGGACTGGGAATGAAAACAGTGTGTTTAATTCTTCATAGATTTTCTTTTCTCAATCGCATTGCCAATTTAGCCCGAGTTCATTAACAAGGTTGAGTGTGCCCAAAAAATAAGGTGACATTGCATTTATTTTGAATATTCTTTATTTATTCTTCCAAATCAAGTTCATCTCCTTCAAAGTAATCCACTCCCGATGCAATGCACTTATGCCAACGGATTTTCCAATCTTCGAAACACTGGTTGTAGTCACTTTCCGGGATGGCCTTCAGTTCCGTCCTCGCTGCGGCTTGAATCTCCTCTATCGTAAAAACGGTGTCCCCGGAGCGGTCTTTTGAGCTTAGTGAACAGCTAGAAGTTGCACGGCGTCAGATCAGGTGAATCTTGGTTGCGGAACGATATGGGTTGAGTTTTGGCGAAATGATCACGAATTACGAGGGCAGTATGGGATGGTGCATTATCGTGGTGTAAAAACCAAGAATTGTCTTTCCACAATTCCGGCCTTTTAAGGCGGATAGCGTTACGCAAACGACGCGTAACGTTCAAATAATATTCCTTGCTGACTGTTTGACCGGTTGGAAGGAATTCATAATGCACAACACCACGATAATCGGAGAAAACAGTCAACATGACCTTGATTTTGAGCGACTTTGGCGCGATTTTTTTGGTCTCGGCTCTCTTTTGGCACGATATTCGCTCGATTGATCGGTAGGTTCGGGGTCCAAGTCTCATCGCCAGTTATAATGCGTTTCACGACACTCTAGTAGTCAGAAAGCATCATTTCACACACTTCAACGCGACGCCTTCTTTCCAAATAATTTGACATGCAATTTGACATAAATGTGACTGACAGTTCTACCAACCTAAAAAAAAATAATTCTCCAAATCTTTCGACGCGCGCAGTTTAAATTCAAATGTCTCCTTATTTTTGGGCACGGTAGTAATACTATGGCCGTAGTGTTGCCGAGCCTGACTTCAATAACCTAAAAACCTGAGACTGCTGGCCGTAAGCATCACTTGTATATTTATTGGTCGTATGTCGAGGAAGACCACCATAGTCTTTGTTGACGTGGTTTTCATTTCGTCCGGAACCCCCAGCAACCAGGCTCGTAGCGTCTGTGCTAAGGATTTAGTACGTCACTTTTTCGATAATGCCATCCTCCGTACAACCGTGGGGGATGTTAACCTCACAGTGCCAACTTTACATATGTATGTCACTGATAAAAATTATGTCTTTCAGGAATTAAAATTTGTAATTACAATTAATTCTAAATTAATAATATACATATGTATATTTACTGTTAATATGTATGTACAGTGGTGGCCATAACATATGCAACTAACACATTAGTTTAGAAAAAGTGTATATATTTTACCAATAACCTTTACAGACCGTCGACTGAATATAAAATTATTAAAATTTGGCATTTTTCTTTTATTTAACGTTTTTAAACAGAAAAATTTCATTCATAAAAAAAGAAATATGAATACCATTTTGGTTTCAACTCTAAAATTACGTGGACAAAACATATGCAACTTTTTGGAAACAATGGTAAATAATGGGTTTTACTAATATTTTGATCCAAATCCATAGTTTTTTTATTACTTCCGCACATCTTCTCGTGATTGACACATTTAAATTAACTATGATTTTCATCAGAATCGATTTCCAAGCTTCTTGAAGTCTTTTAAAGGGTTCATCGCTATTTTTAAGGATAGTCATATTTATGCGCCTGTTAACCAGCTCCGTTAAGTTTCTAATAGGATTGAGATCTGGGGGCTGTGGTAGCCTTTCCATAACATTAACGTTTTGCTTCAAACCAAGACTTGATACTACTTTAGCCGTGTGATTTGGGTCATTGCCCAGTTGGAAGTCTGAACCGAATGGCATTTCCCACCCAGCATAGTGCAGCATTATACTCTCTAAAATACATTTGAAGTCGTATTGATTCAAAATTCCATTAATCTTATACAATTGGCTCAATTCCGTTAGCAGAAAAGCAGCCCCACACCATTACATTTCCTCCACCATGCCTTACTGCTATGTTGCAATAACGAAGATCATATTTTTTATTTACTGGCCTACGCACATAAGACATTCCATCACTTCCTATTAAGTTAAATTTTGATTCATCACTGAATATAAACTTTTTCCATTTAATAATTGGCCAACTTAGATGTCCTCTAGCGAATTTCAAACGCTTGGCTTTTTTTACCGAAACCATCGGTTTGTACGAGGGACGACCACTTCTTCGGGAAGCTTCTAAGAGGCGCCTACGCACACTTTTTGCGTATATTTGCAAATATAAATCTTTAATTATTTGTGATGAGACTATTTCAAGATCTTTTTCGGTAGTTGCACTATTGAATTGTCTGTCTTTGGCTCCTTTAGAGAACGCGACCGCCTCGGTTTATAACAAAAACTTCTTTTGTTGTAACGATTTTTTTTACTATTCGTGAAATTGTGCTTTTGTGCATTTCATATTTTGTAGCAATGCTATTTTGTGCCATTCCTTTCTCAAAATCAGAAAGAATTCTCTTCCAAAGTTCAATTCCAAAATTGTCTCCTGCCATTTTCAATAAAACAAAAACCACGTTTCTTTGGCAGAATTAACAAAAGAATTAATTTACAAAAACTAACGATATTGAATTATTTATAATGTGGAAGCACAATAGTAACGGAAAAATACCGCTATAATAGTGTTACTTGAACTCAAACTCGGAGTTGCATATGTTTTGTCCACTTAATTTTAGAGTTGAAACCAAAATGGTATTCTTATTTCTTTTTTTATGAATGAAATGTTTTTGTTTAAAAACGATAAATAAAAGTAAAAATACCAAATTTTAATAATTTCATATTCAATCAACGGTCTGTAAAGGTTATTGGTAAAATATATACACTTTTACTAAACTAATGTATTAGTTGCATATGTTATGGCCACCACTGTATGTATATAGCATATGTAATTATGTAAGCATATGTATGTATGTACATATAATAATGAACGCAGGCGAGACATTGCTACAAGTACATTGCCCTCTGAAATTGTACAAGCTGAAGAGAAAAAAGCGCCAAACAAGTTTGTTAACGCAAAAAATCACAAAACACATACATACTGTACACACGTACACATATATTTACACGCGAGCCTATTCAGTTAGCTGTGCCCACTTTAATCTCCTAGAATTGCCACCTACGACAACTTTGAACTAATGGACATGACGCCGCATAATATACTCATACACACATACGTATTTACATTTGCATGTGTGTATTTATGCATAAAAGTGTGTACAACCGTTTCTAGGTTTTCTACTTGTAGCCGAGCATAGATACTCTTGCGTATGACGATCAATTGCCGACATCTTGTACATTTCGTTACGGTTATATCTGTTGTTATTGCTATTGTTGCTGTCATTCCACTATGCTAATGAAAACGCAAAACATAACTTTATTATAAGCAGATATTCCGAGCAATTCTTTTTTACGATCAGTATATGTGTCCAATGTATAAATATATCTATGTACATGGTATATATGTATACATAGTGTGTATATTTGACATTTGTACGTACTTGTATGCATATCTCTGCCACGTTGAGCGAGATGCCTGCTGTTTGCGGTCGCTTACCGCGAACAGAAAATAAATGGCACCGCTCGATTGCTCGTGAAATTTTACCCTAAATTATGGGGTAATAGCGGCGATTCGAACGCAATGCGTCGTCAAAAGTGTACGAAGAAACTCAGAATTTAGTTATGTACATACTTACGTACTCGCCCATAAATATAATACATACACACCATCCAAGCACGAGCAGTGCGATGAAGACAATGACGACGCCTATTATGTATATACCAAATACACAAATAACAATAAAAAGCCGGGCAACAGAAGCAAGAGCAGTGTCAGTCGGCTGAATAAAGCGGCATGTCTAGAATGATAATAACTTAAGCTTCAATTCTACATACCCATGCAGACGAGGGTGGCTCGAGAAGCATGTTTTGCATAGAATAAGCTGAGCCTAATACTTTTTGAACTTTTCATTGTGGTCGTTATTTACGTGGCAGTTCCCAAACCCAGCGCACAACCCTGTGGAGAAGATATCGCATTCGACGGAACGATGAGCTGCATGAGATATACGACGCCATTGACATAGTTCAGCCAATTAAAAGACGGCGGCTTCGTTGGCTAGGTCATGTCGTCCGAATGCCCGAATTTAGAATTGTATTACTCTATGCTGTGATTTACCCGGAAGGTTCGACGTTCTGTCAATAGTCTAATGACGTGTTAGGTCATTAAGGAAAATTAATAAACAAAACTTCCAAGATAGAGCCTGAATAAAATGACTTAAGAAAACGCATATCAGATTCTAAAAGATATGCTTGCTAACGTAGCTTAGAACCATACATTCATCAATTAATTACTGGTGACGAAACGCAGGTTTATGAATATGATTTCGAAACTATCCAACTACATATGTACGGAACGGCGCTTCAAGAATGAGTCGAAAACAAAAAACACTAAATTCGCCGAAGGCACTGAAAACCATCCCAACCGAGTGCTAATATACGACGAGTGTATAAAATCTGATTAAGATTTAACTAAGTAGGCTCAAGAGGAGATTATTTTTAAGGCAATAATGAAGATTTGTATTAAAATATATACGTGAAATTGAATCAGATTGCCGATTAAGTTCAATAGCTTTCCAATTTGAAATCAATTATAATCATGAATTAATAGGACTGATTTTCTTCCGCCGCGACTGTACTTTAAAGCATGCGCGCACCGACTGGATTCGAGTGAGGGCGTTCCAAGCTAACGAACGTGCGGCTGGTAAGTTGTCTCCGAGCACCTGGAGAGTCAGGACAAACATTTTCGCGCCAGGCCTTTGTGGAGAGCCGGGAAGAGGTCACTGATGAAGACCGTTCTAGGAGACTAGCCACTTCGACAAACACCGATAACGTGACGCGCTAAGTTTTAAACTCAGACCGTCAACTAAGTATTCGTTTAATTGCTCAGATGATAAATTTATCAAAATCTGTGGTTCGTGACGTTGTGACGGAGAACTTGCAATGCATTTTTTTTAAATCGACTCAGTCCTATTACTTTCCGGACAAACCCTGTATGTGTTTTCCAGCAGATCATTGAAGATCATGTGTAAAAGAAATTACGAAATTTCCAAGATTTCATTTCAATAACTGATCGAAAATATGTATGTTATTATGAATATTGAGAGTGATTTGTAGCCATGAATTCACACTTTCGCGTTAAAAATCGCTGGCTTGACACCGGTTTAAGACACATAGTATTAAGTGTAGTAAAGTAGTAAAGTTATTCAGAATGATCTGTAGAACATTTCCTGCATGTTCGATTTTTCCGTTCATTCGATACACTTACAGTTATATTTTTAAAGGTCTTAGACTCTATTTTTATATAAGTAGAAGATATCTTGTCGTTTGTTTTTCATTGGGGGTGTTTTTTTACGTGGCGGGTCCCAAACCCAGCGCTCAACCCTAAGTAGGGAATATTTCGCCTTCTCACTTTAGCTCGCCTTCAAACGGGTGTTCTTAGGCTACCCAGAGGATACTTGTTCAAAGACCGGAAGTCGTGAGCTGCTTGAGTCATATGTAAAAGAATCGTTTCCTCACTTGCGTGAACTTCTACACATGACTCCATCCTCCATCGACTCCCTATCGTGCGACTTTTTCAACGACTCCCTATCGTGCAACGCAAATGGGTCTGGCAGTGAACGAGGGCAAGACGAAATATCTCCTGTCATCAAACAAACAGTCGTCGCACTCGCGACTTGGCCCCCCGTCACTGTTGACAGTCATAACTTTGAAGTTGTAGATAATTTCGTCTATCTTGGAACCAGCGTAAACACCACCAACAATGTCACCCTGGAAATCCAACGCAGGATTACTCTTGCCAACAGGTGCTACTTCGGACTGAGTAGGCAATTGAAAAGTAAAGTCCTCTCTCGACGAACAAAAACCAAACTCTATAAGTCGCTCATAATTCCCGTCCTGCTATACGGTGCAGAGGCTTGGACGATGACAACAACCGATGAGTCGACCTTAAGAGTTTTCGAGAGAAAAGTTCTGCGAAAGATTTATGGTCCTTTGCGCGTTGGCCACGGCGAATATCGCATTCGATGGAACGATGAGCTGTACGAGATATACGACAACATTGACATAGTTCAGCGAATTAAAAGACAGCGGCTACGCTGGCTAGGTTATGTTGTCCGGATGGATGAAAACACTCCAGCTCTGAAAGTATTCGACGCAGTACCCGCCGCGGGAAGCAGAGGAAGAGGAAGACCTCCATTCCGTTGGAAGGACCAAGTGGAGAAGGACCTGGCTTCGCTTGGAATATCCAATTGGCGCCACGTAGCGAAGAGAAGAAACGAGTGGCGCGCTGTTGTTGACTCGGCTATAATCGCGTAAGCGGTGCCTACGCCAGTAAAGAAGAAGAAGAAGCTATCCTGTACTAATATATTCTACTGGTATGTCAAATCCTTCTCCCACTTGTGATAAGTACTTATTTTTATCTCTTGTCTCCGTCTGGCTCAAACAGCTTTGGCTCGAAAAATATAGAGCTTAGGTTTCCATATCCTACATAAACTTAAATTTTTTACGCCAATTGTTGGCCCTCCTTTTAACATGACCATTTTCATAACTGACTGAACTTCCACTCCTTTATCTATTACGTGTAAATATCAAGCGTCCCTCGTTCAAACATACTATATCTGTGCGTTCTTGCCATGTTGCCATTGCTCCCTTCTTGACCTGTAATTTTTCCAACTGTTCCAGTAATTTACAATACAAATAAAAGACACAGCTTAGGCGAAAATGAAACAAACACAACCAGAAACAAAATAAAAATAATTTGAAGTGATGAAGTACATACTTACATACATGCTTATGTACAATGATGGTGACGTCTCTACATTAACCATGACAATGGGGAGCGAAGTATTTTGGCGGTGTTGCTGCTCACGAAGAGTTTACGAGCATAAAAAGTGTAATAAAGTGCAAACTGGATAAAGCGAAGTGGGAGAAAGCAATACATGAAAAACTGTATTATAATTCGAAAATGCTAGTATTTATCGGCTGAAAAATTAAGTACATATGTACATACATATGTAAATATGACGTGTGTGTTTGCTAACAACTTCGCTGACTGCTTGATTGGCTGACTGATTACTATAGTTTGTTCTATTTCGGGTCGCATCAGTTCGTTAAACAGTGGAAATGATATAAATTATATACATACATATGTATGCATGTATGTACATACATATGTACGCGCATTACATAGATGCATGCATACAAACATATATGTATATCAACAACAATTAATATACATATGTATGTATATATATTTCAGTAAGCATTTGCTTAAAATAACCACTTTGGGTATAAATATACACTGAACGGTATTGTTGTATACCGTTATGGTAAACATAACAGTTAGCTGACTTCTTTATAATTAATTGATTTGGGAATAAAAATGGAGTCCACAGAGACGGAATAGTCTATTGTTAAATTTAAATCTATTTAGATGGCCATTGGTTACATCTCTAACAAATGTAATGAAATAAAAGGCTACCACATCGTCAGCTACATAATCTGTCGCCTGAAGGAGCCTAGTTTAAGTAGGGTTTGATAGCTGATCCATAAATTGCACTTGAACTACTATATGTAGTCCTTTGTGAAGGCATACAAATAGAACTCATGTAATTCGAACTTATAAGTCAGTAAAACGCCTTGTGGCCAATAAAAGTATGCTTAGGCTTTAAATTTTTATTCCCACCAGTTCGGTGGGATATCTGAAAGTGTGAGTTCCTAAGTTTCTCACCGTTAATCTCACAAATGCGAGGCAATCAAGAAGGAAGTGTTGAGATGTTTCCACCTCGTCTTCTTTCATTCAGCTTTTGCAGCTGGCATTCGGTAAGATGAAATGGTATGAAGAGCTTTGGATGTGAGCTTTGAATATTTTTCACTTAAGATTCATTGTTGGTGAGGTAGCATTAATTAAGGAATTTCGTCCTAAAGCAGACAAATAGGAGTGTCGTTTTTCTGTTCGCCTGATTGTCAAATATTAGGTTGTCAAAAAAGTCTTGCGGTATTTTTATTGAATCAATTCGTGTGGCACCCATACATCGAGCTTCTTAGTGACTCCAAGCTTCTTCAAATGGTTTATAACGGTTTGATGACTACTATGCCGGTCTCTTTCGACCAATTCAGCGATTTTTATCGCAATTTTCGACGACAGGCCTTCCGGAGCGTGGCGCATCTTCGACCACCTCTACACCAGAACGAAAACGTTGAAACCATCGTTGTGCGGTGGAAATGGAAACTGTGTCGGGTCCATAAACTACAAATTTTATTGGCGGCTTGAGATGCATTTTTGCCTTTATCGTAGTAGTACTGTAAAATATACCGTATTTTCTCTTTATTTTGCTCCATGTTTGCGACGCTATAACTCACGAACGACTTAAAAGAAACGACAATCAATCAAACACGTGTTAGCGCGTGAAATGAGCTTTCCAAAAAGGTACATATAGCATGACCCGATGCGACGAATAAAACTAGAACTACGCGCTTTCAGCGCCAACTAGCGAAAATACCGCAAGACTTTTTTGACAACCAATACATTAACCCGAACGGTTCCAGATTTGTATCCAACGGTATTCCACAGAACTATTTAAGAAATGTTTGTGCGGATTCAACAGGAATAATGAGAGAGTATCCATCTCATAAAAAGCTTACAAAATATTGACATATTTTAATACAAATTTGTATTATCGTCTAAAAAATACTCCTTTTGTCAAACTGGCCATACACTTGTTACAACTAAGCCTCGGATAGGATGATGATAGCCTCCAGCGAATTTAAGTTTTTTCGGTGTTGGTTCCTTTAAGGGGCGTCACGAGCTAAATTGTTGCACAGTTTCGACATCAAATTCATAAACCCACGTTATCAGTAATGATAGGTTTGGTGAAAGTAGCGTCAATCTACGTTGTCAAGTTTCCTCTAATCAACGTCGTTTTTGCAAAAGATTCAGTTTTCTTGCACGAATTTAGCATTGAAACGCTGCATACCCGAAACCTTGACCAAATAAATTGAGTCGATCCATAAGAGTTGTTGAGATCGTCTGCTATCTCTCTGATGCCAAGAGAACGGTTTTCAAGCACAGTTTCTTTATATTTTTCGATGTTATCGTCATTAACAGAGTTGAACGGAC
Source organism: Bactrocera zonata (assembly GCA_037783105.1). NCBI lineage: Eukaryota > Metazoa > Arthropoda > Insecta > Diptera > Tephritidae > Bactrocera > Bactrocera zonata. Next base: position 913,007 of record JBAWJQ010000165.1, on the reverse strand, counting down.
TACTCATCTGAGGCAAGTTTTTGATGATTTCTCGACCATTACTGAATGTTCTACTTGTGTTTGTGATAAAGTAGACTCTCCAAAACACTTCTACAACATTTTCAAGGATTCCGTAACCGTGATTCCATTAGAAGCACAAAATTTTAAGTGAACTCCTTGTTACATGTTTTACTATGGTAAAAATCAAAAAAATTTTGACGTCGTAAACAAACATACACCAATTGACATAAAACTTAGGAGAAAAAAATTCATACTAACATAAAAAGGTTGTAATGATCTAGAAAATAAATGGACCAGTGCGGGACAAATTTGGTCAGATGTACTCGTATTTACTGCTTGATAATGTTAAGGTTAATGACGATACGTAAATTAAAGCTTTTGTCCCATTCTCTTTGGGAATTTAAGGGGTTTTCTCGAGTAAACAGCATTTTTTCAACAATTTTTTTCTCATATAAAAAATGTAATAATTTATTCTAATTTTTTTATTATTACAAACTTGCACTATTAACAAAAAATTTCTGAAATTTTTAGAACAAAATATTTTAAACTCGGACATTGCGACGCCAACTGAAAATCTTTTGCATATTTTGAATGTATATATTTTCGAGAATATTATCTGTAAATTTCAAAGTAATCCGGTAAATAGTTTCGGAGCGTATTTGTAAAGACGTCTCCGAGCGTTTGAAAGTAAGCGGAACCCTAACTCAGAGTAGCAGCTGTGTTTTAGATGTGTTTTTCTCGAAACGATATTTTCAAAATCCGTGAAAAATATATCTCCGAAGCGGCCTGACCGATTGACTTGAAATTTTCACAGAATCTTCTTAGAAAATTTAAATTTTTTAAGTCACTTTAAAGTGTAAATTTTCGTAAAAAAATTTTTTTTTGCTGGGAGGCCGCCATTTTGTCTTTCACAGGATCTTCTTAGATACTTTTATAAGGTAATGATCAAAGAAATAAAGTTTCTGATAAAAATTTCGATTTTTTAAGTCACTTTAAAGTGTAAATTTCCGTACAAAAACGATTTTTTTGTTGGAAAGTCGCCATTTTGTCTAAAATCAAAATTTTGACTGTTTCTTCGATCATTACCTGTATTTATCTATCCTAAAAGTAATCCTTTTGGTTTTTTCATTTCACATAATTGGGATCAGAGATATCTTCCTCACCGCCAAACACCCTTTTGTAGCGGACTTTTAGGCGATGAACTCTTCCAATACGTTAAATTAGATAAATGTTCATATATTTTATCTATATATTCAATAAAAAGCCTTTCCAGAAAAAATTAACAAAACAACACATTTCTTCGAACTGAACCCGTAAATGAAAATAGAACCAAAAAAGCTTGAAGATTACATTTAAAAATTGGTTCAAGAACCTAGATGAAACTTCTTCTCCTTTACTGACGTAGATACCGCTTACGTAATTATAGCCGAGTTAATAACAGTGCGCCAGTCGTTCTTCTTTTCGCTATTTTGACGCCAAATACCGAAATACCAAGTGCGGCCAGGTTCTTCTTCACCTGAACTCTGCAACGGAGTGGAGATTTTCTCTGCTTCCACCGGCGGGTACTGAATCGAAAACCTTCAAAGCTGGAGTATTCTCTTCCATTCGAAAACTATGCATGTATGTCCATGTCGCCGTATATTTTGTATAGCTAATGCACAAATGACTTTCACAAAACCTTTCTCTCGAACACTCCTAAGGCAGACTCATCAGATGATGTCATTGGGCATGTCTCCGCACCATATAAGAGGAGAACAGGGAGTTGTAGAGTTTGGCCTTTGTTCGTCGAGCGAGTCCAAAGTAGCATCTGTTGGGAAGAATAATTCTCCGTTGCATTTGAAAGCAGATATTGTTGCTGGTGTTGATTCTGGTTCCAAGATAGACGAAATTATCTACAACTTCAAAGTTATGACTGTCAACAGCAACGCGCGAGCCTAGTCGCGAATGCGATGACTGTTTGATGTGGAAGTTCTCAATATCATTATTTTCCACGAAGTTGGTACCACCCCTCCGCGGCTCTGTCTGTTCTTATAAACGCGAACTAGTGTCTCGGCTTTTGAGATATCGATCTGAAATTTTGCACATGTCCTATCCTCCCAAGGAAGCTGTTATTTCACGGAATCGCCAATATCAGACAACTATAGCTGTCATACAAACTGGTTGATCAAATCAAGACCTTGTACGGAAACTGTTTTTAATGTGTGAAGATCTACACTTCGGTGCAGCTGAAGCTAAGCTGTTCAGCATTTCAGCTAAATTGCTTGTGAACATGAAATGACTTGCGGAAAAAAACACATACATACATACATAGGTTAATTATTAAATTAACACCTCACAGGTATTTATAACTCGGCTTTAGCCGCTAAGCAATCAATGGAAATGACAATTACAAACAAACCATTAAAAAGCAAAGTAGCAAGCAAATTCGAGCATTCCTTAACAAATAAATTCAACGGTTCGTCTTCATTCGGCCAAGTTAGTGAGTTCGGCGCTTTGCGACGAGAAAATACGCGACGCACACTCACCTCGGCTTGAATCGATTTGTTGTGTTGCCATTTTGAATGAGTTGATGGCGTTACGCGTTGCGGATCTGAGCTGCAACGAGCTGAGCTGCGCTGAGCTGGCCTGCTGCGACACCAGCATTGCTGCCGCCTGCCACCGGCGACGCGCGCGTAGTTGTCGCCAATGCTGTTGCCCTTGTTACCACACCACGCCACAGCAAAGTGGACCGACGACAATGGCGACTTTGCCGATGACTATTCCGATGCCGATTCTCACGCAACGAAGTGGTGCTTCAAACAACTCGCGCCAGAGACACTGATACCGTCAGTTACAGCAGCAGCGACACCGACACCGACAACGACACTGCTGCCCATAACAGCAACGCCAGTGTCGCTTAACAGCGTTGCGGACGCCAACGTCGACATTCACGAGGTTGCCGCCGACTGACTAGTTCCTTTCACCTCTATACGGTTGGGCACCACAATGGCTTTTAGAGCGACCTTTTTTGTCCGCTTTTTTTTATATTCTAATACAACAACAGCGGGCGTAGTAATAACCACAATAGCAGCAACAATGACAACACTTACATACTGCATGTAGACAAACATGCTTACTTATTTATGTTTATATGTATGTGTGTACGTTTGTATGTATGTAAATGCGTTGTTATGTATAATAAAATGTACGCTAAATGGTTGGAGCATTGCTGCCAAGCACGATGTATGCGAATTTTTATGATTGTTGCTTTTATTGTTGTTGTTTTTGCTGCAAAGCGCTTACCTTTCGCTTTGAATTGAGCGCCACGGTGGGTTCACTTGCTTTTATATCGCTAAGTTATTTGCTGTTTTCCCCGACGACCTGAGTGTGGGTGTCTTTCGTCGTACAGCCAAGGTGAGGTGTGTAAGGTGAGGTGGGTGGGGCGTTTGGGTTGCGTTGGCCGCAGTGCTGGCATGTGTCTACAATGATACGGTTCGCTAATCTTCTTCTCCATTTCGCTGCTGAGCCATAACGCTGACTTCACTTTGTTTCTGTTGCTGTTGTTGCATCTCTCCCTCCGGCCACCGGCCCACTGCTCGCCGACTTTTCTTTTCGCTTTGACGGAAGTTTTATTCTTTCGCCTTAAATTTATTTCTTTTCAACTTCTGTTGCTTAACCATTGGCGCTCCATTGCTTCTCTTTTGCTGCATGTCTTTTCTACTTGGAATTGTTCGGTATACTGTTGGTCATACACACCCACAAAAGTATGTACATATGTACAGTTAAAGTTGTACATGTCCCTCGGTTTCGTTATATACATACATACATATGTGCAGTTGTAATATTCATATATGATTCATGAAGAGCGCTAAGGCAGGAAATGTATATATACACAGTTAGGTTGAGCTAACAGGAAAGTGCCGTAAAAACAGTTTAATCAAAAAGGCAAAGGTGGCGCGCTCTGTACAGTGATCCAACAAGTCCTTTAAACCGCCAAAGCTAAGCTTTGATCAAACTTGAAAGAAGCTATTTGCATTGTACTATTTTGTTAAACTAACTGGAAGCTACTTTGATATAGACACTAAGAGCACTAATAGACTGCTTTCCGGTTTGTCGATAGACGGATGTCCACTCAAAGAATGCTCGACAAAATCCTTTCAGTTTCGACTACTTGCCTTTTAAGAGCGGATATTTTTATCGGTGACTGCCACAGTCGACAGAGTTGAGCACCGGATTATTACTCGATGAAATTGCCGTAATACCATCCAATCTCATTTATCCAATTTTTTCGTATTTTAATACAAACCTTAATTATTATCTGCAAAATAGCCACACGAGCCAACACAAGTATGACAACGTTTAGTCCAACTATCCGTTCTTCTTCTTCTTTTTTGACGTAGACACCGCTTACGCTGTTTGGTGACAATTGGAGATTCTAATTGTAGCCAGGTCTTACGCGATTATAGCCGAGTCAACAACAGCGCGCCAGTCGTTTCTTCTTTTCGCTACGTGGCGCCAATTGGATATCCCCAGCGAAGCCAGGTCCTTCTCCACTTGGTCCTTCCAACGGAGTGGAGGTCTTCCTCTGCTTCCCCCGGCGGGTACTGCGTCGAATACTTTCAGAGCTGGAGTGTTTTCGTCCATCCGGACAACATGACCTAGCCAGCGGAGCCGCTGTCTTTTAATTCACTGAACTATGTCAATGTCGTCGTACATCTCGACGACAAAGGACCTACTCGTCTTTGTCATTGTCCCGTCCATCGCATTTCTTGGACGGCGGTGATGTCAGCCTTTATTTTCACGAGGACATCAACCAGCTGGGCAGCGGCACCTTCCCAATTAAGGGACCGGACATTCCAGGTGTATGCCCTCAATTCATAGTCCTTATTTCGTTTTCCATGGTCGTCATCAAAAGGGGGTCACGCATCCGAGGCTTGTTGTTACTTTTCATTGGTATGATTTTTTACGTGGTGGGTCCCAAACCCAACGCACAACCCTGCGGAGGGGATTTTTCGCCTTCTCACTTTAGTTCGGCTTCAAATGGATGTTCTTAGGCTACCCAGAGGATACTTGGTCAAAGACCGGAAGTCGTGAGCTGCTTGAGTCATATGTAAAAGAATCGTTTCTGGCCACTCCCAAGTGAATGGCGATCAGAGAACTTTCCTCACTTGCGTGAACTTCTACACATGACCCCATCCTCCTATTATTATCATCTGCAAAATAGCCTCCTGAGCCAACAAAAGTATGACAACGTTTAGTCCAACTATCCGTTGGCATAAATTGTTCTGCGTTGGATTTCGAGCCTGGTGTTACTGCTGGTTCCAAGATAGACGAATTGATCTACGATTTCGAAGTTATGACTGTCAACAGGGACGTGGGAACCAAGTCGCAAGTGCGTTTGATGACAGGAGATGTTTTGTCTTGCCTTCGTGCACTACCATGAAGTCGAAAACGGCAGATGCAATTAGGGCTGGTTTAGTGAAACCACGTACCAAACTGTCTGTATATTGATAGATAAAGCAAGAATTTTTCAAGCTAAGGATTATACCATTAGCAATGCGATTATTCTAATGAAAACCTATCACCGAAAACTACCATTCTCAGTCATAGTCAAGCGGCTTTTCAGACTATCGCATCTATCGAAATCAAATCAACAATGATACTGGAGTGCGTAAAAATGCTGAATAGGGTGTCACTGAAAATAATATCATCGGTATTATATTTCTGGCTAAAAAGCCATCAATGGCAATGTACTAGCGGATCTCCTGTCGAAAGAACCTTTAGCAACCTGTTTGAGTCGATAGGACCAGAACCATTCTTCGCTGTGGGCTCTGCACTTTACGAGATCAGCGACGTAAAGAGGAAAGGGACAGTAGAAAACGCCACTGGCAACAAGTGCCTGGGCTTCGTCAGGCGAAGTTGTTTCCGTTCAAGAAATTTATCGTTTTTCCCAGAAACAAATTAAGGCCGCTTGTGCGATTTTATACAGGTCAGAGCAGGCTGCGGTGCCATCTGTACAGATTAGGGTATTGCCCCACGGATCTGCGACGGCTTTGTGAACAAATGGCAGAGACTCAAATACCGGAGTCCGGCTATTCGGCAATTAAATCCGTTAAGACCACATTGCAAAGTTCTTCCTCACTTGGATAAACCGACTAACAAACTTTTGTTGTCGCAAACAGACAACTGTAAACACGCATTAATTGACCTTTCACTATATAGTATATATTCTACGAGTATGTGACTTATTTTCTCCAAGAAGAGTCATAAAGTTGGCGGGTTTCGGTATGTTATGCTATCAATAAGCTCTTTTTTCCATATGATCAGATTGGATGTCTGCCAATTACAAAATCCACAAAATGTTAGTACTACATTCAAGCCATTCGTTGGAATGAGTTCCATACTTTTATGAAACCAACGTTGATTATTACAACCACACCGTTCTCGTTGTGACCAAAAATACTTTGCCGCATGGTAGCCATATTTCCAATTGAACGCTAACGAAATTAACTGTAGCGACGGAGTTGTGGACTAAGAATTCCCACAGATCTTCTGGTGACTCCGATACTCTTCCACATTAACAAGGCAGGTCCTTCTACACCTGATCTCTCCAATGGAGTGGAGCTATTCTTCTTCCTCTGCTTCCACTGAATCGAAAACTTAAGGCTGGAGTGTTCTCTTCCATTCGGACAACATGACCCTGCCAGCGCAGCCGCTGTCTCTTGATTCGCTAAACTATGTCAATTATCCAGTCTGAAGAAAGCAGAACAATCTGCACGGTTGAATGATGTCAATATCAACGGCGTACGCCATCAGCTGCACACTGTTAGAGAAGATTGTAACTTCTCTTTTCTTTCCGATCCTGACGGAGCTTTTGGTGTTGCTCAATGTCAGTTTCCACAGCCGTACAGCATTGCGGGGATACCAAGTTCAGCCGAGAAGGTCATCTAAGTATTTTGCAAGAAAATACTGAAATTTTCTTATAAAATCTAATTTTGAGTCGAAACTGAAATGACTCTCGTCCTCCTGTTAGTTTTATGGCGCATCAAGAGATATTGAGTCTATTGTACACAGGTATGCAATAGACCCAGATGTAGCAAGTGCAACAAACACTTCGATAGGTTTTCACTTCTACAAAAACTGAAAACTCAAACCTCGTCACTTTTTAACTAAAATGCTTCGTAGTGTGTCGACAGAGAGAGTAGCAGTAACTCGTCCAAACAACTTGCAAAGGTGTGATCGCCAATTACTTACTATATATTCATACATTAATGCAATATATCTAGAGCACATCGCAGTGGTAAGAATAAGAGATATGTATTGAGATCACAAAAACGAGCAGAGACCTTTCACGTCAATCGATAATCCAATGCCGTGGGGAATTGTCTCCTTCTGTGCTGCATTTTATACACTTTTTGTTGGTGTTGTAATTGTATTGTAATGTCAAAAGTATAAAATTGGCCGCAACGAATGTCAGCCCATTAAAGACACTACAGAAAAGGCCGCCAACAAGACGGACTGCTGCACTGAATTGCAATGCTGGCTTTAACCGGATATGGTGTGGCCAATGGTTAAGCCTTAAACATATTCAGCCTTTAGTTGGCTTTAATTGTGCGCCAACAAAACATTCACATTGCGGTTACTCGCCTTCATTAATGCAGTGTGTTAAAGTAGTAACTGTAATAACTTTTTCTCCGCTGCTCTCAATCAGTGTTTAATATGCGGCGGTGACCCTGTAGGAAAAAAGTCATTTACAGAGTGACCGCGTTTGCGGATAAACTTTGGTGGAAAAATATTATAAAAAAATAAAATATTTAGTATATACTACTGTGTCCAAAAAATAAGGTGACATTTGAATTTAAACTGCGCGCGTCGAAGGATTTGGAGAATTTTTTTTTTAGTTTGGTAGTACTGTCAGTCACATATATGTCAAATTTAATTAGTGTGAAGGTGTCGAAGACGAAAAGCGTCCAGGGCGACCATCAACCTCAACCGACGAAGCTCACGTTCAACAAATTAAAGATTTGGTGTTGAAAAACCGTCGATTAACAATAAGAGACCTTGCTGATGAAGTTGGCATATCGAAGGATGTTTTGGGTCTCAAGGAGTCAAATCTCGACTGGTACCGAAAACTTTGAATTTTTTTGGAAAAAAGGCGTCGCGTTGAAGTGTGTGAAACGATGCTTTCCGACTACCTGGGTATCATGAAATGCAATATAACCGGCGATGAGACTTGGATCTATGCTTACGACCCCGAAACAACCGATCAATCGAGCGAATATCGTGCTAAAAGAGAGCCGAGACCAACAAAATCGTGCCAAAGTCGCTCAAAAATCAAGGTCATGTTGACTGTTTTCTTCGATTATCCTGGTGTTGTGCATTATGAATTCCTTCCAACCGGTCAAACAGTCAGCAAGGAATATTATTTGAACGTTAAGCGTCGTTTGCGTAACGCTATCCGCCTTAAAAGGCCGGAATTGTGGAAAGACAATTCTTGGTTTTTACACCACGATAATGCACCATCCCATACTGCCCTCGTAATTCGTGATCATTTCGCCAAAAACTCAACCCATATCGTTCCGCAACCACCGCATTCACCTGATCTGGCGCCGTGCGACTTCTGGCTGTTCACCAAGCTCAAAAGAACGCTACGGGGACACCGTTTTTATACGATAGAGGAGATTCAAGCCGCAGCGAAGACCTTATTTTTTGGGCACAGTAGTATTTATTGCTTCGGCGACATTTGACCTTACAAAAAAGATTATTTGGTTTCTGAAATAATACGAGCTTATAACAGGAAGACAGATCAAGAGTGTCTGAACGTTCTGTAAAAAGAACGGGGGGTATATAAGTAATATTGAGTATTTTAGAGCTTAAGTCTCGACTATAATTTATTTTAATAAACACTTCCTGAAGGTTTGGGAAAGACAATGGATCCGGGTCCTCATTCCGCGAAATATATAAAAATTTTATTATCATGCTTGGGCTCACATCGCTCCATATAGTAATCACCACTCTACTCATGTAGAGGTGTATGGAATAAGTAAGGTAATATCGTCTTAACAGACGGCTCGCAAGCATCGGAAGCATTGATGCAGGCATTACAGGACCGCGCACTAAAGTTTCCATGTCCACGGGCTGTTTCTCGATCATATTCCAGAGGTATTTGCTGTTAGACAGTGTGTAGAATAAAGCTCCAACGCAACTATCGTAATCAACTTAAGCAACACTAAAAGCGATCTCAGTCTATTAGCTTAAATCGGTACTAGTGCGAGAAACCATCAGGGTGCCGGATCATTAAGAGTAAGACAGCAATGAATTATCGGCGAATTTGCCGGAGGGTAGAGTGGGCAGAGAAAGATGCTTCCAGCAAGCAACAGGCTAATAAATCTCCCCAGAGACCGTCTACTGGTCTACATTCTACACTGGGCATTGCAGGCTCAAGAATCACCAGTCCATTATGGGCATAGATTAGTGTGCGAGCTGCTAGTTTTGTGATATGGGGGGAGAAACTTCTGATCACTTGATTCTAGATTACACAGAAATCTATAGACGCAGGTTTAAGTCCCTTGGATCCATATATCGGGACAAGGATCACATCCCCTCGATAGCGCCCAGCAATTTCCTGGATTTCATCAGACTGCTGGGCCTTTGAGAGACCATATGAGGAGGGACAGGGCACAATAGACCTAGGATCGGTGTGCAAACCTATCTTATTTACGTTCGATCCAAAGTATTCTATTAGTTTATTTCGCGTTTAAATCTAAAAAAACTATTGCCGGTTGAACAAACAGTTATAATGCCCACCAACATTTGCTTTCAACTATTGTTCGAAATACAAAAGTGATCAATCGCAGAGTTAGGCCAGTCATACTTTATCAAGGCAACGAAGGCTCTGCAAGAAAGGTTCAAATATTTGAGCCCGAACAAATGTTGGTGGCTCATTCTCAAGCATATGCTGGTACTTTGTCCTCAGAACCCTTGATTTCAAAAATATTTATCAACCACCTTTCGCATGGGGCATTATATTGGAGGCACCTCTATTAAAGCGATTTCTTCCTCTTGATGTACGCCGTCCTGCCTCTTTTCTGTCCAAAAGTTGAGCAGTTTAAAAGCTTATTAAGGTCGTAACAAGCGCCAAAGAAAACAGCTTGGCTACTCAGCTACACACATAAAACCACAACCACTCGGAGATGACCTCGAATTCGAATGCGTCTGGATGCGAAGGATTGCTGTTGTTTGTTGTGTATTGCTGCGATGGACTGATGCCTCATGCTTTTCGATTCACCACAAATCGAGTTGCACATACGACGATGCCAAGTAGCTTTAATGACGACAGATTTGCATAGCTGAGAGCATGGTTGAGCGTTCGTTAGCGAGAAGATGGAATATGGGCGCAGCAACTGAGGAAATTATTAGAAGCTTGCCAGAGTGCGTGCCGTAATACGGTGCTGTGTAACGGTAGTGTATGGAGCGAGCAGAAGATGCAAATAAATGCAGTTTATATGGCTGGTAGAGCTCACCATCTGCTATCAGTTGCCTGTCGTTTGCCAAGACCTTGCCACGCCGTCGAACTGGATCGCTTTAAATGCCACACAACGCATCATTGGCTACTTCCAATAGTTGCTGCACGGTGCACGTTGCATGTGTTGCAAGTGTTTTGCCAAAACTTTTGCTGCCGGCAAATCAGGCTGGCTGACATGTTGTTTGTTATATTTGTTGTTGCAATTTTGCAGCGAAGGCTTCTGTCGCTCAACCTGTGACAGACAGCCAGTCATCCAGTCAGTCACTCGCTCAGTGAGCCAACAAATGCGGTTAGAGTGCTTAACAGTGAGCGAGTGTGAATTCCTGTATTGCTACGGATGTGAGAGTGTAAGTGTCGCTGTTTGGAGCTGGGGAAGATTGGATAGTTTGAGGAATTAGATAGTGTTGCAACAAAACTGTATGCACTCGTTGCATTAGTGGAGAGGTAAGGGCAGCAAACGAGAGTTTAAATGAGGCTTGCAGTAACGACTATCGATTGATGTGACAGCAAACCCAACAAGATTGATGTAAGGCAGAGCTGTGTTCGTTAGAAACCGTACGAAATCTGTATTGGTGCTAAAATCAGACTGTCCAGAGTTTTATATTTAGTTTAACTGAAAGTAATGCTTATAATCGCGAGAATATTTAAATAAATAGATGAATAATGGAGCTAAAATTGGAAAATCAGAAAGAAGTCGCAAGCTCCTCTATTGCTCCTGACTGAAAACGACTGCATCAACTAATATACATATTTGACGTAATCCAAAAGTTTCTCGACTGAATTCAGAAAGAGTTTCAAGAGGACGTAACCTCTAAACAGTTGTCCCAATTAGAAAATTGCAAGTCATTAAACTGGACAGTAGCCGAGCTAAAGTCAATCAAAAGATCGATGTCCGATTAGAACTCAGACCAGAAAAACAGTTCGAAGGTTTAAAAATGCTTTCGGGCAAGTAACCACCGCGGCCGCTCTAATAAATTCCGGAGATGCCCAATTTTTGAAGCCAAGGGCCAGCAGTAACGCGCTTCTATTCTTTTCCGAGGCGTCAATCGTCTTGGCCTTTTTTGCGCAGACAAGTAACTTCACATAACCCCACAAAAATAGTCCAGCGGTGTTAAATCATTTATCTCCTGGAGGCCACGCCATAGATCCAAGACGCGAGATAATGCGCTCTTCACAAGTTTCTTTCAATAAATTGATTGTTTCGTTGATTATGTGGCTTGTAGCGCTGTCTTGTTGGAGCCAAAGGTTGTCCACATCAACATTCCCCAATGCAGGCACGAATCAGTCATTAATCACCGCTCTAAGGCATTCCCATTGACTGTATTGGCAACATTTTTCAAATGTGCGACGCGCTTAATGGTCGTTCAGTTCTAGTTCTTGCATGAGTTGGATTTTGTAAGTCCGCAAATCAAAACCATTCTGCAAAATCTCCTATAAAATGGATGGGCACAGCACCAATAATTCCCCGCCATGGAGGATGGACTGATTCGGGTCTTCTTCGATACTCTGCTCCACAGTAGCAATATCGTCTTCGGTGCGCTTTGTACGGTAACTCTGGGGATGCTTGTTATCCCCTAGAGCATACGTGGTGCAAAACCGATTCATGATTGCTCGAATGATTAACTCTGCGGGAAGATTATGTACACCGAATAGTGGACGCAAGACGCGGCGAGGCGCGGCGCGAACCGAACCATTATTTTTTACACGATTTGCAAACGTTGTTCGGAAGTAAGTAAATTTATTGTCAAAAGGCAAATCATATTGTGCATAAAGCGGTTACCAGCTGAGCAAAATACCTACTTCGAAAAAAGTCTAACAAAACACCCTTTAGTTATATTGAACTGCAATCTTATTACATTCTGTTGGTAAGGGATTTTTCAATAAGATTGAAATCGATTTCTTTTGCATGGCCAGAAGTCCAGACGCTGAACCCAATTTTCGACGGTTTTCGAACATAAGTCGGCCGATACTGCTGCAATTTCTCTATTGATATTCGTACGAAGTTCATCAATCGTCGCTGGCTTACTGGCATAGATCATAGACTCGACGTAACCTCACAGGAAATAGTCTAACGGCGACAAATCGCACGACCGCCAATTCACGTGGCCATTTCGTGAGGTAACTCGTTCACCAAATTTGGTTTTCAATAAATCGATTGTGATTGTGGTGCCGTCCTGTTGTAGCAACATATTGTTGTCCTAGTCCATATCATCCAATTCGGGCCAAAAATATTCGGTTATCAATGGGCGGTAGCGATTCCCATTCACAGTAACGAGCCGGTTTTGATCATCACGGAAGAAGTACGAACTAATGATGCCGTCGGTCCATAAACCGTACCAAACCGTAAATTTTTCGATGAAAATCCGGATCATTTTCAAGTTGTTGCTCAGCCCAACGATTATGGGACGATTCTGCTGGTCAAGCGGCTTCAGTTCTTGCTTCATTTTGAGAAACTCATTCGAATCCAAAATGACTATAAACAACCCTTAGATGAACAGAAACTCCTGCGCGCCTCTAATAAGCAGATAGGGCAATCGCGCGTGAACTGGTTTGTTGCATCGATATAAACACACACATGCACACACATTTGCACACTTATAATAAATCTGCCCAGTCATCCCCTTTATCGGATCACCTTACGAGGTGTGTTCAAAAAGTATCGCGAATCGTAACTGACAGTTTTCTTTGATTGCAGGGGCGTGGTGCATCATGAGTTCTTGCCACAGGAAAGAACGGTCAATAAGGAATATTACCTGCAAGTTATGCGCAATTTGCGCGAAGCAATCCGCCAGAAACGCCCGGATTTGTGGAAGAACAAAAATTGGCTTTTGCACCACGATAACGCCCCTGCTCACACACATCGTTGCTTGTGCGCGACTCTTTGGCCAAAAACAACACACTAATGATGCCGCAGCCACCGTATTCCCCAGATCTGGCCCCCTGTGACTTTTTATTGTTCCCTAAGCTGAAGAGGCCCATGGAAGGACGACGTTACGCTTCTCTTGACGAGATAAAGACGGCATCGAAGGAGGAGCTGAAGAAGATAAAAAAAATGATTTTTTGAAGTGCTTCGAAGATTGGAAAAACCGTTGGCACAAGTGTATAATATCTCATGGGGATTACTTTGAAGGGGACAAAATAGATATTCATGAATAAATAAATAATTTTTGAAAAAACACAAAACTCGCGATACTTTTTGAACACACCTCGTATAGTTGTCTATCAGCTTATTTAGCTTTCAGTGCAAATATTCGTTTTTTTTTTTCAATTCTACTGAACCCAAAAGTGTTCATTCCGTTGCGTGTGGCTGCATTAACGGCAGTTCTGCATCACGCTTGTTGTAAGTGCATAGTTGTTTTTGCTATTTTTTTTTTTTTTGCAAACAGCCTCTGTTATTAGCACTTAAGCTGCAGGCATTTCAATCTCCATCAGCGCTCGCATAAATGATATTTAAAAGCGATACACGTCAAGATACACATGCGGGCATAAATATAAGCACACACGCATTTATTTTTATTGAAATGCGCAAATTGTAGCATTTGCCTGTATACATGCACATATGTATGTATGTATATATGCGCGTAGTTGATTACTGAACGATTACCAACTGCTAGAGCGCCTATTTCGGCTCTCGCTAGCAGCGCTCCTGCAATTGGCTGCGAAAATGACTAATAAAAGTAGGCGCAAATGTAACGCATTGGGGATTTTCAAATATGTGAGTCCATATACGTACATATGTATGCATGTTACATGCACTGAATATATTTTAGATGCCTCTGTAGATATTGTGCGGGTATATTGGGGAATATTCGATTATAAATTCAATTATTGTCTGAAACTGTAACGACAACCTCGCTTTTGTGTTGTTGTAATTTAGAACAATAAAATTTTTCACTATTTATAACTAATGCTATTGTCTGAATGGAGAAGTCAGCGAGCAAAATGTAATTTTATTGTGACTGTCCTTTGTAGATTGAACTGCGGAAGTTTTATTATTTATTTATTTATGGTGGTTGACTAAAATTTAGTCTAGAAATTTAAAAATCGCACGTTTCTTTCTAAACGGTCTTTTCTAAAGTTATATCCACGTTTCTTCAGGTTCACAGCGCGCCAGGAGTGCGAGTCGAACAGAAAATCGTTCGCATGTCTGTTGTAATTGCAGCTTTTCGACGTCGAACCTTCCTTGTGTTTCCTGACGTGCGTTTTTTGGTGCACAAAAGCGGGTGCGTATCTTTGCTGCAACAAGATATTGGTCCGAGTCAATGCTAGGAACTCGGAGCTTACGCACATCTTAGACACTAGAGACGTGCCCTCCGTCTATCACAACATGATCGATCTGACTGGCGGCTTTTCGATCCGGAGACAGCATACTGCATTTCTATACTGGCATTTAGTACTACAGATAACCATATTTCGGGCGCCGGCGAAGTCGAGCAGCCTCAACCCATTTGATGTCTCGTCTTGGAGGCTGAATTTACCGACCGTTGTACCAGACTTTTCCCACCGTGGCGTTAAAGTCGTCAAGCACGAGTTTGCCATCGTGGCGGCGGCAGCTTTCATAGGTGGGCGCCAAGCGATCATAGAATACATACGAGTATTTGGTCACACTGTTCTTCTCTTTCGTCGAGGCGAAGAACTTCGCTTTGCCTTCGGATTGTGTGTTGTTTCATCCAAAATTATCTGAAATTCTTGCCTTTTAACTTGAATATGCCCTTAAGAAAAACAAAAGTTCAGAAAGAATTAATAAAAAATTAATCGTATGGTTTGGGCATAACCCAAGTGTACGACTCCGGTTCCATTTTCTCACCTGAGATCTTGGACATCAAGATCGAAGATCTGCGTGCGAAATTCCGAGCTGGTGTTGCCAATTTGGCCGCCGTATCGTTATCGATTGGTTACCCAACTATTGCTTCGACACCACATAGTGTTGCCAATGGTTTCAAGAATCTTTTGGTTATTGCTGCTGCCACCGAAGTGGACTTCAAGGAAGCTGCTACCATCAAGGACCCCAGCAAGTTTGTTGCTGCTGCTGCTGCCTCTGCTCCAGCTGCTGGTGTTGGAACTGCTGCCGAAAAGAAGGAAGAAGCCAAAAAGGAGGAGTCGGAGTCCGAGGAAGACGACGGCATGGGTTTCGGTCTCTTCGACTAAACAACTCAACACTAAAGTTGATTTGATGTAAGTGGTACATATTTGCCATTCATATTTAATAGACCCATTACAATTAATTAAGGATAGTCTATTATAAAGCCGTTACACTATTATAGCTGAAAGTTGGCATCTGCGACATTATTTTTTTGGTAGGTGGTCATCTTCCTAAGGTGGTTATGTGACTCCAGCTAAGATTGGTCTCGAAACCAACACCTTTCTTCGTTTTGAGAAATTTACCTTTAATCTTCTATTAGGTTCCAAAGGCATACTAACGAAGTTTTTTGTGTTTTTAAGTGAACAGAATAACTACTCATCACATCACTTTGTTCTGCCCTTTACCAGAAAACTAATTTTAGGACTTATTATCGACCCTGCGATGTGATGACTAGCCGTAAAGGCTTTGTATTTAATCACTGTAAAAAAAGGCCTCGGACTTCCAGTGAAGGACTACTTGGCCACTGTCCTAAAAGCTGGACTTAAACTTTATGAACAGAGAGGCAATTCAGTTCTTCATTAATTCTTTTATCTAATATTTTGGTAGTCGAATTATCTTTTAGTGTGAAAGACGACGAAGCCGAATTTTTTCTCCTGTTGGAACTTAAACTAAACTCAATCGAAACATAAGGTTTGCGTACAGTTAAAATCCAATTCAGGTTTGATTTCAGATCCACTGAGCCCATTTCTATTAAAGCATTACCAGTCTCCATTTGTAGGATGTATATAGTGTTATCAACCTCTTAAGGGTTGCGGTATTTTTGTTATCTTTCCAATTGTTATTGAGTTTCCTCTACAATAGGATAAAAGTTTCCACTTTGAAGTGATGCCAAGGTAAGAACACAGAATCTTGTTAAAAAGATGTTGATAGGAATGTAGTCGAAAAAATGGAAGCCTTTCGGATTTGAACTCGAAACCATCATGTTTTATCATATTTCAAGCTGTAGCCCAGGAAATTCGAAATGCTTGAACTGTTAAACTTGATCAATATGAGAACACATAGTTACTATTCGTATTGACAAAGCTGTTCGATCCAAAGATTTTTTAGACTCCAAATTCGTTCCGTAGCTGTGAAGCCAGGAATATTCCTTTAAGCCGCTGAGTATTTTTGCCTTGTGTGCTGGAGCAGAATCTTGCTGGAATCACGTCTTCTAAAGCATTCTGTTGGTATATATTTGCATTGGTTTTAACCCCTTTTTCACGGCAGTGAAGGGGGTATTACCCGCTGTATACAAATGACTCCTCTCCAAACCATTACAGCAGAATAGTGGCCACGCTGAATCCTTGGAATAACATTTTTTGCTTCTTTGCAAATTTTTGCGTAAATATTTACGTTTTGCTTTTTAAAAACTTTTTCAACAGTAAACATTTTTTGATCTATTATAACAAGAATTGTTTCCTGGCTGTTGATCGTGCACCGCTTGCTTCTATGGAACCTAACTTACTTCAAGCGCGGTGTCAGAATATATCAATTGACGGTAGGCTTTCATGCGGATATAAAATTAAATGACTTGACATTGATCCTTGATTTTCCGAAGGGATTTCTGAGAATGTTTTTCCGAACAGTTTTTATGGTCGAATTGGATGAAAGCAAGCGAGAACGACCACTTTTTCTGTCATGAACTCTAGACGTTTGGAAAAAAACAATTAATAAGGAGATTCTACAATAACTATTAAGTCTCTTTAGAAGCCATTTGTGGCATAAGTTATTTCCATTCGATTTCGCCATTTTTTGAGTTCAAAATAAAATAACTCGAGGGTTCCATTGGTAAAAAAGTTTTATTCTGTTAACTTTATTGATGTTTGATTCGTATGTAAAGTTAGCGAATAAGATGGAGATTTTTATTGGTGTACGGGAAGAAGACGTAGTTGTCATCCGATTTCGACCATTTTCACGGTCTCTAATAGGAATGTTTAGGTAATCTCGCGTAATTTTAATTTTAACAGTGAATTATATTAAACCTGAGCAAACCACCAATATGGCTTCCAAAAAATGCACACCGCCACCACAGCACTTAGCGTCATAAACATCCAGATAGTTCATGCCTTCAACCAAAAACTACCCTGCGAGAGGACGTTCCTCGTAGCGTTGGACTTGTCAAAAGCCTTTGACACAATCAATCATACTACGCTACTTGAGGACATCGAAAAATATACGCCACCTCTAGGTATTATCCAGTTTAATAAGTGGACTATGAACTACCTGAGCGGTCGACAATCATCCGTACTGTTTCGAGGTAAAAACTTTAAATTCAGAAGAATCAAACAGGGGTTCCGCAGTGTAGTATTCCTCCCCTCGTTATCGTTTAACTTCTTCATCTCTAAACTTTCGGCTATATCTCCGACCTTTCTTGCTTCCTCGCTGCACGGCGATATTTACAAATTGGAGTCGATAGCGTTAAAATTCCGACTGTCAATAATCCTACGATTTTAGGTGTGACTGTCGACAGCCTGTGCTCTTTCACTCCTTACTCGACCGCGATTATTGCCAAAGTACAGAGCCGATACAAAAACCACAAGTCGCTAGCCGGCAGTACATGGGGAATAGACAAAGATGCGTTGTTGGCAACATGCAAGGCAATCCGACCGGTACTTAACTCCGCCGCACAAATTTGGTTGCCTGGATGCAGTACAACATAGACTAGGAAGAATACAGTGAGACCTGTATGCTCCCAGTTAAGGATCATAATGAACTCCTCTCCAAGCAGTTTCTTCTGGGCTGTTCACGTAGAGGTCCCTTCTCAACTACGTCTTCGACGTAAGACAATACGCCGACCAGACTTTGTATGCATCAAATTTCAGTCATACACAGTGAAGCTATAAACACCATCACCGACTCTCTCTTAGTGAATGTACTGAAGTCAAGCCAGCACCCATTGCAGACGAAATCGAAAGTCCAGCCTCGTTCTGGATACTGTAGCAGGTTAAACTCCTAATCCTAATCCGCATGACTCTAACCACCTCTTTGCATGCCAAACTAACCTTACACATCTGACACCTCTCTCTATGGTTCGACCCCGTCGAAACAGCACGTTTCCTGGGCCTCCCTTTAGATGGTCTCGTTGACAAACTGTCTGAACTTTACCATCCGAACGGGGGCTGGATAACCGTTACAACAACAATACTGAGAAGAATTCTTTTTTCGCATTCTGGTATAACCCTGTTTCGATGTTTAACTTTCAATCAAACCTAATCTTTGTCTATTTATTTTGGATTAAAAATCAATCCTTCTTTCATTATTTGTTGTTGTTTGTCATTATAAGAAAATATTTGCTCATAAAATGATTAACACTTTTCTTCATCGAAGTGTCGACAAAAAAGTAGTAAATTGATCCTCATTGAATAAACGCCAAGTTAAAGCCCGAAGGCATCGTCACTGAAACCCCACTAGACTCATCGTCGAATATTGCAGTGCGTGGCAGATGCAGCAACAAATCATGTCAAAAGCAATAAGAACAACAACAAACGCTGTTCTGTGTTATTTAAAAATCGCTTTGGGCCTTAATTCGATTCGAGTGAAAATTAAATTTCGTTTTTTATGTCTTTTTTGTTGTATTCACATCTAGTTTGGACACCGTGTGGCGTGGCACTACGCCGCACGGCACAAACCCCGCACAACTCTACGCCATACATTTGCCGCAATGCGAAAGCCGGTAGACGAGTGTCGAATTGCCGAACGAGACGAATGCGATTTCGTTTTACATTCTTTTGTTGTTGCTAATTTTTTTCTTTTTCTAAATTTCCACATAGTTTTTTTGTGTAGTTGTTGTTTTTGTTGTGCATATTCACACCTTGATGGCTTATTTCGTTGTTGGACATTCAATGCCGAACTCTCGGCCCACCCTGACATGGCTGGCAGGCAGCATGGATGGCCTAACATCAAACGAATGGCGGGGAGCAGATTAAATGACAGTTCAGCGGTGGTTTTGATGGAAATGGAAATTTTGTGACAATAAAAAATGGAAAAAGAGGAGGGCACACAACAACAACATATTCGCAGAAGCAACAAAGCAATCCAGTGAGTGGCATGACGCAGCTGCAAGCAGACTAAGCAAGGCACTCTCATGCATTACATACATCCATACAAATCCGAACTGATTATATCTGTAATATACATGTGTATGTATGTACACTTGTGTATATGTATGGATGTACGAATAAAAATGAATAAAAAAGTCGGCCGCGTGAGCTTCGCAAAAACTCAGGCAACTTGTGCAGCAAGCATGCATTGCATATTGATCTGCGGATTTATATACGTACATATGTATGTATGTCAAATGGTTTGCGAATAATCGATGAATTGGCAAATGTATCGTAGAGTACATACGATTTAAGTATGTGCGCGGTTTGCGATTTGTTTGGGAATTGGAAGCTGCTTAGATACTTAATTTTTGTGCTGTAGACTAGTTCGGCAGCCTCGGCTGGGTGGATTCGCTGAGTTTTTGTGTCGAAATCCAAACTCGATTAATCTACAATTATTGATTTTTTTTATAAAATCCATCATGTGGTGGGCAACGTAAAGCACCAGATCGGGTGTTGCAAGAGACGCAACAGCGGAGAAAAAGTTAGTCGAAAATCTTTCAAAAAGGAAAAAACAGTAACTTCGGTTGTACCGAAGCTATAATTTCTTGATTTTTATAGGCAGCTTTGTACATATATGCTATAGTGGTACGATCTGAACAATTTGTTCAGATATTGTAGGGATACCTGGGAAAATAAATTATGCTAGATTCTGAGAAGATACCTTCTCAAAATAAAAAAGTATGCCATACAAAGGTAGGTTTGGTAGAGATCGTAGCGTTGATCCAAAATCGATTGATCTCACTTGTACAGATAATATTCATCCTTTATCGTACCCGTAAACTCCTAAAAGTGGAGATCCAGATCCTCACAGATCGACGAATAATTTTTAACTTACCACAAATTTATTAAGGCGGTTAATATCCATTCCAGTAACTTCGCTAGGTGCGCGAAAGGTGTGTCTACCAAGATATTTCAATCTCAGTCTGGCAAAAGCCGGGCAATAGAAGAGGAAGTGGAAAGATGATTCCACCTCGACTTTGGCAAAGAGCCTTCGACAGAACACTTGTCCAGTCAAGACACCTACAATCTTTGCTAAGAACCAGTAATTCGGAAAAACTCTTGCGGCTTAGTCTAGGCCAGAAGAATCTCGAATACGCACAAGTTCGGTTGTTGACAATCGCTTGCTGAGCTCACTGGAGGGTTACAGGTCTAACGGCAGAAGATGTCGGAAAATCATTTCGCATACAATCGGATAAAATTGGGGAAAGTAAGCTCAACGGTTTTGTAGTTTCCGCTGTGAACGGACAGACACACAAGTCTAATATTGAAGTAGCTTTTAGCTAATGCGAGCTCAAAGCCAGTAAAGTCGCTCTGTCATCGAAGTGAATGCAACCCTCTTTGAAGGAAGGAATGGTCTAGAGTTGATGGAGGGCACCCGACAGCAGACTGGCCCACCCATTCTCTCTCTCAACTAGATTGTAAGGAATGCAGTTGAAGCAGTGGAGAATTTCAGTGTGTCATATCTTTCACACAAGGGCTTGAGTTTGATCATTGCGTTTGTAAGGTTGCTACAAATATGATAAAGTGGTCCGATCTAAACAGTTTGCCCGAAGATTGTAGCATTGCCTTGGATAATTTCGTGAAGAAACTGTGTCAAATAAAAAAGTTTTCCAAATAAAGACTTGAGTTTCATCGGACAGTTGGTAGAGATTTCTCGCGTAATAAACTACGCAACTTACCTTGACAAAGAAAAACGTTTTCCATACAAGGAATTAATTTTGATCGGTCAGTTTGCAGTGCAGCTATATGCTATAATTGTCGGATATCGGCGGTTCTGACAAGTTACTAGTTCGCCTATATACAGACTGTCGAATAGAGGTTAGGTTAGGTAAAGTGTAAGTATTGATGCTTTGTGATGCCTGCAATACCCTCAAAATGTTTTCATGTTTCTACGAAAGTTATGACAGACGAGGAGAAAGATTGTATTGTTACCTCCTGATACCTAATAGTCTAGTGCTACATATACTGTAAGAGGACAACGAAGCTTAGACCAAATAAAATTCCGTCTTTGGTTGGAAAAAAGAATGTATACTTTATTGAAAAACAATTCGATCAAAGCGTATTTCAACAATTCCTTGGTTCACGTTTATTCAGCTTCACTTTCATTCATTTCGGTACATTTATTTAAGACCTTTAAGTCTACACATAACTGTCTTAGTTTAATACAATTGCACATATTCGGTTGCTGTTGACTATTAGGCCTCTTATACTTGTACGATATTATCGTTTATTGCGATTTCATTTCGTTCGCTTGTTGCTTTTACCGCAATTGAGATCCTTAGATAGAGCCGACATTAGTGTTGGCTTTGTTAATTCACCAAAGCTTTATTTGATATTACTCATCCCCACCAATATTCAGCCTCCATTTCGTTGTGCTCGCACATCCGTTTTTACCCCCGACTGACTGCCATATACTTATTTACGGCTGCCACTCTGCGTCGTCCTTTTCCATTTAGAAGTACGTATGTATATCCGCCATGAGCCACAACAACAACCATAGCACACGCCACGATTTAAGTTTTGCCACTGTGAATGAAGAAACTGCGAGTAGTTTGGCGGCAGAGGATAAGTCTCTTGTGTGATTTGGACCACTCGCCGTGACTTGTTGTTGTATTTGTATATAAGCTCTCGGTGTAGATGTGAGTATTCTTGTTTATTCGCTGAACGACTTCGTCAGCACGGCGTGCGTGGAGTGTGTGTTGTGTTAGGACTGTGCTTGTTCTTGCTGTTATTTCTGCCTGTTACTGTTGCTTGTTCGTCCTTTTTCGCTAACAACAACACATCTCTTAGATTTATGTTCTGTGTAAAGTTTTGCAAAATCACATATAAAATGAATTTAGTGTGGCTGAAGAACGGCGAACGCCGGTCAACACGAAGACGACAAAGACCCGCTGTACGCATAGAAACGGTTGTGGTGACAATAGTTGGATGTACATATCGTAGCGCAGTAGGGAGTCATCGCTGGGCCACCCAGCAGTCTGTGACCCGTGGGTTATTTACCGTTGTTTGGTTAGTGGTTTATAATAAAAGTCACTCATGTTCAGTATACTTTTCATTTATTAGGAATACCACACATTTGGAGGTTTTCATTCCTCTGTCTGCTACTACTAATTGTTAATTGAGACTGAGTTTCCCCAAAACTTGATGCTGGGTTATTGGGTTGTTTCTTTAATATCGGTTCTTCAAGATATTCAAGGTATACAAGAAAAAACGTTAAGGACGGTAAAGGTGAGTGACTTGTAGAGTTTGGCCTTTGTTCGTCGAGAGCGGACTTTACTTCTCAATTGCCTACTCGGTCCGAATTATTACCTATTGGCAAGAGTTATTCTACGTTTGATTTCAAAGCTGATATTGTTGTTGTTGTTGATGCTGGTTCCAAGATAGACGAAGTTATCTACGACTTCTCAGTTATAACCGTCAACAGTGACGTGTGAGCCAAGCCGCGAATGCGATGGCTGCATGTTTGATGACAGAAGATATTTGGATTGCTCTCATTCACTACCAGACCCATTTGCCTTGCTTCTATGTCCAGTCTGGAGAAAGCAGAACTAACGGCGCGGTTGTTGAGGCCAAAGATATCGTTATAATCGGCGTACGGCGGTACAGCAGTTTTACATTCTTCTAGAAGATTGTACTTTCTCTGTTTAGTTCTGCAGCTTGGGTTTTTTTTTCAGAAGTAGGTTGAAGAAGTCACACGATAGACAGTCTCCTTGTCTGAAACCTCGCTTAGTACCGAACGGCTTAAAAATATTTCAAAAACTGAGAGACTAGTTCGCTTATATATGGACGGACTGATATACTGGCATGGCTAAATCGACTTAGCTCGTCACGTTGATAGTCTTAAAATAATTGTATTCCAAGTATAGCGTCGTCTAATCAAAAGCACTCAATGAACTGGTTACTACTTATCTTCTTCAGCTTAATTAAAAGTAAAATAATAAAGTCATAAGTCGTTTGAGAATTGCAAGCATATATTCTCGCGCATGAACGAAATGAATGTGTACAGTTTGTTGGAAAATAACATATTGGACATGCAACCACTGAAAAGGCGACCTTACACACGTGTGATTTCCATATGAGTGTTTGACAGATACACACAAACATACAAACATATGCGCTCAATATGAAGTATGTATGTGACAGGGCAACAAAAGCTCCCGCAGCCGTGGCAGTTAAATTCAGAGCAAAAATAGTCCAGGCATTTCGCTTGTGAACTCACCTCTGCTGGTTGGCAACACATTGCGAACGCATAAAAGTAACCGACCACCGGCAACCTCTGCTCATTTTTAATCTCATACCGGTATGCCTGCTTCGCTTGTTCCCCCCTGCGCCCCGCCGCAGTGTCAACGACAACAGTTTCGTATTCACATTTATTTTATTGTGCAGCAACGCCTCGACGACCATTAAGCCAAAGTGGAGGAAACTTTATTTGCGCGAGAAACAGCAAGGATGAATGACAGTGGTAGGCGCTGTGTGGGGAGTTGAGGACGGCGGCACGAAGCTGTGGCTTGACGGGGAGAACACGTAACAGAAGCAGCTAGAAAACACAAAAACGTGCACATATTGGCAAATCAGGCATAAGAAGAAGCAAAATTGCGAAGGGGGGCGGGAAGGGGGTCAAGGTGTTGGGGCGATAGCTTGTGGTAAGGAAGGCGAGGTGGCAGTGCTTGTGGAAGGGTCTGTAAGTGGCTAGGAGACATAAAATAAATTCTCTATTCGGCGGTTGGTAGCAAAAGTTGTAAGTTGTTGGTTTGTGGCAAGTATGCGCATTAAGGCGCCACAAATATGATTTCGAAGTGGCTCACAGCGATTAAAATCGTGTAGAAGACACATGAAAAGACCACCACCTCTTCGTCAATTTCAAAGTTGCTTTTGACAGCACGAAAAGGAACTGTCTTTATGCCGTTATGTCTGAATTTTTTATCCCCGCAAACCTAATACGTCTGTGTGATCTGATATTGAGAAGTACCAAAGTCTCTGACAGGATCGGGAAGGTTCCCTCCGAGCCGTTCGATACCAAACGAGGTTTCAGACAAGGCGACTTCCTATCGTGCGACTTCTCCAATCTACTCCTGGAGTAAATTATAATCGAGCTGGAAATCTGCATAGAGAAGGTACAATCTTCTACAAGAGTGTACAGCTGCTGGCGTACGCCGATGACATCGATATCATTGGCCATAACAACCGCGCCGTTAGTTCTGCTTTCCTTTGGTTAGGAAAAGAAGCGAATCAATTGGGTCTGGTAGTAGACGAGGGCAATACGAAATATCACCTGTCGTCAAACAAAACGTCGTCGTGAATGCGACTTGGCCTCCACGTCACTGTGGACAGTCATAACTTCGAATTCGTCGATAATTTCGTCCATCTTGAAACTAGCAACAACGGATCGGTCGTCCGAACGGATGAAAATACTCTAGCTCTAAGAGTATTCCGCCGGGGACAGCAGAGGAAGACCTCCACTTCGTTGAAAAGACTAGGTGGAGAAGGGCCTAGGGCCTTGGAATCTTCAATTGGCACCAAATAGCGAAAAAGAGGAACTACTGGCGCTCTGTTGTAAACTCGGCTGTCTACGCCAATAAAGAAGAAGAAAATACCGAGAATATAAACACTTTT
The DNA here is from genome assembly GCA_037783105.1 of Bactrocera zonata. Classification (NCBI taxonomy): domain Eukaryota; kingdom Metazoa; phylum Arthropoda; class Insecta; order Diptera; family Tephritidae; genus Bactrocera; species Bactrocera zonata. The sequence continues at coordinate 887,665 of JBAWJQ010000165.1, read as the reverse complement.
ATTTTTATCTATACAAATAAGGACCTCCCTAATGCACATATGTATATGTAGCAACATACATACCACATGCATCAAATTTGAAAGAAATTTTAACAAAATGAAAAAATGCAATAAATCTGTAACGTCTTTTGAGCGCCAAGTCCCAACAAGAAACACACACATATGCGCTCAGCTTCACCGCCGCGATAAGAGCGTTCGTGGTTGCCTCGCGTAACTAGTGCAAAATTGAAATGGAGGTTGCGAACTTGCCACATAATGGATGCGCAGCGGATGCTCTCCTGCGCTGCTGTTGCCTCGTTGATTACACTGAGCGCTCACGCTCGTTGTGTTGGCCGTAGCGCCGCGACGCGTTAACGCTGGCCTGCAAGGTGGCAAGTTCTGGGTACCTTTGCGCGGCAGCAAAGCAAATAAACGATACACACTTGTAATCACAATGAGCTTGAAATATTGCTAAAAACTTTAAAAGAATAGAACTTTGTTTTAGGGTTTTTGGTGTTGGTCGCGCGATAGGAAATTTGTTGCTTAGAAGTGATCGATAAAAGCAAGCGAAAGTTTTGCTAAATCATCGCTGATGGAGTCGGTTGTCAGTGCTGAATTCGAACTGAGAATAAACAATAAACGATTTCATTAAAAGGACACACACACATATGTAATAATTTATCAATGGGAAGAATATTGAAAGCCCTATTTAATGGCACAAAATGGAACAGTTGATTTTCATAAGTTTTTCTTGAGACACTTTTTTACCAGAAAAATCCTTCATTATAGAGAGCAATAGGTAGTAATCACTTGATACCAGGTTCGGACAATAAGGTGGATGCATAAAAGTCTCCCAACCAAGCTCCCGGAGCTTTTGGTGAATTACTATCGATATGTGTGGTCTGTCGTCGTTTGAACGATTACTTCCGTGAGATGGTTGCATTCCCGATAGGACAGGTCTGAATTAAGAGTTTGGCCGCATGGGGGCAGCTTATAGTGAATGATTCCCTGCCAATCCCACTAAAACACACATCAAAACCTTACTGACTGTCAATGCTGGTTGGGACACTGGTTGCGACGGCGCACCGCCATTGGATTATGACTGTGTTTACTTGACGTTTTCGTAGATGACTCATTTTTCATCAAAAGTAATCATACGCTGCAGAAGTGGATCCATTTTGTTGCGATCCATCAGCGATATGCACACGAAAATTCGATCTATGAGCTTTTTTTTGCGATAATTCGTGTGACACGCTTACATCGAACTATTTTTTACATTGTGACAAAAAACCACATGGAAAAGGCTTTCTCTTTTTTTATTGGCATCGTTTTCGATGTTTGGCGCCAATTGAAGATTTCAAGTGTAGTCAGGTCCTTCTCTACCTGTTCTTTCCAACGGAGTGAAGGTCTTCCTCTTCCTCTGCTTCCCCCGGCGGTTACTTAGTCGAATACTCTCTGAGCTTGAGTGTTTTCATCCATTCGCACGACATAATCCCTCCAGAGTAGCCGATGTCTCTTAATTCGCTGAAATTTGTCAATGTCGTTGTATATCTCATCCACTCAGCTCATTCTTCCATCGATTGCGGTGTTCGCCGTTGCCAATGCACAAAGCAACATAAATCTGCCTTTTTCTCGAAAACTCGTATCGCTGTGGCATAAAGGTAGCTGTCAAAAACAGTCTTAAAATCTACGAAGAGGTGATGTTGGTCGATCCTCATTCCGCAAGTCTTTTCCAACACTGAAAAGGTCTAAAAAGTTTGTTGACGATGAATTTTAATCTTTCATACAATACGCGCCATAGAACCTCATATACGATTTTTAGGAAGCGTATCCCACGGTAGTTAGCGCAGATTGTGGGGTCTCCCTTTTTTTGGATTGGGAAGAGCACACTTAAATTCCAATGATCGGGCATGCTTTCGTTCGACCATATTCTACAAAGAAGCTGCTGCATGCTCCTAATAAGTTCTTCGCCACCGTAGCAATCCATCCTCGGCCGGCAACCCAGACGGATTCACCATCTAAAACCAATTCATTGTATGGAAAACTTCTCTAGTTGACAAGATATCTGCCGAAATTTTGTATGGATTATTTTCGAAGAGTCTTATACAAAATTGTTCAGATCGGACCACTATATCATATAGGTGCCAAACAAAGCAACCGATCAAAATCAAGTTCTTGTGTGGAAAACTTTTTGCTTTGTCGAGATATCTTAACGAAATTTAGAATGGATTATTTCCGAAAGTATTACGCTAATCTCCGAAAAGCATAACTGTACAAGAGGAATTTTCAAAATTCAAATTATTTTTTTCGGAGATATAGGCATTTTTCTGACCCGGCATCCAAACTGGTTGGGCCGGAACGCGTAACTTTAAACGAGTTTTTCTCAAAACTGACTTTTTCGGAACGATACCCACGATTTCTCAGCTTCTACTGGACCGATTTACTTGAAATTTTTATAGAGTCTTCTTTATAGGCTTGTCTATGGTTGGAACTAGCCCCATCCCCAAATTTTTATACTCTCGCAACAAAGTTGCTAAAGAGAGTATTATAGTTTTGTTCACATAACGGTTGTTTGTAAGTCCTAAAACTAAATGAGTCAGATATAGGGTTATATATACCAAAGTGATCAGGGTGACGAGTAGAGTTGAAATCCGGATGTCTGTCTGTCCGTCCGTCTGTCCGTCCGTCCGTGCAAGCTGTAACTTGAGTAAAAATTGAGATATCATGATGAAACTTGGAACACGTATTTCTTGGCTCCATAAGAAGGTTAAGTTCGAAGATGGGCAAAATCGGCCCACTGCCACGCCCACAAAATGGCGGAAACCGAAAACCTATAAAGTGTCATAACTAAGCCATAAATAAAGATATTAAAGTGAAATTTGGTACAAAGGATTGCATTAGGAAGGGGCATAATTTGAGGTAATTTTTTTGGAAAAGTGGGCGTGGCCCCGCCCCCCAAAAAGTTTTTTGTACATATCTCGGAAACTACTATAGCTATGTCAACCAAACAGAAACGTTTCCTTCAGGCATTTACATATACAGTTCAAAAATGGAAGAAATCGGATAATAACCACACCCACCTCCCTTACAAAGGTTATGTTGAAAATCACTAAAAGTGCGTTAACCGACTAACAAAACACGTCAGAAACTCTAAATTTTTCGGAAGAAATGGCAGAAGGAAGCTGCATCTAGGCTTTTTTTTAAATTGAAAATGGGCGTGGCCTCGCCCACTTATGGACCAAAAACCATATCTCAGGAACTCCTCGACCGATTTCAATGAAATTCGGTATATAATATTTTCTTAACACCCTGAGATGACATGTACGAAATATGAGTGAAATCGGTTCACAACCACGCCTTCTTCCAATATAACGCTCTTTTGAACCCCATCTGATGCCTTCTCTGTATAATACATACATATAAATGAAAATACAATTTAATACTCAAAGTACACAAATTGATCTAATCTAATTAATTTTACAGCAAAATAAAAAAATATGTAAATGACGGATAATGAAATCTCGATTATCACCTTATCATGCGAGAGTGTAAAATGTTCGGTGACACCCGAACTTAGCCCTTCCTTACTTGTTATTTTTATTATTTTTAAAAAATTCGAAATAGTCAGAAAAAGTGATCCAAAAAAACTTTTTTTTTAGGCAGTCGCTTTTATGTGAAGCATTTCTTTCCCCACTTTTCCGTAGTTCCGGCCATTGCGACATTATTCTAGATTAATATTCTTTTTTACTTTTTGGTTTCAGATAACTAGGAGGGTTGAAATCATGGGTATGGTCACGTGGAAATTTTTAGAGACCCCCCACTTCGTCAGTTCATAATTTTTGAAATTTTTTACTTTTTTTAGTTTTTAATTTTTTTCTCTACTCTTCTAAACTTAACAAATAACTAATAAAAAAATGGATAGTAAAAATATTAATTGCCTTTTTTTTACGACACTTTAAAAATTACCTGAAATTCATGCTTCTAGACTAGAATACCGCCTTAACGAATTTTTCCATGAAGGAAGTGGTAAAGTCTCCGCAAAAAATGTTGAAATCGGACCAGTATAGGATATAGCTGTCATATGAACTGACAGATTAAAATAAAAAAAAAAATTAATTAAATTCTCGTAGAAACCTTTTGATTTGTAAATCATATTAAAGCGTCTGTACAACTGAAGTTCACGTTTTTCTTATTTTAATAAGCGTTTAATTTTTACAGCAACAAATCAGCACTTTCCACATTATTCAAGCTACAACAACTATTCACCCTCACATAATGGTCGGCTGGCCAGTGAATAAGTTAATTTGCTCCTGTTGTGGTCACTTACAAATGTACATTCGTGCATATGAAAATAAATATATTAATGTTGTTGCACACACACACATATATATGTATGTATGTATGTATAATATGTATCTAACCATATGCAAGAGAATGCTCGCGTGCTCACTTTATTTCCAGCATAATGAAAATAATTAAAAGTAAAATAAATCGCTGTCACATAAACATTGTACAAAAGCGAGTAGCAACAACAACAACACTGAATTATAAAGTCTGCAATATAAAAAGCGTAAAACCGAATGGAAAGGTAAATGAAAAAGTTGAGCGAAAAATGCGCAACAATTTTGTCCGTACATTATACCCACATTTATACCTACATATTTGCATTTATAAATGCATACATACATACAAACATAAATACATGCTTATGCAACAACAAACTGCCACATTAAGCCGCAACTGCAACTTGCAACACAGGGTAGGGAGTGTGCTAGTGGTCATAAGCATTTATTATATGTATGTAAATATGTATGTTGATATTAATTTCAACATAAATCCTGCATAAGTTATCGTAAATATATACATACATATGTAATTACATGCGAGCAAAGTTACATATTACGAATGTTTTTGGCTTTTGGGTATTTCTAAGCACTTACATACATATGAATTAAATATGTATGTATTTATGACTGTATGTAAGTTTGTATATTGTATGTACATATGTATGTAGCCGCACACTCACACACGTGCACAAACATTTTTACTTGCTCGTTCGAATTTTCATATTCGTCGCGGCCGAGTGAATGCCGCCCAGCCGATTTATTTGTCTGACTGCATTGGCCAATTGCAACCGACACACATACGTACATACTTACATGTTAACCATACGTTGCATCTACTACCATATTTATCTGCAAGTAACTATAGAAATTGCAAATAAAATATTATAAATGCAAATGAAATGAACAAAAGCGAGCTGAGATGGCTTTATTGTTAAGGCAGCAGCAACAACAGCAGAAAAAATCATCTAATGAAAAGTCGGAAAATCCAAATTTTGTGCGCCACCCGCATTTTGTAGCGTTTTATGTTCGCTTTTGTTACTTGGACATACATACATACATGTATATATATAGTATTGTGGGCAAAGAATAGTAAGACTTGGTTCATAATTTTAAAATTTTTAACTTATTCTTCAAAATCTATGTCGCCCCCCTCAAAGTAATCCTCCTTGGTCACAATACGCTTTAAATGTTTTTTTTTTTTCAATCCTCGCAGCAGAAGTTAAAGTCAATTTCCATACTTACCTTGATAATCAAAGAATACTGTCAACATAACCTTGAATTTTGACATGCTTTGACGTGGTTTTTTTCGCAATCGGCTCACCTTTGCCACGATATTCGGCTGATTAATCTGCCAGGAAGATCCCTGACTGTTAATCGTCGATTCTCAAGTACCAAATCCTTTATTTTATTGACGTAATCATCAGTTGATGTTGATCGCCGTCCTGGACATGGTACGTCGTCAACACGTTCTCGACACGCTTTGAATAATTACTATCAATCAAAAGCACTTGCTTGCGACCAGCAATTATTACCGAAGGCTGGATGTCTCGAAATTCGCTTTTTATTTGTGAATATTAACTCCTCGTCGTACTTTTACTAACACTTGTTGCTGCCCAATTCCGATATTCAACTCTAACCGGTTTTTACCGGATATCGGCCAAAGTATTAATTCAAGGACTCGACCACTGAAAATATTTCGTGAAGTATTTCCCATTGGTTAGATTCCACAAAAGTTTGATCTAATCTTAGTAAATGTAATCAAACTACCTTTATCAATCTAACTAAGTTCTTAATTCTTTCTGTTATCGACTATGGCCTACCCTTATACGGGTAAGGGGCAACAAGTACGCTCGCAAACATTTCGGCAATTTACCACGCAGCGGCGCGGAAAACTCTTCCCGCTTCCCGCTTCCCGCAACAACAGCAAACGAAAATATTTTAGCTGAATCTGGACTCCCTCCACTTAAAGATCGCACCATACATGGTACCGTTCGACTTATTCCCTGTTTCATTTACCATAGTATCCGAAAATGGAAACTCAATTAGGACTGGATTTTCTTTCCACACTGTTCTATTTTTACTGCCGAAGTCCTACTTATGGTATAAGTCTCGCTACAGAATATCCAGCCAAATCCAAAGACAGATATGTTATTTGCTCGGAGAGTAAACCGGAAGTAGAAACACTGCAAAATATGATAAGCAACGCACCTTTGATCCAAGGGCTACGTGAGAAATTAATAGAACAAAGCTCCAAAATAAAAATAATGTGGACCCCTGGCCACTGGTGTGACGTAGCAGCCAAACAAACTTGCCATTACCCAAGCGAAATCGCCACGTATAGTATGTTAGATCAAACATTCGATAGACTGTCGAAAGCTACATTGAAAAATGTCAGCGGAAACCTGGTCAAATTATGAGCACGGTTACACAGTTATTAAAAACGGCAACGCAGCCTCTATTCCAACATTCTATAGATAAAATCTTTTACTAGGTTACGCCTACGAAACGCACCAATCACATATCAACACCTCCTAAAAGGCTCTGCTACTCCATCTTGCCAAGCTGGGAATTGTTCTTTGAGAACTAACCACATCCTTTGTGAATGCAGAAAGAACACAAATGCGAGGAACAGCATATTCAAGAACAAAACACCATCGGATCTGCTAACAGAATTTCGGAAAATGTAAGAGATTTTCATAAGTTTATGTATAGTATATACCAAATTGGATTATTGTATCATAGTTAAATAAAATACTGACAGACCTCTTGTGACTTAAGGATTTCCCTTTTAGATTAAACTTTTTTCTTGGGTAAATCCCGGACAGAAAAAAGCTTATAGGCCTGAGCGGAAATTTTACGAGTACTAATAATGCACCTTCCATTAGTGGTTTAGGTATTTTGCGTTGGAAGTGGTTGCGGTTGTATTCTAATTTCGTTAATTTTCAACTAAATGAAAATTTCAACTGCGAGTCGCTGCTGAAAGGGGTATTCTACTCTAGAAATCAAATTTTGGGCAGTTTTTTGAATTTTATTAAAAAAAAAAAATATTTTTACTATCCAGTTTTTTATGGCGTTTTTATTGATATCTTAAGAATACAGAGAAAAAAATTAAAAAAAAAACTATTAAAAATTAAAATAATTAGAGGGAGGGGGAGAGACGGGTGTAAAAAAAATGGCGCATCCTGGTGACATTGATCCTGACTCTCCTGGTGGTCTGAAAAAAAACTTAAAAGAAATTCTTAATCACTAAGGATGCTGTTATAGTCCGGGAACACGAAAAAAATTTTTGGGAAAATGGCGACTGCCTGAAAATAAAAATCATTTTTTACGTTTTTTTTTGAAATTCCTGAATTTTTTTTAAATATTAAAAACAAAAATTTTGACACGATGCTGGTAGGAACGATAAAGGATTATATAAAGAAGGTTCACACAAAATTTCAAGTAAATCGGTTGTATAGAACTTGAGATAATGCCGCTAACGTGTGGAAAAAAGTAGTTTCGAGAAAAACGCGTTTAAAGTTTAGGAGACAATTCTAGTGAACACGGACGCCACCTCACAAAATCGGCTGTATCTCCGAAAATAAGTCGAATTTTGAAAAATCCTTCCAAGGTCATATTTTTGAAAGTCTAAAGTTTAAATATATGAAAAAAATCGAATTTTTCAAAATTCTAGAGTAGAATACCCCTTGAATCACAACAGAATGGATCAATTTTGTAAGCGGATTATTACTACTGATGAAAAGGGGGTCAATCACAATTGCAAATGCCTGCAGTCGAATCGTGGTTAGTCGGCGCAAACAGCGCAACCTCTGTGACAGACGGTCAAAGGTTTCGCAAGGTGTTTGCACGGTTTGTCTGCAAATCATTATACTATCAGCTGCACCCCTACAGCTAAACTTTTCATTTTGACCTGTACTTTCAACAATTGCACCGTCTGCAGGCAGCAATTGTCAAAAGTGGCGAAAAGGAGAGGTATTCTATTCCATCAGGACAACGATAACTAATGACCATCGATAATGACTCACCTGGAGCTCTGGGAAGTTAGTTGGGATGTTTTTATGCATCCATTTTATAGCCAAGACCTGGTAAAAAGTTATTATTAGCTGTCCTTTCAAAAAATTCAATGTTTTCTTTACCAGTCGTGATTTGACGTGCTTGAGGCCCAAAACCTCCTTCAAAATGGTATTAGCTGGTAAGGTCTCTAATTATTAATCGACGGTTTTTCAACACCAAATCTTTGATTTGTTGAACGTGAGCTTCGTCGGTTGAGGTTGATGGTCGCCCTGGACGCTCTTCGTCTTCGACACGTTCACGGCCGGCTTGGAACTCACTATACCACTTGTAAACATTTTTTTTTAGACATAGCCTCATCACCAAAGGCTTTCTGCACCATCCTCAACGTATCCGCAGCAGAAAATTGATTTCGTAAACAAAATTTAATGCAAATTCTTTGCTCAACAAATTTCGACATCGCAAAAAACGAAAAACTCACTTTTAGCAGCTCACAAAACGACACGTATCTCAAACACTAATGAATATTTTGACATAAATGTGACTGACAGTACTACCAGCCTAAAAAAAAATAATTCTCCAAATCCTTCGACGCGCGCAGTGTAAATTCAAATGTCACCTTATTTTTTGGGCACAGTAGTATACATACTTATAACCCTACAATCCTCAAATTTTTTTTTAGTTCAGGCTGCTATATCATATAGCTCTCATACAAACTGAATGATCAAAATCAAGCTCTTGTCTGAAATTTGTTTGTGTAGGGTATTACAGCTTCGGTGCAACCGTTGTAGGCATTATTTTCCTTTTATACTTTTATTAATCATTGTTATCGTCATCTATACTGTTATTGTTCTTCTAAGCAATTGTTGTTGTCGTTAGCCCTCTACTTTACGGCGTTAATTAATTTTATTATATTTTTTTTCAGTTCCACCCCGTTTTCATACTCTTCTGTGCGGACTATTACGTGTACTCTTCTTTTGCCTAATTGCTTCTCTTTCGTTTAATTGCTTTTCTCATATTTTTCAACCGTTATTTCCGGTTTGCACGGCTGCAGCTGCTGCGGACGACCAGCGGACGCCCACATAAGTTGGCAATATGGCCATTACACACACACATTTAGACACTCGAATGTTGCTGCTGGCCGCATACAGTTATCGTTGTGTGTGTTGTTGTTGTTGTTGCGCATTGCGACTGCTGCATTTTGTATAAAATTTGATATTTCTGTCGCCCATTTTATGCTGCTCCTCATTGGCGTTGTTGTTATTATTGCTTCTGTTGTATGTGTGCATGTGTGCACAAAGAATTGTTCGTGTTGCTAAAATAAAATCGCAATTTATTTTGTTGTTGTTGTTGCCACGACGCCAGCTACGGCGCAGTCATTTCCCACTTGTGCAATGTGGGCACCTTCATTTATTTATTTTATCCGCTTCCATCGCCTCAATTGTCCACTCCAATGTTGCCACACTGTTTATGCCACTTCATAAGTTGCAGGCAGCACTAAACACACATACACGCACGCAAATAAGCACATGCATATCGTGCTCTCATAAGCGCATATGCATTATTTCGGCCCTTCAGCAAGCTACGTACATACATATATGTATGTGTGTGTGTCAGTTCGTTTGCGTTCGTTTTTAACGAGTGCATTCAATGCCTTTTTTTTAATTTTTTCAAGTTATTGTTGTTGCCGCTTATGCCTCTTCGCTAACTATGTGCTAGCATAAACTGTTGATGACCTCCAAGCATGTGTCAGCCCTGTAGCGAGTTGGACAGGCTGACGGGCGACTTGAATGCCGCGAAATAACCGCTTGAGACTTTGTGAATCGCACAATTGCCCTGCAATAGGGTTGTTATGGCAGACGGGAAAGTATATTATAATAAGTTTACATAACCTATAAATATGAAAAGTTTAAGATTAAGTTACCTATATTCTTATAAGAATACAGATGATCTCATCACCTGAGGGCGAAGTACTTGGGCTTTATTTTTCAATGGAAGCTCTCCGAGAAATAAACCACTGATAAGAATAAGGAAGTCGTCGGCCTGCCTAGACATCGAATACGCTTTTGACATTGCGTCTCACAAAAGTTTTATTAGGGCACTGGAGAAGAGGAATGTGGCAGATGGATAGAGACTGTACTGCGTACGAGGATTGCTGAAACCATTTTGGGGGTGAGCAAGATTCCTTATGATACTACGAGAGGTTGTCAACAGGGTGTAGTTGGAGCCTCGTAGTAGGTACTAACTGTAACAGTAGCTGCTTACAAAAAATGAGATTCGGTGTAAAGAATACGCAGACTTTAGAATACTCTCTGCGACATATTTCAACAGCGTTTAAGCCTAGCTAAAGGATGTATAATACGATCGAGTTAAACATTAGCTCGTCAAAAACAGTCATCATCACTTTTACAAAAGGAATATGTCAAGCGGCGCTAACAGCGATCTCAGTCTAAGAGCCGTTTCCTCAATATTTGGTTAGCAGTTATCTGTCAGTTAGGTTCTGGTTAGAAAAAATGTTCCTTACCGGAAAAAGGAGTATCAGTTAAGTTAACTGAACGTTAGAACTAACTAGACATTGAGCCTTTGCTCTTCTAGGAAAGAGGACGTTGATTGTTATGGTAGGGATTGTTTCCAAGCACTTATCCTTAAGATCTTATCCTCAAATTCTTGATATAGCAGAGTCGGTAGAATTTAGATAATTGATAATAATGAAATATATTACTTCAGTGAATATCTAGCCTTCAGCCGGTTGTGACAGGATACATTCTGCAGCACTTCATATTCTAATGTACTAGAAATTGGAAATGTATTATGAAAATAGATTTTATTTTGGAATCACCGGTCTGCACAATGAACCTAATGATTTTTTAAGTGAGATCGCTTCCGGTAAACCTTCTTTCAAACTCTCTATGTAACTAATTACCAAAACACAGCAAGCCGTTGCCATCTGACTATTAGATATCTGGAACTTATACTTGATTGAAAGAGACATTAAAAATGGTCTATAAGTTAACGGAAGATCGGCTCTTATCTTCCCCATTTTAAGGTCAAAGTAACCTTATACGAGAAATTTTAAAGTAATCCCATTAAAAACTAATGTTTTCCTCTGCCATAAAGATATGCTAGCTTCTAGCTCTGAGTTTGATATTAGAACTTGTGCCATGAGGGCGGGTTTGGTTTGACGATGAACCACGCAGGACGGCCATGAACACCAACTGATGATCAACACGTCAATAAAGTAAAGAAATTGGTTCGTGAGAATCGGCGATTAACAGTCAGGGATCTTGCTGGCATTGTTGAAATATCGGAAGGATCAGTGAAAGCACGATTGGTTTCAAAAGCACTATTTTTTTTTGAAAAAACAGCTTCGCGTTAGCATCTGTGAACAATATTTTCCGACTCCCAGGACGTCATGAAATGTATTATTACGGACGATAAGTCTTGGATCTATGCTCACGATCCGAAAACCGATGATCAATCGTCTGAATGTCGTGGCAAAGGTGATCCGGAGCCGAAAAACCACATCAAAGTAGGACAAAAAAACAAGGTTATGTTGACACTTTTCTTCGATTACCGAACTGTGGTCCACTCCGAATTCCTTCCGACCGGCCAGACTGTCAACAGGGAATACTATTTCAGTGTTATGTGTTGGTTGCGCAAATCTATTCTTAAAAAGAGGTCGGCATTATGGGTCGACAACACTTGTTTTTTACACTATGATAATGTACCGTTGCATACTGCATTGATTCTTCGTGAGTTTTTCGCGAACATATGTTTCAATATTGTGCCAAAACCACCACATTCGCCTGACTTAGCTCCGTGTGACTTCTGTCTATTCATCAAACTCCAACGACCGGTCCACGGAAACCGGTTTGAGTCAATTGAAGACGCGCATTGAAAGTTTCTCCTGAAACTGACTTTAACAACTGTTTCCAAGGATTAGAGCTTTGAGGGGAACGGTATAGATTTTGAAGAATAGGTTCAGAATTTGAAAATTATAAAATTATGAACAAAGTCTTACTATTTTTTGCTCAGTAGTATATACAAAATAATTAATAACGAAAATAACTCCGAAATTTTTCGGATTTTTATAAAACAGTTGTTACAGTATAGTAACTGTATTTATGTATGTGTGTATAACGGTTTCAAAGTGCATGAGCATCATCGGCGATTTGTTATGGTGTATGAAGGTGTGCTGGTCCGTCGACTCAGTGTTTTTCTAACTGCATCCGCCTGCTCTGTTGCACTTTATAGTTGTTCTTGTTGTTTTTGTTACTGTCACTGATTACTGCTTGTTGTTGCTGCTGCTGCTACAGTTGGCAGACCTTACTGCCATTAAGGCGGTTATTGCTGCATTTATAGTGCTTGTTGTTTTTATTGCTTATTCTTGCTATTGACACAACTCATCCTCGGCACGCACACATGCACACAGATATACACACGAGTACCTACACTGTGTGGCAACTGTCTCGTTGCTGTTATTTGCCTTAATGTCGGCTCTGCTATCGGCAGCATTGTGACTATTTTGCACTCATTGTTGTTGCTGTTAGGTGTTTCAGACACTCCAAGCTCTTCAGCTCATACCAACGTTGTTCTTGTTGTTGTTTTAACTGGGTGCATTGGAATTTTTTATTGCTGTTTTCGTTGTTAAATGACATTGCAGTTATTGCTTCGACCATTGCGGTTGTTGTTGTGTTTCTTTTTTTTGCAGTAAAAGGTTGCTGCAGCACAATTAAAAATTGCTGCTCTAGTTTCTCTATACGACACTTCTCTACTGTTAATGCGTGTATAACCTCAATTTTTGTAAAATTGGCGATTTTCGAATATCTTTTCATGAATAAAAAAGATGACCACTTTTTGGTGACAAAAGCGTTAGTTTGTTGGAGGCCTTATATACAACCCTATTTCGAGGAAAGAGAGCTAAATATCGTCAAGACCTAACATACGCCCAGGGAAGTGTCTGTTGTAATAACTTTGTCGACCTACGTCTGGAATGTACATTTATTTTAATCTCGAATATAGTTTTGGAGCTGGGAGTGTACTTAAATGAGTTCTTTAACTTATAGTAATCGGTTTAGTAATCTTTGAAATCGTTTTTCGAAAAGCTGTTTTCAAAGTCTGAGGAATATTTTTACGAAACGATTGGACCGATCAAGTTGAAATTTTCACACGACCTTCTTAGATACATTTATCAAGCAATGATCGAAGGAATCAGATGTTCGAAAATAATCTTTAAGTCAAACTGAAGTATAAATTTCGTCATAAAAATTTACTTTTTTTGGAAGCCCCAATTTAAGAAAAATTTAATTTTGAATTTTAAGTTAAAAATATTTTTTTTTTTTTTGATTTTTGGAGCCAAGATAATTTTAATCAGCGAAATCTTCTCCACCGACAAGCACCTGTTTTCGGAGGTTTTCCTAGAGATCGACTAGGAGAGGAAGAGATCCTAAAGTTGTTAAAAATTATTCCCCAATTATTTTAAGTGAATTTATTTCTATAAATGTACGTTTTTTATCCATCTATTTTCTATTTGCCATATTTTATTTAAAAAAATTTAAAAAAAATATTTTTTTTCTGATTTGCAAGTGGATTTAACCCCTTTTTTTCGAAGTTGTTTCGTGTGAATTCTTTTAATCTCCAATTCCGATTCAGTAAGAGATTAAGCTCTTGCTTCGTGCTCACCAAAGATTCACGATGTACCAAAATATCCTTCAAACGTCGCCCAGACCTATTTAACAATGAAGCATCCAGTTGATGAGGTCGGTTTGCTTCAATGAGCTTGCTAACCCTTTAGTTTTTCCTACACTTCTTAATTAGTCTATTTACCATTAAGCATTTTCAATTTAGCTGTTGGATTTCTATTTCTATTGTTTATTTCAATCGAAATGTATATTAGAAGTCATAGCTGCTGTATTATTTGTGTTCTATAAGTTCATATGTATATGAAATATTAATATGAAATATTAAACCAAAAATCGTTACCAATGTTTTAAAATAACTTTATTTTTCTGTTTTCAGGTACTGTTTATCCAGAATACTTGTTTATTTACAATTCGATCATCAAGGACTTCAAATTTTGATAAGAAAATGGTATGTTATATCCTATATACACTTGTGCTCACATAATAAAGCCACACAGTCGTTATGGTGTACAAATTCATAAATGTTTAATTTTATTGATAAATCGAAAAAAAAGTTTCACAAATAAAATAAATTATAAAATAAATTACTTAAACTTTATTGTATTCATAGTTCTTTAAAGCTAGATTTTAATTTAAAATCAAAAATCTGTTTACTTCTTCATTGGTAAGTATTTTTCGTGCTCATATAATTAAGCCACCCGCAAAAATAAACTTTCGGATAAAAGAATTCGATGTTTTGTTCAAAAAAAACTTGCCTTATTTAGACTAATATTTTATTAGGAACCTCTTTTGCAAAATTACTTCCCTGCAGGGTTGGCTCATTGTACAGATAAGTGTGTTACATTGGTCCGGAGTAAGTTTGCTCCATTCTTCCTATAAAATTTGCCACAATTTAGCCCTATTTGACGGGTTTCTCGGCGCAACTGCCCTTTTAATAATCCCCCATGTATTCTCTATAGCGTGTAAATCCGGGTTTTGAGCACGCCACTCAAAACCCTTGATGCCAGTCCTTAACGACCCTGGAGCAGCGCTTTGGGTCGTTATCCTGGATGTAAGGTCCAAGCTAGTGGTAAATCATCGGCGTAAATTCCCTTGAAATGTTCCACTAAAATGTCTTTGTACACACTGTCAGTCATTTTGTCCTCTACTTGTACAAGTGGTCCTACTCCGCATGAAGTAAAACACCCCCTTACGATGATTGATGATCCACCATATTTGACAGTTTTTTTAGTATACCGTGGGTTCATTTCTTGTAGCGGTAGTCGCCTGACATGGGGTCTACCATCGTTCCCAAAGACATTAAATTTGAATTTATCACTCCATTCCACAAAATCCCAGAATTTTGAGTCCTTTTGTTTGTGCCCTTGGCGATAGCCTTCGCTGGATGTTCTTCTTTGTAACGATCGGTTTCTTTCGTGCAATTCGCCCACTTAAGGAATTTTTCTGTAAACTATGGCGGACTGTCTGTGCTGATACCCGTACACCATACCTTTACTTCATTTGAGCTCTAATTTCGCTCGAAGTCAAAAAAGGATCCACCTTGCTCATCCGTACTATCTGCCTGTTGTCGTTAAGAATTGTCTTTCTGGGTTTTTTACGGGGCAGATTTTCAAAGACTTATGTTTTTTTAAATATTGTAAAGCATTTTTAACCTTTTCCATAGAAAATGTTAAATATTCCACTATTTTCGCAATATTTTTGAACTTTTGGTAACATTTCCATATGCCTGTTGTTTTTCTTTTTCGCTGTTTGGAGCCAATAGGAGATTCCAAGAGTAGCCAGGTATTTCTTCAAGTGATCTTTCCAACAGTGTGGAGTTCTTCCTCTTCCTATTTTTCCCCCCGGCTTATACTGCATAGAATAATCTCAGAGCTGGAGTGTTTTCATCCATTCGGACGATATGACCTAGTCAGCGTAGCCGACGTCTCTTAATTTGCTGAACTACCAGTATATAAGTCAATGTCGTCGTATACTATATGTCGTACAGCTCATCGTTCCATGAATGCGGAAAACTTTTAACGCTGACTCATCAGATGTTATCATCGTCCATGCCTAGTCTATGTAAAGCCGGGCTGATAAGTGTATTGTAAAATTTGGTCTTTGTTCGTCGAGAGAGGACTTTAGTCTAGTTCACTACCAGACCCATTAACGTTGCTTCCTTATCCAGTCTGGAGAAAGCAGAATCAGTATCATCGACGTACGCCAGCAGCGCTGAACTCTTATAGAAGATTGTACCTTCTCTTTTCAGCTCTGCAGCTCATATTATTTTCTACAGCAATAGATTGAAGAAGTCACATGATAGGGAGGGGGTATGTCAGAAACTTCGCTTGCTATCGCACGGCTTGGAGACAAGCTTATCGATCCTGACGGAACTTTTGGTATCATCGGGCCGCAAAAGGAATAAGATCAGTAGGATTTTGATTTGTGTGTTTTGTTGGAATTGACAAGACATCATTTACTATAAGCTATTCCCCTGTGGTGAAACTTTATTATGACTATGTGCTGTCAACAATTAGACCGTCTTAAGTAAGTAGTCGCCTAGAATCGAGCAGCTTTGGCCAATAGGAGGGGAATTTTGTTCCATCATTTAAATTCCATTCATTTTAACAAATCGGAAGCTTAGAGTTTTCGACGATATTAGTTATGTCACTAGTTGAATAGTTTAAGTCTTTGAAATGTTTATGATCTCCTTAAAATAAACGATGTTTGTAGAAAAGAAAATTACCGTTAAATATTGCTGAGTATTTCCAACCTAATGTGACATAAAGAAGTTGTCTTTGTATGTAGAAATAGCGCTGGCTTCAATAAAATGAAAACGAATTAAGAAAGCGTGTCTGAAAATTGCGGTTATTTTGGGGTAAACTCTCAATCTTTTACCATAGACAAATTGTATTATTAGATTAATCAAGTTTCTTATTTACTTCTTTAGCAACTACTCTCCATTGTGCCCCTCAAAGTGTTGTTGCCAATGTCCAACTGTCTGTTTCTGGCCATAAATTTTTGCATATTTCATTCCACTTCGTGTGTTTACTTATTGTTCGTGCTGACCTTTTCCCTTTCGCTCAATCCAAATCCATTTATTTTATGTAGTCTCCAGCATTTACGAACAGGTTGCCTGAGCATAACATACACATTTCGTTTTCTTCTTTATTCTTTGCTGCTTTTCGCAGGGACAACTCCTACCCAAAGTCCTTGGCAACCGCCCACTCAACGATTCTCTTTGTGGTTGTTAGCTTCAATTCTACTTTACATTTTTCAGGTTATGTTGTCTGTCTTTTTTATTTTATAGCAATTTTGTGTACACCTTTGTATTACTTTGTGTCTTTTTGTTTTCTCGAAGCAAATAAGTATTTACAAGAAATGGAAAAGTGTGGACAATGCGAAAATTTGCTCGTAAAGCATTGAATGAAGTAAGGGTTCATTGTGGAACTTATGTTTTTCTTAGCTCTTGACAGGAATGAACAAAAAGTGAAACAACTTATGGGTTTGATTCGAAGGCACTTTGGTTGTTAAAGCAGCGAGATGATTACATATTTCTATTGAACTATAGTAAAACGCAAACAAGTGCTGGTCCAAGAAACATGAGCGGCGCTGTCGATGACCAGGACACGTTAGGATGGTAAGGATTAGATAAATTGTCATCGAGGTCATCCAACGGTAGGCCCAGGAAACTAGCTTTTTCGACGGGTCGAGTGGCTTGACTCTAAGTACGCCATTCACTGAGAGGGAATCGATAAAGGTTTTAATGGCTCCACTGAGAATGGTGGTCAGTGCATGTCTGAAGTTAGTTACGCCCAAAGTCTGGTCGGATATTGTTTTATATCGTTGACGTAGTTGAGGAAGCATCCTTTGATGCTCCTAGAAGGCGGTTTCGCTGGGGTGCTTTCGCAGTGCAGTCCACTGCTTGGAGAAGATTTCATTATGCTTCTAAACTGGGAGCATACGGACTTCACTGTGCAGGTGTTCGATGGCAGACATCAAAAGTTATACTGCCGTAGACCGAAGTGCAGTGTTTTGTCATGTTTCTAGCTTCCTGGTTTGCGTTTCATTGCATCCAGGCGCTCATTTTGGTGCGACGTAGTTAAGGACCGGCCGGACAATAGCCTTTTATGTTGCCAACAACGTGTCTTTGCCTTTTCCCTATGTGCTGCTGGCTAGCAACTTGAGGATTTTGTGCGGCTCTATACTTTGGCAATAATCGCGGACCTGTGAGGAGTGAAAGAGCACAAGCTGTCAGATATCACACAAAAAAGCTTAAAGTTATTGACAGTTGGAAACCACCATCTGGGGGTTGAGGGAATTTTGAGATGCAGAAGTTAAAGAGAAACGGGGAGAGGACACCACCCTTCGGAACCCTCTTTTTAATTCTTCTGGATTTAGAATTTTTACCTCGAAATAGAACAGATGATTGACGACCACTCAGGTGGTTCGTATTCAACATCTTCAGTTCCGGAGAGAGCGTAGATTTTTCGTTGTCCTCAAGTAGCGTTTTGTGATTGACTGTGTCAAAGGCTTTCGGTTCCACGTTACCGGAATTGACCCGGATTTTATCCGGCAAAGGGCTGTATTTTCGGATATCTAACCCCCTTTAGATTGGTAAATTTTTCAAGTAGGTACCTTGGAAAAAGCTTGTTTATGTGTTTAAATCTCTACGGTTCTGTACTTTTTTAGTATTTTTGAAGAATTTTTCACGATTTTGGATTTTGTTTGGGTGTGGTATTTAAACCCACGATCTCCTCTGTTGAGTCGACCACTTATGTAAATTATTGCGTTTCGAAAACGGAGACTTTTAAAATGTCCCAAAACAAATTTCCTTTTCCTATTTGGGTAATTTGAACCGGAACACAAGGAGCTTCATAGTTTTGTATACAAGGTGTTATTATTTGCCATTGTCTATTAACAAAAAAAAAAAAAAAATGAATATGTACGCTCGTGCTCCACTCATCTCCCAAAACTCTCATTATTGCCTTTATTTTATGATTATTCTCATTCTTTACTACTTCGTTGCACTTGCACCAAATTTGTGGGTGCAAAAAAGTTCTTTTCGGAAAATTGTGTATCAATTTATTTTGTGCCAATAGTGCGACAACTGGTGCTATGTATTGTTGTTGTTGTTTTTTTTTTCTAGTAACCAGCGTGTATGTAAGTGTGGTGTATAAATTCTTTGCCATTGTTGTTGCCGCTCCGCCAGCGCCGCATTTTGTTCTATTTTGCTCGGCGTTGGCATCGGGTTCATGCCACATTTGCTTGCCACTTGCCCCATTATATTCGTAAGTTGTTGCCAGTACTTTTAGTAGCATTTGTAGTTGTAGTTCACCTCCAGCATATAATATGCGCCAGTATTTACTTTTGTTTGTATGTATGTCAACCGCATTACACTTCAACGTTGTCACTGCCAAGCGTAGCGCCCGCGCGATCCGCTACACATGCACGTGCGTGTGTGTGTGTTTTGGTATGAAGCGCATCTTCATTTCCTGCTGCTGCTTACTCAACTACACCACATCACTCCGCCACCGCCCATCCTCCCATTACTCCGTCGTGCAACACACACCGTCGCCATCATTCTGCATTGTCGCCTTCCTGCGACGCCACACGAATTCGACTACGGCAAAGCATGCCACCACACTTGTCCACCACCACCACCACAGACGCCGCCGCATTATTGTTGCACTCGTTTACTCATCGGTGCACTTCATTCTACTCCTGTTCTACTTCAGTGAACTCCACACGTACTCCAGTCGCCCGACTGCCACAACGAACGGTTGGGCTACAATTGCTCGCCACAAGGCACTCGCCTCACTCGCATTGCCAATACCGATTTCCTTGTGTTGCACGTTGCTTTTGCACATGCCACCAACTCAGCGACGCTATGCCATGCCGTTTGGCTCACCTCTGCCGTTATTTGATTGCATTGTCCTGCGCCGCTACTCTGCATTTTGCTTTGCTCGTGTGCTCCTCACCGCAACCGTTGCACAAGCTGTACGGGTATCATCATCAACAACGGCATTATCATCATCATCGGCTTCGGTGTCGTCGTCGTCGTCATCGCCACCGCCATGAACGGGTGTACTCCATGCACACTATTGAAGTTGTTGCTGTTGTTGTTGTCGAAAATTCAACAAATTTTACACTGGTATGTGTAGCTCATGTTGTTGTTGTTTTTATTGTTTCTATTGTTGTTGTTGTTATTATTATTTTTACTGTTGTTGTTGTTTTTATTGTCATTCTTGTTGTTTTTGCTATGGTTATCATTGTTGTTGTTGCTGTAGGTTTTTGTGCCTTGCATATTCCACATACAATTGTTCATATTGCCTGACATTGTTGTTGTTACTGTTGCTATTGTTGTTGCCGCTGCTTTCGTTGGTCGCCTGCTTAAGCTGCCACACATTCAAAAAACCAGTGTTGTTGCAATTCTTGTTGTAGTTTTTATGCCCGAGTGTCTTTTGCGTTCTTCCAACTGTCACAACAACATTCCCTCCTCCTTCTTCCTTCTTTCTTCCTTATCCATGGGCGCACTCCCATCGTGCTTCATTGCTCAAGCTTTTGGAGTTCTCTTTCCTCCAGTGTGGCTTCTTTTTACGGTAGTCTGTCTTCTTCTTCTTCGCCTTCTTCCGTCTCTTCTACGGCGCATTCGTCTTCTTTGCCTCTGTGCCATCGCATGTGTTCCATTTTCTGGCATTCCCATTGTTATTTGTTGCATTTATTTTATTATTAGTTTACGTGTGTACATATGCACTTCCGCCCTGCGTCACTGCGGCGCTCATGCTCAGCCATCACTTTAATTGGCGTTGTCCCTTTAACTTGTTGTGGTCGCACTGTGTTTCGTTTTCTATCAAATGCTGAGCATAAATTTATTTTCACTCGCACTCTCTCATGCGTCAGATGAGTTCATTCATTTCCCTTTCGCTGGTGACATTACTTATTGTTGTAATGTTTAAGTCCTAGATGGTTGGGTTCATATGATGACCGTGAGGATGTGAATTGATCTCTTTTTCCTTTCTACAAAAGGGAGTGTGGTGAAAAAATATTCGTTAAAATAACAAAGTAAAGCAACGGCAGAAACTGGGATATTTATTCCGGTCAGAGAGATTGGTACCACGGGATCCAAAGAAATTTAGTGGAAAGTTTTTTCTGAGTTGAGCATACTATTGCAAGTAATGGAATTTTTTGAGGTTGAATGAGAGGATCTTAATCTTCCACACATTCAAATTTATTGACTTTTTCTCAAATTGAATAAATAATTTAAGATTATAAATTAGATACAAGAGACCGCAATTCTAAGAGTATTTTAGTTGCTTCCATTAAAGTAAATACCACCTCAATCATAAGCCAATCATAAGAGTCCAACTTACCTGCAAATTAAACTTATGACCGATTGATGCAGTTTTGGAAATCTTTACTCCGTCAATTTCAACCGTGAATCGGTTAATACCGAAACGGCGAAAAAGTTATAGCAATTTTGATGAGCAATGTCTAAAACAAGGTACAAGGGAAACAAAGAATCATCTCTTGTGCACTTGTACGGCATTGAGAAAACTACGCTTTAAGCACCTGTGGTCCCCATGGTATGAACCACTGGACACTGGTATCCTAAAGGAAGACTACTCCTTATGGAACTATCAACTGAACTGAACAATTAGGCCCATTGGATAATGTTTACTAGCGTTACTAAACAAAATGATAACGTTGAAGCACATCCATTCGAGATTCATAAAACGTCACTGCAGCACACCACACTGAGTATGAGGACGATGTTTTTTTCAGCAAAACGGAACGTTTCGATGTATGTTATATAGTAGACTTACATAGTACTTATCGATTTCTATAAGATTGCTGTCTAAAGAATCCGTCAAGTTAACTAGATGTCTGAATTTGGGCTCTCCTAATGATTTTTGTGGCTACACTTGACTACTTAAAATCAAAATTGGTTGCATAATCAGAGCTATAATGACCGAGAAGCTCGAAATAGTATTGGAAACTTCATTCAAAGGAGTTTGGTTCGCTAAAACCAGTAAGAGAGCAGAGGTACGCGATATAATTCTGTGTGAAACTCGATAAATCTGGTACAGGGGCGTTTGATATGAACAAGCGGGCTCACCCAGTTGTTGCTTTAATAAGAAGTGGTGTGTTTTGATGACACCAGGCCTTTTCGGAGAGCCGGGAAGAGTTTGCGAATCCAAAGTGAAAACGATGCTCATTGTCTTTTTTGACATCAAATGCATCGTCCACCATGAATTTGTTCCTACTGGACATACCGTCAACACCATGAAAGGGGATCCAAGCAGCATGCACCTCTGCTCTCTCCCGTGACGCTTTCAATGCATTTTAGCTTTTAAATAATAATAACGATTGGTTCAATAAATTTTTTTAAATCGACTCAGTCTTTCATTATTTTCTTAGCTTACTACTGTGCCCAAAAAATAAGGTGACATTGTATTTATTTTGAAAATTCTTTATTTATTCTTCCAAATCAATTTCATCCCCTTCAAAGTAAGCCCCTTCCAATGCAATGCACTTATGCGAACGGATTTTCCAATCTTCGAAACACTGGTTGTAGTCACTTTCCGGGATGGCCTTCAGTTCCGTCTTCGCTGCGGCTTGGATCTCCTCTATCGTATAAAAACGGTGTCCCTGGTGTCCCTGACACGTCGCACGGCGCCAGATCAGGTGAATATGGTGGTTGCGGAACGATGTGGATTGAGTTTTTGGCGAAATGATCACGAATTACGAGAGCAGTATGGGATGGTGCATTGTCGTGGTGTAAAAACCAAGAATTGTCTTTCCACAATTCCGGCCTTTTTAGGCGGATAGCGTTACGCAACCGACGCATAACATTCAAATAATATTCCTTGTTGACTGTTTGACCGGTTGGAAGGAATTCATAACGCACAACACCACGATAATCGAAGAAAACAATCAATATGACCTTGATTTTTGAGCGACTTTGGCGCGATTTTTTTGGTCTCAGCTCTCTTTTGACACGATATTCGCTCGATTGATCGGTTGTTTCGGGGTCGTAAGCATAGATCCAAGTCTCATCGCCAGTTATAATGCATTTCATGACACCCTGGTAGTCGGAAAGCATCGTTTCACATACTTCAACGCGACGCCTTTTTTCCAAAAAATTCAATGTTTTCGGTACCAGTCGAGATTTGACGCGCTTGAGGTCCAAAAGATCCTTCAAAATGGTATTGGCTGAGCCTTTCGCTGTGCCAACTTCATCAGCAAGGTCTCTAATTGTTAATCGACGGTTTTTCAATACCAAATCTTTGATTTGTTGAACGTGAGCTTCGTCGGTTGAGGTTGATGGTGGCCCTGGACACTCTTCGTCTTCGACACGTTCACGAACGGCTTGGAACTCACTACACTACTTGTAAACATTTTTTTTAGACACAGCCTCATCACCAAAGGCTTTCTGCACCATCCTCAACGTATCCGCAGCAGAAAATTGATTCCGTAAACAAAATTTAATGCAAATTCTTTGCTCAACAAATTTCGACATCGCAAAAAACGAAAAGCTCGCTGTTAGCAGCTCACAAAACGACACGTATCTCAAACACTAATAAATATTTTGACATGAAATTCGACATAAATGTGACTGACAGTACTACCAACCTACAGAAAAAAAAATAATTCTCCAAATCCTTCGACGCGCGCAGTTTAAATTCAAATGTCATGTATTTTTTGGACACAGTAATATGTTGGTATCGCACAACGGAAATCATCATAATCGGATCGTTGCAACAAATGTTTACCATTCAACCCGTTTAAATCCTTCATTAAGGCGACTAAGAACGTCGAATTTGGTAATGTTCTAACTTTCATCTGTAGAAGGCGATAAGTGAACTTAATCGGGCGTCTATGTAATATATGGAGGTGACTCGTTTCAGCCATGTCCAGTTGTCTGTATATATATACGCGAACTAGTTTCTCAGTTTTGGAGATATCGATCTGAAATTTTGTACACGTGTTTTTTCTCTCAAGAAGCTGCTTATTTGTCGGAACCACCAATATCGGAACACTTTAGTATATAGCTGCCATACAAGCTGAACTGTCAAGTTCATGTTCATGTATGGAAAACTTTTTTATTTCATGAGATATCTTTAAAATCATATCCTTGTATGGAAAAATTTTTTGTTTGACCAGATATCATCACAAAATTTGCTCGGCTTATTAGCCAAAGCAGTGTGGTACCATCTCCAAAAAAAAAATGTTTACCTCGGACCAATATAACATTTAGCTGCAAAGCTTTTACATTTTTGAAGGTTTTTTATTGTTTATTTTTATTTTTTTGTCTCACTTTTTCACAGTGTTCCCAGTCATTCTAAAATTTCATAAATTAATTAAATATATGAATATTTTAAGAACTTCTTCTGCTTTCTGACTAAAAGACATTCATCACATTGTAACCCTATTATTTGCTGCTTCTGAATCGCTGAACTTGTCCGTTGATTGGACAAATGTGCACATTCGCATGATTTGAGTTGACCACACACACACACACCCGCGTACCTACACACACTCACACGTGTGACAAAGATTATTTATGCAACGCCATTTCTGAGTATTGTACATTATTGTCACGCTTTTTGTTTATTTTAGTATTTGCAGAAATCATGCACTACTTACATACTGCATGCTTACATACATGTACACACAAACACATGCATAGTCATATGTGCATGCATGCATTTTTCGTATAAATCGCAAACGCCGTCGACATTCCTTTCTCATTCACCAACGCCATCGTCAACGTCTTTGCTGTCGTCGCCGTCGTCGTCGCCGCGCTGTTATGCGCACTCAAGTCCGTGCTGCCGACTGACCCCACTTTTTCTGCCTTCTGCATCTGCTTATTTTTCTTTCGCTGGCTTTTAAAGCAGCGCTGCTCGGCGTTCCACACAGCTTGTTGCTGTTAGTTGTTCCCATGCTGCCATTTCTTCAACTTTTTAACAGTTTTTGCTTTGCTTTTTTTGCACCTTAACGTTGTTGTTGGTGCTGGCGGTGGGCTGTTTATATGTGTATCCGCATGACTGGTTGATTTGGTGTGAGCTTTATATGTACATGTGTGTGTATGAACTCATTGGCTTGCTTTGACTAGCTCGCTGGCGTGCTTTCTACCGCCAATGTTGCTGCTATTGCTTTTGTTGTTGCATTGGAGCCGACTGCGCCCGAGTTGTTGGTAGCCACTGCTGGCTTGCGGGGCTAGGATGCTTTTTGGCAGCGCTGTTGCTTGTGTCGTTGCCGTGGTTGTTGCTGTTGCTTGTTATGGCTGTTTTGTAATAACGTCGTGTTGTTGTTATTGTTGCTATTGCATTGCCATTTATGTTGGTGATTACATGTGTCTGTATGCATGCCAGCCTGTTTGATTATTTTCGTTGTTGTTGTTCGTGGTTATGCGAGTGTTGCTGTTGCTGCGTTCTCCCGATTCGGCTGGGCCTGCTCTTCGTGGCCATGTCACATTTAGTTTTGTTCGGTAATTCGGCGCGTAAGCAGCAAGAAAATTAGAATTTTCCGTATTACCGCATTTTGCAGCCAATAATCGCCAGTCGGAGAAGAAAACCGTTTACAAAATCGAAAAAAAAAACAAACAAAAGCAACAAAGCTATTTCGCTGAGAGTCGTGCGCCGTGCGCCGTGCTTGGAGTCGTGTGTGTGCGCGTTTTGTGTTTTTTATTTGCTTTTTCCGTTTTTGTTTTAGTGCTTCGAGTGCTCTTGTTGTTGTTTATTGCCGGCAGTTTAGCGCCCAAATGGTGGGAGCGTAAATTGGATTGAGAGCGCGAGTGCGCGTAAAAACTAGAAAAGCACCATAAAAATAATACTAATTAAAACAAAATAAAATCGTTTAATGATAATTCGCGAATTTAAGTATCCCATGGATACATTTGCGTTGCGAGCGAGCGTACTAAAGTGAGCGCCAATATATCTAAATACATATCTAACGGTAATAATGTGTTCGCGTTTCCAAGAAACACTCGGGTATGTTGGATTTGCACGACGGCAATAATGTAATGATTACTCGCCGACACTTGAATATTGGTCGCAAAACAATTTCTGGATTTATTGACAATTACTTCGCAGAGTTTCTGTAATTTCGTTGCTGGCATACTTCGTAAGTAAAGGTGGTGTCGTCATATGCGCTCAATAAGTCGATAAGTGAGCGTTGGCTCCACCATAGGTAGGAGGTTGTGTCGTCTTCACGGCATTTTGTACTATTTGTCTACACTCACTGGCCAAATAACTATCGGATTACTGGATTATCTGCTTTAAGGGTTAGTGTAGGTTTATTTTAAGCGTCATACAAGTCTGGTAACCCTTGATTGTGTACTAAAGGGCTTTGAATTAATAATATTTAACCTTTCTAAGCGCGGGAATTTTTTTGTTGGTTTGTTTTGATGATTAATGTAGAAAATTTTATGTTTACGGAACAGTCTTTATAGAGTGACACTATTTAGAATGTTCTCTTGTTTTGGTTTTTAACTTCGGATTCCTCTGAAAAACTACTTTGTGGGTTATGATGCCTATACCATGGACCATATTATCATTTCTATTTAATATCGGTTAAGTAAAATTTTGTGGTTTCCAGTCGTAAATCGAGTGTTAATGGAGGTAATCGGTGTGCAAGCGCTTAATGGGCCATGGCGGAACCCTAAAAGTTCGTAGTGAATTTTAATATTTACCTAACTATTTATCGTTCCAAATGTCTACAATTATTAGTGCATCGGAATCACTGTTGTTTAGCTGTCCAGAGCTTGTCTCAACCGATTTAGTGCATGTTGCGATACGGGACAAGCTCGAAACCCCCAAAAATTAACTCAAAACGTAACTGCACAGGAAGAAACTCGAATCGAAAGAACTATGAATTTTGAAATCGGAAGTTTATAAGCCTCCTCAAAGTGATTTTATTATACAGCCATGTGGTCGTCCACATTCCAGTTCACAGTACGATACGTTTTTATAAATGCGCCCTTAATAGAAGTCTGTGTAGCCTTCTCTTCAAACTGTTTGCTTCTTGTTCTTTAACTCGTGAGATCTTGTTTGATCTGGGTCACATCTACATACTGGCTTTTGTACATACAACCATATATCTTTGGAAAGATTAGCTTGCGAATAAAGCTTAAAACTGACTATTTATAACAGTCATTGTATTATTGCTACTTCGAAATCATTAAGTGCTGTTTGGACCTTGGTTTACTCATCAGTTCTTTCCATGCCATACTGTTATGTTTCTGTGAGCGCCAACACAATTCATAAATACGTTAAGTAGTCTGATTCTGATGTTCCGAAATGTTTACTCGATTACTAAACAAAATCTCAAATGTTAAGAGCTGGTATACCGGTGTCCGCTGGTGTTCTGGCGTTGACTCTCTGGACTTTTCGGCGGTTCGAAACGTATTGGTTAAAAACCAAAACATGTCTTTCATGTGGTGAGGTTAAAAATGCTGGCTTGCGCCAATTGACAAAGTTATATGGCGGAAAACAAAGAGGAAAAATCTAGCCATTTTATTCTTCGACCAACTTTCGCTAGATGAAGTTGAAATATCTCGTTAGACTGTTAGATATGCCTTAAGTGAACTGGGCGCTATTAGCCAAATTTGTGTTGTGTTGAAAACGTTTCGCCAATACATGAGAATCTGTAGATTCAACTGGGATCTTTCGAGACCTTCCTCGTGATAATCAGCTCCTACCGTAATCAAATGACAACTCGCCGGAAGAATGTAAGAGTATAACATTTATGTAGTTCTTCGATTTTGTGGTTTTATAGTACTGAGATTTACCCTAGGAATTTCATTATTTCCACTTTATTAAACATATCACTGTCAAAATAGGTTCATAATATTTTCTAGAATTTTAATACCGCCTGACTGATTCATAGATTAACTAAGGAACTGCAGGAGTCGTAGTTGAATAGGAGATTATGGTAATTCGTTTAACAAAATGTTATCTCCTTCTCCACCTGGTCGAACACTTTTAGAGCTGGAGTGTTTATCCATTCGGACGACTGCGGTATTCGTCGTTGGCAATGCGCAAAGTACCGTACATCTTCCGCAGAGCCTTTCTCTCGAAAACTCGTAACGCCGACCCATCAGATGGTGTCATCATCCATGCCTCTGTACCCTGTAGCAAGACCGGAATGATGAGTGACTTGGAAGCCAAGTCGCGAGTGCGACGACTGTTTGTTTGATACGAGGGCTGCTATATATGTATATTTCTAGCCTAATAATGAAAATAGGCATATTTATCAACGAAAATGTTTTTTTTTTTTCGTTGGATTTGGCTCGTCTTGGAAGACCCACACGGTCGATTGCTGTTTTGTTTCGCTCTCATACGCATAGATCCATGATTCGTCAGCTGTGACGATCTTATAAACGTCTTTTGAAGCACCGCGATCGTGTTTTTTCGAGCGATTGTCAAATTGTGCGGGATCCAACGAGAACAAACCTTTTTTACGGCCAGGTGTTCATGCAATATCGAATGTATGCTGGAGGGAGAAATGCATAGGCATGCCTCTATCTGAAGGTATGTTACATGACGGTCTTGCATTATCAGTTCACGTACGGCATCGATGTTTTCTGGCACAACGGCTGTTTTTGGACGACCTTCACGGAATTCGTCTTTGAGCGAGCGTCGGCCACGATTGAATTCGTTGTACCAGTTTTTCACAGTGCTTTAGGATGGTGCTTCATAGCCATACAAAGATTTTAGTTCATCGATGCACTCTTGTCGTGATAATCCACGTCGAAAGTTGTGAAAAATGATCGCACGAAAATGTTCACGAGTTAATTCCATTTTTTGGCCGAGATGAATTTTTTAACTCCCTGTTAATAAAACAATTCACTATTAAATGACAAAACGTTCTGAGTGATGTTATGCTAAAAAATGTCAAACTTTCCAATGGAAATGTCAGATTGCACCTGGCAACACTTAGTGTTGCCTAGTCCAGAAATATATATAGCAACCTATGTAGCAGGACATATTTCGTCTTGCCCTCCTTCACTACCAGAGCCATATGCTTCGCTTCTTTGTCCAACGTGGAGAAATCAAAATTAATAGCTCGGTTGTTATGAGGTCTGAAGCCTCGTTTAGTATCGAACGGCTCGGAGATGTCCTTCCCGATCCTGACGTAGCTTTTGGTGTTGCTCAACGTCAGTTTACACAGCTGTATTAGTTTTGCTTGGTGACTGTTAAAATTAAGATTTTGTTGTTTAAAATAGGTATAGCTATACTGCTGATTTGGAAGGACAAACCCTATTTTCATTTTCATATGCAGTAATCCAAACAAAGTGCCTTTTATTCGCACCGAAGCCTTTGTGAAGCGGTTCTATTTGCGCAATTTGGTTTACAAAAGTACAGGTGTGAATTTTACGCCCACATACAAACATGAAACATACACACGCATGCTATATACAACTGGATGTATCATTTGGCTGCTTCAAGGCGTGAAAAAGCTTAAAATCGACAAAGTAAGTTGTTTGATTTGCAATTGAATCACTTCGTAAGGCAACATAAAAAGAACGCATAGCCAAGCCAAAAGCTTGTTTAAGCAGTATATGTGGTATATACATATGTAGTACATACATATGATATATGTGCAGACAATCGTTTGTATGTCTCGATATGCAGTGGCGCAATCCAAACACCCTCAATCAGGTGAAAATTTCAGCAACAAAAGTCTCTACAATATTGAATTGTTTGTGTGATTGATCGACGTTTTTGTACAAAAACCTACAACAACAAATTGTTCAAAGTACATAAGCATAAACATATAGAGTTTATCAAACAGAAATTTGTAGCAGTGCTTGAAATCTCGGTTGGCTTTGGTCTGCAAATAAATGCTTGGTTGCTTGCCACGCTCTTCGTGGGATGCTTGGTCGGCGCTGCTGCGCTAGGTTGTTTGTAGAGTTGTATTGTTTGTTCGTAATTTACTGAGTTGCTGTTGTTGTTGTTGCGCTTGGCTGTTTGTATTCCACGGACTCGTTTCTCCTTTAAAGATTTTTGTTGGCGTTGTTTGTGATTAATGCCGCAGTCGCGTTGCCAGTGTTGTTGTTGTTATTATTATTGTTCTTGTTGCTGTTGCTGTTGCTGTAGTGGCTGCTGCGCCATTGTTGGGTGCTTAGCGCTTTTGTTGTGCCTTTGAAAAAGTTTCGCTACTTGCGGCGAAGAACGTTGGATTAAGGTGCCATTTTACAATCAGCCACGAGGACAACAAATACAAATGCAAAATTCGCACACACACACACACTTACACCTGGACATTTACGCAGTCTTTGGGGGATTCAGTATATAATCGCACTGCCGTTGACGTTTGCAACCCTCCTTTGCTTTAGTGATTTGCACGCAGAAAGTTATTTACCCGGATTGTTGTTATTGTTGTAGATCAAGTTGCTGCTTTAATTATATTTCTTGTTAATTTTTGTAAAAATATGTTTCGTTTTTACAACCGAGCGGCCGAGCACCCGTGCTGCTTTTGAATATTTTAGTTTTATCTATCTAAAGGCTCTTCATATAAAGAAGAAGGAGAAAGCTTCTTCGTGGCAGCGGAAAAGACTCAAATCGCAGTCAAATGTAATTAATATTTGATGAAACAATTCCGCCAATCCCCTTCAAGGAAAACATGAGGAATAACGAGATATCTTTTGGTCGAAATTGCTCTTATAATGGAAGGTGCTAAGCAGTTAATATTCTGGTGAATAACCAAGCGGCATTTAAGGCTATCCGTAGCGTCTCGTATACAAAACATTTAGAGGTTAGGTTATGACAGAAGTCAATACTTAGGTTTTCAATGAGAAATTGACTAAAAACCGTATAGGTACCCATTCATATATAAATAGAAGGAAACGAAATTACGGACGAACCGGCCCGCTTAATGAGCTAGGAATATATAATTCCCCTAAGCCATTCCCTTGACAGTCGGGTCTAAGTAATAAGAACATACCCGATTTTTTTTATCCTGTCAAGCACTGTCAACTTGGCTTCGAGTCAGCAGAATGCAGAGCATATGCTGAGAATAATGTGACGCTGTAAGTTTACCTTTGCACGTGCCCAGCCTGCAGCCGGTTAAGGGGTTAGGGGTAGTTAGAATTTTCAAATTTTTTTTTGCATTTTTGTTAAGTAATATCTTAAAAATATTCCCTGAAAATTTCACGTTGATCCGACAATTAGTTTTTGAGTTATTCGAGAAATAAAAAGGAGAGCTCAGGCACTTCAAGACGCTAGTGTGAAACTTTAAACGCGTTTTTCTCAAAACTACGTTTTTTGAATCGGTGACAACCGTAACTCGAAAACCGTTCAGTAGATTTTAATGAAATTCATACAGCTTTTAGAATTCATAATAAACTCGGGCCTGATCGAAGGATTTTTATTTTTTCGAAAATTTCGATTTTTTAAGACCAATTAACTGTTGATTTTTTCGCAAAAATTAAAAAAAAAAATCCTGAGGCCACCATTTTGTTAATTTTGAAAACAAAACAAAATCCTTCGATCAGGCCCAAGCTTATCTATTTATAAAACTAATTTTTTTTGTTCGATTGTTTTTAGATGAATCTCCAAGGACTTATGCTTGTCACCGCAAGTACCTTTTTTGGAACACTGTCAACACAAACAACTATAACTTCGAAAATTAAATTATTTTTTTTTTTTGAAATTTTCTTGACTTCAAGTCAGCACATCCTATAATAATGCCATATTAATACTTTTGTAAAATAACATGATTTAGTAGCAAAAAAAAATACTGAAAACTCTCATTTTTTCGTGCCTCTGACTACCCCTACCCCTGGTTTCCAATGTTCGAACTTTGAAGACACTGGGTAGCTGGGATGAAAAATAATCAAGTTTTTTTTTTTATCAAATTCACTGAGTTACTGGGTAAGGTTTAGGCGGTTTCCACTAGACGGACGTAATGTTGGCTTAAGCGCGGTCGTCTGCGGTTTGGTTCTTCTCGCTTCTCTTTTAAACCAACTACAGTTTAGCATTAATACGAGTAGAGCATTCTCTCTGCCAGGAAGTTCGTTGTATCCAATTGACCGCGAGCAACTTTCTTCAATCAAAACAAAAAAATAAATAAATAAATCAAAAAATGTTTTCGCGCACTCTACAATTCTTTACCAATACATCCCAATTTGGACAAATTTTGTAAAATTGCTTATTTCTCGCTAACTCGTGAAGAATCTTAAGGAGATTAGTGCAGTTAGCAGAAAAAAGGTCTTTTGTAATTAAATTTTCTATGTGTGCACTGATTATAAAAATTTGCAAAACTAACAATGGAACCATCAATCTCAGGCAGTTATTCAAATATTTTGCTAAAATTTCTGATAAGAAATAAATGGAGAATTTTTTCACGTGTGTACAAAAAAGTACCCGAAATGGTTTAATTATTCACCAACATTTATTTCGTCGCCTTCAAAAAAATCCCTGCCAGCAGTAATACACTTATGTCAACGATTTTTCCAGTCCTCAAAACACTTTTTATAAGCACTTTTTGGATAACCTTTATGTCCTTCAGCGAATTTTGTTTTATATCTTCGATTGACTGAAAACGCGTTCGACTTTGGAATTCATGGAATTCAAACAATGAAAATCACCTTGAGTTTTAAGCGGCTTCGGTGTGGTTTTTTTTTAGTTTCAGCTAGTTTTTTCCCCATATCATTCCGATGATTGTAAAGGGTGGGCCATATAAAATTTTAAATTTAAAAAGTCAATAAAAAAAAACGGCTTGATATTTTTCAAAGGTCTAACATTTATTCAAAAAGGTTATTTTATGAAATTTATTTGTAGAAAACAATTTCGGACAAATGACCACCACCGCTGAGTTTACAGTAGCTTATCCGATCCACCCAATTTTGGAGTACTTTCTTGATGGTTTCAGGCCTTATGGCAGCTATAGCAGCTTGAATCTCGTACTTTAGATCTTGAATTGTTTCTGGATGGTTGGCGTAACATTTATCTTTAACAGCTCCCCACAGAAAATAGTCCAACGGAGTTAAATCGCAGCTTCTGGGAGGCCAATTCACATCACCCGTTTTGCTGATTATGCGATTTTCGAAGATAGGGCGTAAAAGATTGAGTGTAGCGTTTGCTGTATGGCACGTAGCGCCGTCCTGCTGGAACCAAATTTTGTCCAAGTCTTCCTCTTCAATTTGTTTGAAGAAAAATTCGGTTAACATTGCGCGATATCGCTCACCATTGATGGTTACGGCGGTTCCCTCTTCATTTTCAAAGAAAAATGGGGCGATGATTCCACCAGACCAAAATCCGCACCACACAGTGATTCGTGCAGGGGGTATTGCCTTCTCGACGATTACGTGCGGGTTTTCTGTGCCCCAAATGGTTTTTTTTTTTCAATACTTCCCAGTTTTCTTCTAGTGAATAGCGACCCATTTCGTAAATTTTAGACTTTTTACTGAATATCTGTGACTTTCCGAATGGTATTTGACGTTTCCAATGTCGAAATATAGATAATTCAAATTTAAAACGTTAGATGGCCCACTCGTTAGATAGTAAATTTGCTATAATAAAGGTTACTAAAGCATCGCTTCAAGCAAAGTTAGCGTTTTTTTCTTATTTTATTATAATCATTATGATCCCGTTGTTGTTGCTGCTGGTTTTCTGTATTCCATCAAGTAATTCCCAGCAGCTCATTGCAATCCATTAGGTTGCAACTCCTTAGCACGAACAAAATATTGCATTTTAATATTTTTATACGACTGTCCTCTTCTTCCGTCTTATCTTATTTAGATACACACACCCTAGAAATATGTTTATAATCTTATAGATAAAGTTTGCTCAGCGAGTAAAACAATCTGCCCTTTATGGCGAGGGCAAGGTTGTACACTTCGTTAGTTGTTGTTGCTATTATTCTTTTTACAACATTTGACGATTGGACGAAATTCTCTTCTTGCTAGCAATCAAATTCAGAAATTCGAGCATAAAAATCAATCACGTACAAATGTATATTTATATACATACATATTTACATATATTTATTCAAACGTGTACAAATACATATAAGGTTATGCCTGTGGGCTGTATTTTTGTATGTTAAAATGGGAAACTATAAAAAGGAGCTAATACGCCCGCCGCAGACAACGCTGAGAATGCTGCTGTACAAAATATGAAAAAAGTTGAAAAGAAAACAGCCGAAAGCAAATAGCGAGCAGAAAACAAATCAGTCATTTTCAACCAATCGCCAAAATCATCTGCAAATCATATGTTTGTATATGTGAATGTGTGTGTGCATGGGTATATTCATTTATTGGCATCTTCACATAGGCCTCACCATGTTTCGGCCTTTCGATGCCAAATCAATACATAGTTTCTGGGCTGCTGGGAAATGTCGAAATTTTCATTTAAAATTAAATGTGGAGGTTTCATTTATATGAATGTATGTATGTACATATGTACATGTGTATATTTGTATGTTGTAGAACAGATAAAAACTTATTTCTTTATGAGAAGGATAAGCTTTAAAAATAAATAAAAATAATAACCCTAAGACAAGCGATATTACAAAAGAGCACTGGGTCTAGATCAAGAACTTTACAGACTTATATGAAGGTACTATTAAGTATTTTATATTAGCTGTGCATATTGTATATTATCCTTAAGGCACAGGAACGAGTTAGCACGAAGAAAGATCAATTTGAAAATGTACGAAGTTTGATGCTGTGATAGCTGGAGCCGTGACAGGCCATACGACGTGCCACAAATTTGTTGGGATTGATTATTGTTGATGACTGTTGAGAAATAGAAGCTGTTTTTCCCTTAAGAGGTTAGGGGTAGTCAGAGGCACGAAAAAATGAGAATTTTCAGTATTTTATTTTGCTATTAAATCGTGTTATTTTACAAAAGTAGTAATATGGCATTATTATATAATATGTTGACTTGAAGTCACGAAAATTTCAAAAAAAAAAAATTTAACTTCCAAAGTTATAGTTGTTTGTGTTGACCCAGTTCCAAAAAAAGCTACTTGCGGTGACAACTATAAGTCCTTGGAGATTCATTTGAAATCAATCGGCCAAAAAAAAGTTTGTTTCAAATAGATAAACCCGGGCCTGATCGAATGATTTTATTTTGGTTTCAAAATGAACAAAATGGCGGCCTCAGGAAATTTTTTTCTAAATTTTTGGGAAAAAATCAACAGTTAATTGGTCTTAAAAAATCGAAATTTTTGAAAAACAAAAAAATCTTTCGATCAGGCCAGAGTTTATTATATATTCTAAAATTTATATAAATTTCCTTAAAATCTACTGAGCAGTTTTCGAATTAAAGGTGTCACCGTTTAAAAAAACATAGTTTTGAGAAAAACGCGTTTAAAGTTTCCCACTAGCGTTTTGAAGTGCCTGAGCTCTCTTTCTTATTTCCCGAATGACTCAAAAACTAATTATCGGATCAACGTGAAATTTTCAGAGAATGTTTTAAAGATATTACACTTAACGAAAATGCAAAAAAAAATAATTTTTTTGAAAATTCTAACTACCCCTAACCCCTTAACTTTCTTCCTGTAACTATGACAAAAAATCTTTATCGACTTTAATCTTCAGCAAATAAATTTTGGAAAAAAGTTTTGTGTTCGATTCGCCACTACTCTGATCGTTATTTTAAAGATCATCTCTAGTATGAACAGGAACATAGTTATTCAATTTAATTAAAGAAAAAATAGTATATAAGTACCTCATTAATTAATCCTAGCTAAATTGTCTCTATTTCTTTCCGCTAGTCTATTTGACTAATGTCAGCAGTTTTTTCGATTCGGCACTCTCCAAATCGAATATATGCTTAGTTGAATTAACTTTTCCCGACTCAAACAAGGTTTAAAAATGACATTGTCTTGAAGAGCTACTTGTCAAAATCGTGTGAAGTAATTGCAAACCATTTTAAGCATTTTGTTCACATCAAGACCTTTTTCTGTTTTCGAAAATTGTTGACTACGTGATTTTTTTTAAGACTTCTTAATTTCAATTTTGCGCAAAAACACATTCGTCGAAATTTTTTTCCCTGTTGAAAAGCCTGTCAGTGACATCTGTGCCAAATGATATTGAAATTATTCAACAAAGAAGTCCAATTAAATGATAAAGAATGAAATTTCTGCACCCGAAACGTGCAGTATGTTGGAAAAGGAACGTACCATGTCCAGGACGGTCATCAACATCAACTCATGATCAACACGTCAGTAAAATAAAGGGATTGGTGCCTGAAAATCGACGATAATGATCAGAGATCTTACTGGTGTTGTCGAAATATTGAAAGGATCAGTGAAAACAATTTTAAAGATAATTTATGTTTAAGAAAAGTGAAAGCACAATTGGTTCAAAAATCACTCATTTTTTCGAAAACAGCGTCGCATTAACGTCTGACTACCAGGATGTAGCATTATTACTGGCAATGAGTCTTGGATCTATGCTTATGACCCGGAAATAGACGATCAATCGGCCAAATATTGTGGCAAAGGTGAACCGAAGCTAAGAAAACCACGTTAAAACAAGTTAAAAATCAAGGTTATGTTGACAGTTGCGATTATCGAGGTGTGGTGTACTATGAATCCCTTACCACCCGACAAACTGTCAACAGGGAATAACTATTTGAGTGTTATGCGTCGTCTTCGGGAAGCTATTCATTGGTTTTTGCACCACCATAATGCGCTGTTGCATACTACA
Source organism: Bactrocera zonata (assembly GCA_037783105.1). Lineage (NCBI taxonomy): Eukaryota > Metazoa > Arthropoda > Insecta > Diptera > Tephritidae > Bactrocera > Bactrocera zonata. The sequence goes on along the minus strand of JBAWJQ010000165.1, from coordinate 851,039 downwards.
TTGATTCTTCGTGAGTTTTTCCAAGTAAAATGTTCAACCAATATCATGCCGCAACCACCGTATTCACCTAATTTAGCTCCCCGTGAACCGTTTTGAGTCAATTGCAGCCTTTAAACGTGAATTGCTACGCGCATTGAAAGCTATTCCGGAAATTGACTTTAACAACTGTTTCGAGGACTTGAAAAAACGTGTATTGATGCCAAGGGGTTATGACATACATTTTGAAAAATAAGTTAAGAACTTTAAAATTATAAACAAAGTCTTACTATTTTTTGCCCACTGTAGTATATACAGTGAATACATGCATACTTTCTATAGCATTACATTCATTATCATTATTACATTTCTTTTAACCCCTTCATATGGAATTTGTCTTCCATTCATCACGATGGCGTCATCTGTTAGCTGGCTTCCATACCCCTACTTATGTGTGTATAAAAATGGACATGCGAGCGTACTTATATAAAGGGTGTGTATGTACTTCCATATATATTGTATGTATGTAGAAGTCTATTGCCATTTATATTCATTTTACTTAGACGGTGTAATCTTTGAGGTCACTGACACCTGCAGACGCGTAATTTATAAACGTACTACTTGGTTGAAACAGACATACTTACGTAAATAAATGTACTTCAGTTAAATTATGTGAACTCTAGCGCTTTAGCGCGCTTTGAGAGTTTCAACAAACACAATGTGGCATTTATTTTAAGTATATGACTGAGATTTGACCTTAAGTTCCTCATAAAAAGTTTTGCATACTTTAAGGCGTTGAACAGTGGAAAACTTAAATTTAAATACATAATTTGTTTCTCTTAAAAAGTAATGGTTCACCTGTAACGGTATTTATTTCATGTTTTTTCCCGAATTCTCCTTATAAATCAGGAGATCTCGATAAAGGCAGGGGTTTACTTAATCAAAAACTGGGATTGGTTTTGTCAGAAAGATGCTTTAGAGGAGTTAAAACAGCTATATGCTATAGTTTTCCGATTCGAACAATATGTTCAGAGGTTGTAGCATTATCTCTGACTGATAATATATGCCAAATCTTAGAAGATAGGCTGTCAAATAAAAAAAAGTTTTCGTTACAAGGGTTTGAAATCGGTTGATTAGTTTATATGACAGTTACATCTTATACTGTACCCACAAATTCTTGTTATTTATAAGCAAAAATTGGAGAAAGTTTCCTTTTAACGAATCCTTAGAAATGAGTTTCAGTCTGCTCGGGAGTCTAGTTTCATCATTTTATATATTGGATAGGTATGTAAATCTTATAAAATAATAAATATTCCTATGATAAGAAGGAGAAACAGGTTTTAGTTCGGAACTACATGAGATTCACAGCCGTCATACAAGTATGTCCTTAAACCAAAAGTTAGAGGTATTGTTTGGCTCCTACACTCACTCTTTCATAACCACAAATCATATGGGTTTTTGTTATCACAATTGAACCGTTAATCGCGTATCTTGAACCAATATGAAAGTGAGTCCAGTTTTATAGCAAAATCGATCCATTTCTGAAACAATGGTGATGAAAAGTGGCCCACCTACAACAATGTCAAGAGAAAACAGTCGTGGTGGAACGACAGTGACTCGACGCAAACAGTGGCCAAGCTAGGCTTTACGATCACGAAGGATTTGCTATTGTGTTGTAGAATGAGCTGCTTCCCTACGGCCAAACTCTTAATTTGGACCTTTACTGTCAACGATTGGACTGTCAAGAAGAACGTCTTTGCCCAGAAGCGACCAGTGTTGTTCAATAGGAAAGGAATTGTGTTTCCTCAGGACAATGCCACGTCACACACGTCGATAGTGATTCTCTAGAAACTCCAAAAGTTTGGTTGGGAGGTCCTTATGCATCCACTTCATAGTCCGGGGGTGTCACTGAGTGATTACTACCTGTTCCTATCTACGACAAATGATTTTGTTCGTGAGCCTCAAGAGAATCCTATTAAATTTGGGTTTCCCCCTTTTTAATAGGGTTTAGGGTTTTGGCAAGATTAATATTATTGAACTACCTTCAAGATAGTTCAAAAAGTAGTTCTCGAACAAAGAGGCGCATATTTAACTTAAATCTTATTGTTCTTATCGGCAAGGACTTAAGAGCTTGCCTAGTTGTAAGAATTTTAAGTAGTAATTAAGTCGATTGGAAGAGTACGACGTGGAAACATCTCAATATTTCAAATCTCACACCTTCAAACATCGAGGTGAACTAGTGGGATCGTAAATAAAGCACCTAAGCAGATCTGTGATGGGCCCAAACCACTTTGTTAATGTTTGAACAGTTTTAAAAGTTTTCATCGCCTCACAAAGCACTATCTATGACCGTAGAAATGTGATCACACTTTGAAAATCAGTCGTTAACGTAACCGGGGTTTCTTCTTCCTCTTCACTGGCGTAGACAGCACTTACGCAGTGTTGCCGAGTTAACAGCCGTGCGTCAGTCGTTTCCTCTTTTCGCTCTTTGGCGCCAATTCGATATGTCTAGTGCAGACAGGTCTTTCTCCACCTTATCTCTTCAACAGAGTGGAGGTCTTCCTCTTACTCTGCTTCCAGCCGGCGGGTACTGGGTATACTTTCAGAGTGTTTTCTTCCATCCGAAGAACATGATCTTGCCAGCGCAGCTGCTGTCTGATTTCGCTGCTGTTTGATTCGCTGAACTACAATGTCAATGGTATCTGGTGCAGCCCTTCGTACCATCGACTGACGTTGCCAATGCGCAAAGGACCATAAATCTGCAAAACTTTTCTCTCGAACACTCGTAACGCCGACTTATCAGATGATGCCATTATCTATGCCTCCTCACCATATAACAGGGCGGGAATGATGAGTCACTAGTACAGTTTGAGCTTTGTTCGTCGAGATGAGACTTGAATTGCCTACTCAGTCCAAAGTAACACCTTTTGGTAAGAGTGATTCTGCGTTGGATTTCAGGGCTGATATTGTTATTGGTGTTGATGCTGGTTCCAAGATAGACTGAATTAACTACGAATTCGAAGTTGTGCCTATAAACAGGGACGTGGGAGCCAAGTTGCAAGTGCGACGACTGATTGTTTGATGACAGGAGATAATTCGTCTTGTTCTCGCTCACAACCAGATCCTTACGCTTTGTTTCCTCATCCAATCTGGAAACAACAGAACTAACGGCACGGTTGTTGAGCTCAATGAAATCAATATCCCCGTCGTACACCAGATTTTACCTTCTCGATTGAGTTCTGCTGCTCGAATTATTTTCTGCAGTAGTTGATTGAAGAAGTCATACGATAAGGAGTCCCCTGTCCTGAAACCTCCGATATGCTGTAACCAGAAATGCAATAATGTCTAATATTTTAGACTATCACAGTAACAAAGTCTTTGCACACAATATTACATAAAATTTCGTTGTTTCGATCGGCCTGCGCTCTCAAACATAACTGAAATTTCGGTTTCCAACGGTTATTTATCGTTCACACGCTTGCTTGCTGCTTACCCTCAGCTTTTGTCAAATGTGTCAAACAAGCGCATTTTTACATTGTTAACGGTACTTTAACTGTAACAAATACACTGTGAAAGCAACAGCGACTACTAAACTTAATTGAAATTCAACGAATTTCATTGCTACATTTTGATTTACAACGCCGTCGTGTTACCATTGCTCAGCGGTTATGGAATCGCGTGCTGGCGCTGCCTTCGATTGCAGGTAGTAAGCGATATGAATTGTTGTTTTGGGTAATTATAATTAGTTATTTTTATTTATGCGCGTCTGTTGGCCGTCTCTCATGTCTCATGTCCATGCCAGCCTAACGAACAGCCAGCCAACCGAGCTACCAAGCTACCAACCGGGCAGCCAGTTAGCCAGCCTAGACAGTTGGCTAGTCAGTTAGTGCACCAACTTCACTTGGCCCGGCAATCATTTATCCATGTCACTCGTATGCTCGCTCGCTCGTTCGACCGTTTCTTCGTCCGTTGGCTTTGTTGCTGCGCATTTCATATGCAGGCGGCGAGGTTAGGCATGGTTGATGGTTGCTGGTGGCTGCAACCACAATTTCTGCACTCACTTTAATGCCGTTTCAACGCCGCTACAGTTGCTACGATTGTCGGTTGAGTAGCTGGCCAGTGTGGTTGTTGTTGGTTTCACTATTGTTGTTGTCATTGGTTTAGGTTATTGTTGTTTTTGTTGCATATGTACAACTTAAAAGCGCTTTTTTCACATTAAGTGTATTTATTTTTTGTATCAACTCATTTTTCATGCTCAACTTTGTTGCTTTTTCACCAGCAACAACACAAGCCTCGCTTACATTCGCAATCAGTCGGTCTTTTAGCCACTCTAACTGGTCAGTGTGACAGTGTGAGTATGTTGTTGTGCGCACCTAGCTCGGTTGCTAGTCTGTCTGGCTGACAACGGCGCTTTGGCTACTTGACTGTCGCGTTTTCCTTCGCCTTTTTCCGTGGCTTGTCCAGCTCTAGGACGGTCGGTCGGGCGGTTGGTTGGCTTTATTTCCGTGGCTTGTCCTGCTCGTCGACAGTCGGTTGGTTGGTTGGCTGGTTGTTTGTGTCGATTGCTTGGGTTAGCCTGGCAGACAGTTGTTGGTTGCTAGCTGCATTCCCACAATGTGTCTTTTTGTTTTTGATATGAAATAAAATTTATTTCATTTCAATTTTCGTTTCTCCAAATTCGTCGCTACGAATGGCATATGTCCGACTTGTTGGTGGAACTCACTGCTTGCCAGTTCGTGTCTCGGATGTGCTTCATGCGTCCATACGCCGGCCCCTCGCATTCAGGCGCACACAAATTTCGGGACGCCTTCGCCGTTGCTGCTCCGTTAACGCTTTCCTGCCGCTAGACTCCGCTAGTTTTGGAGCTTCAGCTTCGTCGCTGCCTTTACCTCTACATTTCGCATTTTGTCTTAATTTTTTTTTGTAATTTTCGCCCTATGCAAGCGAATGTATCATTTCCATTGTTGTTATTGTGGTTTTTCTCGATTTTTTTGCTTCTCATTCGCCACCGTTGCCGATGTAGAAATTACTATGCTACTCTCATCAACAACTGCTGGTGGTGGCATGGCACTTCCATATATCCAGACATACATATTTGCTCCTTCCCTTGTCTTTAATTTTTTAGTAGGTACCTTTTCTTTTGTTGTTGCTGTGCTTCGGTTTTACAATTGTTATTACAGTTGTGTTCAGGCTTCGCTTTGCCTTCGGTTTCTTCCGTCGTTTCCGTCGCTGACCCTTGCCACCAAATGCCGCCGCAACCGCTACTGTGTTTGTTGCCTCATTTTTATTTAATTTATTTGGCTTGCTTCGTGTTGCTTTCCACAACTTTCGTTCGAGTTTGCATTGAATTATCTGTATCTGCGCCCCTTTTTGGATTTTAAATATATCAAAGCGCACAAACATACATACACCTTTGCCCTCCGCATACTTTATTGGTAATTTTTCATGTGTGTGCACCACCAGAACACGACATAACGGCTATAAAGCATTCACAACAACAACTGCTACAAGAATGTACTACAAAATTGCTCTGCCATTCCACTGTAGCGTTTGCCAGTTAGCAGTCCGCTCACGCCCTACCGCCTTTTGTTACATTTCCTTTCTTCGCTCTTCTTCCGTTGCTTACCGTTTTCCGTATTTTTCTTATTTTCTGTTTCCTTGAAGGTTCAGTTTGCCGATGACTTTGACGAGTTGTCTCATTTCTTTAGCACACCTTAGCTCATTTCCGCCCTTCATATGTTCATTACTTTCTTATTCTCATATTATCATGTACAGAAGGAAATACTTACACATACACATATGTACTTATAGAACAATTTTATAAAAAAAAAACACCATTCAATTTTACATTTCCACTCCCATTTAACCAGCATTGATTGAGCTCGAAATTCTCTAGGGGAAAACCTGCTTGCGGCGGCATGATACAGCAGGGCTTTGAAGCTTAGCTGACACACCGGTGTATTAAGTGATTATTTCATGGGAGTTTTTCGTACCTAACTGTTTCTATTTACTTTTCATTACTTTAGCGGTAATCAATTTTCGTTCACTGATTTTCGGGAATCTATCAATTGCACTCACAGCGTTGCTCTACAGCAAGAATGTCAGAAGAAGCTTATACCAACATAGTATATGTATACTAGGGTTATTCAAAAAAAAATTTTTTTTTCGATTGGTACTCGGAAAAATAGGTTCCTAAACACCTCTAAGAAAGCCTCTCCAAAAACCTATGAGTTTCATCATTCATAATAATATTTTTCATTGAGTTATAAAATTCATAAGAAATTAAAAATTTTCCCAAAAATAATCAAACTTCAACTATTAATACGAGTATATTTTAAACGGTTGGGTTTACGAAAAAATCATAGGAGACCTTTTTTTAGGGCATTCAATTTCCTACAAAATCTAAGGAACAAGATATTTTTTCAAATAGTTGGAAGCGAGATATAAATTTTTTTATCTGATAATAAGAAAAAATAGAAAACTGTATGTAGGAGGACCTTCTTGTTACAATTAAAAACTCATATTGGGAGAGGCTTTCTTAGAGGTGCCTAGGAACTTATTTTTCCGAGTACCAATCGAAAAAAAAAATTTTTTTTTGAATCACCCTAATGTATATATACCATATACTTATACATTAATACATACTTCTTCTCGAATCAAACTGCTATCGCCGTGCAACCTGAAACTTGAGTAAAAATTGAGATATCTTGAGGTAACTCGGTATGCGCGTTCCTTGGCACAGAATTAAGCACGAGTTCGTTCGTTCGATGGGCGTAATCGGGCCACTGCCTCGCTCACAGAACGCCATTAACCGAAACCGTATAAGGTAACATAATTAAACACTACATTAAGATATAAAAGTCTAATTTGGCACAGCGAAAGATTGTAGTAGTTCAGCTTTCTCCAGTTTGGAAAAAGAAGCGAAGCAAATGGGTCTGGCAAGACGACGTATATTCTGTCATTAAACAAACAGTAATCGCATTTGCGACTTCTCTTCTGTATTACTGTTGACAGTCATAACATTGAAGTCGTAGATAATTTCGATTATCCGGGAACCAGAATAAACACAAACAACAACGTCAGCCTCGAAATCCAACGCAGAGTAACACTTGCAACAGATACTACTTCGGACTGAATAGGCAATTGAGAAGTAAAGTCCTCTCTCGACGAACAAAGAGCAAACCCTATAAGTCACCCTTCATTCCCGTCCTGTTATATGGTGCAGAGGCATGGACGATGACAACATGTGATGAGTCGGCGTTACGAGTTTTCGAGAGAAAGGTTCTGCGGAACATTTATGGTCCTTTGCGTATTGGCTACGGCGAATACCGCAGTCGATGGAACGATAAGCTGTACGAGATGTACGACGACATTGACATAGTTCAGCGAATTAAGAGACAATGGCTTCGCTGGTCAGGTCATGTCGTTCGAATGGATGAAATCACTCTAGCTCTGAAAGTTTTCGAAGAAGTACCCGCCAAGGGAAGCAAAGGAAGACCTTCACTCTTTTGGAAAAACCAGGTCACGAAGGACGAAAAGAAGGAACGACTGGCGCGCTGTTGCAAACTTGGCTATAACCGCGTAAATGGGGTCTACGCCGGACCATTTGCATCGCTTCCTTATCCAGTCTGGAGAAAGCACAACTAACGGCGCGGTTGTCATGGCCAATGATGTCACTATTATCGGTGTACGCCAGCAGGTTTACACTCTTGTAGAAGATTTTACCTTCTCTATTTAGAGCTCGAATTATTTTCTCCAGTAGTAGATTGAAGAAGTCCAACGATAGGGACTCGCCTTGTATGAAACTTCGTTTGGTTACATCGGTATTTCTTTCCATCGGGGCGATGTGTTGAAGAACTTAGCTTTTTTGCGGATTGTGTCTAGATGTTCATCCACCGGCGTGAATGCTAGGACCCGGCGACGGAGTTCTCAAACCACGCGCAATTCTGGGGAGGGTTCACTCGGCTTCTCACTTCGGCAGGGAATACTTGGTCTAAGACCGGAAGCCTTGAGTCTTATCTAAAAATAAATGCTCACCGCGGTCAGAGAACTTTTCTCACTTGCGTGAAGTTCTACACATGGCTCCATCCGCATCGCTTGACCTCTTACCTACATACCGACCTAAAAACTTTTTATAAAATCAGCTAATTAATTACTACTAATATTAAATTATCTTGAAGCGGGCTATCCTCGCTGTAATTGGTTCCTTAGGTTAACAATCTTAGATTCTTATATTTATGCATCCTTACGCTCCTGAATAGCATTCTCTTGACTCTCCGTTCCTAGAATCTCGTTATCAAAAAAACAAAAATTTTTATAAATTTATTTCGTTTGTTATTAATTATTTTTAATTTCATTCTCTCCTTTACTGTTCGTCCTGCATCGTTTTGCTGTTGCACCTGTTTGGTGATGAAATAAATTAAAAGTTTCATCGTGTGGCAACATAAATTCATACTCATTAATTTAACTTTTTTATGGTTTTGTTTACGCCAACTGTTTCGCAAGAGATATAAGTACAGTTATACATAAGTATATTATATATATTACATACATACATATATATGTACATATGTAAATGTACATATGTGCAACTAGTGTATCTCTTCTGCTTGCGCTCCGATTATTAAACTTAATTTGTTTGTGCAGTACGCACAACAACAAACAACATCAGAAGTATTAACGCTTAAGCACAATTACTCTACTTAGATTCAAATAACTGTATAATCGGCATTGAGTGATTACTTGACACGTTCAAACTGTTGTTGATAAACCCCTCATAGGCCTCATCGGAACATTTGTTCCTTGACTTTCGAGCAATTCGAGCACTTTTGTGTCTCGAAAGGCCTGAGCTGCCTTATAACAAGTACTCATGTGCCAATATTACCTGTATGAATGAATGTAGCTATCTCTATAACAACTTTCATTCCCCTTCCAGCGATTATGTGTTGCTACATTTTTCAGCTGCCGATTTGTGGTTTCTTAATGTTGTTTTTGTGCTCGAGCTGCCAGTATAATTGCCTGCTGTTCGCCCTTGACGTTGATAAATGCAGTGCGATTTGCCTGTCGTTTCAGTGGACGTTCAGTTGATCGGCTGTTTTGCTTCGTTCATTTGCATTTTCGCCGTTTTGTCGGGTTACTTGTCGCACCGACTATTTATACGACTTTTTAGCCAATTCTAGTAGCATTTATGTACATATATACATACTAGCAGCCCGTCCCGGCATCGCACGGGGTAGACAATTATTTATTTTTGGAAATTTGGATATAAAACACTTTTTTTCACAAATATTTTTATTTGTAATAAAAAAATCCCACAGTTACACTTGTATGTAAGTCTATTTATGTTCAATAGATTAAAATGAAAAAAGTTGTTGTAGTGACATAACTACAATAGTTGGACATATGCTACCGCGGAGTTTTTTGTAGACATTATGATGTTCTTCAATATTGTTTTACATTAATTTGTTCTATCGCTAATAGTTTCGGCAGCGCATTCGACGAAAGACATTTTAAGACTCATTTTTCTACTCCATCGGTTATATTGTTCAAATTTTACCAAGGATCCCAAATTTTTTTCAAAATGAAATGTAGCCTATGTCAAATTGGAAGAATGTGGCATTCTATTGGTGAAAGAATTTTTTAAATCGGCCCAGTACTTTTTGAGCCTATTCATTACAAACATACAAACATACAAAAATAGGTACAAATCTTTCCTCTTTATAATATTAGTATAGATATATGTCTGGTGATATGGATTTTTGTTGTTTTTTTGCATTATTAAGCTAAAATATCGCTTAGTCACCTTCTTCAGCTAAGAATTTAAGAAATTTACTGTTTATTTAGTTTTTATTTAGCGCCACACAGTCACCCGTTTTGGGTGAATTTCCGCCTCGTGGATTATTTCTAGCTTTGATTCACTTCATATACGGCATTTTTGCTTTTTTTCAGGCATTTTATCAAATTATTTTCATCTTCGGTCATTTCAATAATTTTTTGACAAAATTCCAGGCGAATAGGAGTTTGCCTGGATTGACGATACAACACTCGCGATAGTTTCTTGTATATGAACATACGGATCTGGATGCCACAGTCTTCTTGCGATACTTCCAGTTTCGGCAAACATGTTTACCTCAATCTCATACTAGTCCATCTACTCAGGGGAGTGCCGCTAAAATTCCGACTAAATTCCGTTTTGATTAGAAATGACGGACTGCAAAGCATGGTACCCACTATCCAAACCCTCTTTTCGGTATCCCAAGCATTTATTTAAAAAAAAAAATTAAATAATAAAAAAAAAATTTGTCGATTACCTACACAAAAAAAATTAATACGGTTTGTTTTCGTAGCACAATTCGTGCGCCATCCTGTATCAAGGTTTGACAGTTCGTTTCGTGCATTCTTTTAACCGGTTCCAACTAATCGCAAAGCACACCAGTTCCGTCAGCAATATCGTACAAGAGAAGTGTTCTCAGAAAGTAAATGTGATAGTCGAAACGTTTTTAGCCCGAGTACAGATAAAGAGCAAGTAGTAAGTGGAGACATTCAAAACAACTATCCTCGAACTTTTGAAGGCAATGGATCCTGAAGAAAGTGGTAACTATTGGATATCTTCATCTGTTTGGATTCAGTATCAGTAAATTGGCATAACGAAAAGTTATTAAATTTAATTAAATTGAAATGAAAATCCAAAGTAGTTCACTCGAGTATTCCTCCAATGAAAAAAGGGATCTTTGTATTCTTAATTTCTTTGTGGTTTCTATACAATAGTACGAGGGCTGCTATATATATTTCTGGCATAATAATGAAAATAGGCATATTTATCAACGAAAATGGTTTTTTTTTTCGTTGGATTTGGCTCGTCTTGGAAGACCCACACGGTCGATTGCTGTTTTGTTTCGGGCTCATACGCATAGATCCATGATTCTTCACCTGTGACGATCTTATAAACGTCTTCTGAAGCACCGCGATCGTATTTTTTCAGCATTTCTTTACACCAATCCACACGAGCCTTTTTTTGAGCGATTGTCAAATTGTGCGGGATCCAACGAGAACAACCCTTTTTTACGGCCAGGTGTTCATGCAATATCGAATGTATGCTGGTGGGAGAAATGCTTAGGCATGCCTCTATCTGAAGGTATGTTACATGACGGTCTTGCAGTATCAGTACACGTACGGCATCGATGTTTTCTGGCACAACGGCTGTTCTTGGACGACCTTCACGGAATTAGTCTTTGAGCGAGCGTCGGCCACGATTGAATTCGTTGTAACAGTTTTTCACAGTGCTATAGGATGGTGCTTCGTAGCCATACAAAGATTTTAGTTCACCGATGCACTCTTGTCGTGATAATCCACGTCGAAAGCTGTGAAAAATGATCGCACGAAAATGTTCACAAGTTAATTCCATTTTTTGGCCGAGATGAATTTTTTAATTCCCTGTAAATAAAACAATTCACGATTAAATGACAAAACGTTCTGATTGATGTTATGCTAAAAAATGTCAAACTTTCCAATGGAAATGTCAGATTGCATTTGGCAACACTTAGTGTTGCCTAGTCCAGAAATATATATAGCAACCTAAGTAGTAGTTGGCGATAAATGATTGTGCTTTTGGTTAGCACTCTATTCCCTCTGATTCTATATAAAATTTTATTCTTTAAGCTTTATGGTATACAAATATATTTAATGGTTTCTTGATACAAGCTCTGCTCAGAGTAAAATTTCATCAATAGCAGTATTTATATTCTCCGGCATCGCACCTTACATCACATTATTTTCATTTTTGCAGTGTTTTTTTTTTTTGTGTTGTACACAGATGTAGGTTAGGTTAGATGATTGATCGATGATCACACCTGGACTGGTTTATGTAGTCCTTTGTGAAGCCATGGAAAATAAGGACTCCTGTGCTCGGATTTACAGATTGGCAAAACGTCAAGAAGGAAGTGTTGAGTTGTTTCTACTATATCTTCTTCCAAAGGCGTCTGGTAAGATTCCCAACCTTACAGCATGTACGCCAATAGGACAATGGCCCGTTAAAAACCCCAGAACTAGGGAAAGACTAGCCTTACAGAGAGATCGCTAGATCTCCTGCGGTGAGCCAGAAGGCTTTTGCGACTGCGCAAGCACTGATGGTGGCCAAGCGCTGGCCAAGCTTCCACGAAGCTCAGATATTCAGTAATAGAACACAAGAGGATACAGGAGGGTCGGTACCTGCTCCCATTCTACCAATAGTGTTTCTAGGGTGCCTTTCCTTGCTAGCTCATCAGCTTTGCAATTACCTGCATTTCCGCTATGACCCGGCACCCGTACCAGTCTGCTATTTATAACGAGGTTAGGCACTCCTCGATCAATCCTGAACGCACTGTAAATGAGTTCAAGGCCAGTATTATCGCTCTGCTTTCTGAGTGAATGGTCACTTTTCTAAAGCAGGCCGCACTCCAGAGCAGCAAATCTACTGCTACCTTTATGGTTGCAACCTCAGCTTGGAAGACACTGCAATAATCCGGAAGTCTGAAACTGGAGTTGAGAGTTTGCTCCCGACAGTAAACCCCTCCACCAACCTTCCCCTCAAGCTTTGACCCATTCGTAAAGAAGCTCACTCATAGCTCCCTCATCGGTATATTAGCAGAGAAGGAGCCGCGAGAGTTCGGTTTGACGAATCCATGATCTAGATGATCCGGTATGCAGTCAAAGGATATCCGAGTGTTCAGATACGCGTTCTTTTAAGAACCCAGATTCTCTGAGTCTAATAGCCACTTTCACGGCCATACACCTTCCGGCGATGTCCAGAGGCATTATGTTAAGAATGACACAGATGTAAGAGATAAGTAGATATGAAGATGGAAACATATCCGTTTTTATGATGATGAGATCTAGACGAGTAGACACTTCAAGCCTTAGTGAATTCTGTAAGCCTGATTATTCACATTTCACCGCAGTATAATAGATTGAAGTGTCTTCTCAAAATTTTGACATGATTCGAGAGCGATACGATCTTGATGGAAATTCATTAAAACTGAGCTAAGTTTTCATTGAAGATATTTCACTTAACATACTGCCTACATTCACCTCGTGTGTTGTCGTGAAATTGTTGCCATAATTTTCGATTTTGTAGGGCATACATATGTAGTATCATAGTTGAGAACGCCTTTTAGTCGAGCAGGTGGTACATTTTTATAAAATCTATCTATGTCACAAGAGACGATCTTTTTGTACCTCCTAATCCATTCCGGATTAAGCCAAAATCGGCTAGATTAAATACAGATTATATGGAAGCAAACACTGTAGCGCAAGGTATTTAATCTCATGCTGCTATGTGTGTGATTCCTAAAGCAAGAAAAATCACGTTTTTACCGAAATAATCTATTTTAACGCGCTGTTTGATTCAAATCACGCGCCGAACTCAACAACTCACCACACACAGGTCACTGCCCTTTACCACACATCGCTGAGCGCCATATTAAGGACTTCACAGCCGAAAATAAATCAACAAATTTAAGCAGGGCTAAAATTATTAATTTTTTTTCTGGCGATTGCTTTGATTTCTGCGCAATTTGTTGTTGTTTTTCGGACATCAGCGAGCTCGACCGCCTGAGCTGTTAATACCTATAGGTTAGGACTGTTTGCGTTTGCTGTATTCATTATGGTTGTTGTATTCGTTGTAAATGTTGTTGTAAACACTGTTGTTTTTGCAATCGCTCTTGCTGTCGCTTTGAGAATCTGGTCGCTTGACTGAGGATGAATGGGTGATTCAATCATCGACGAATTTTCAGTTTCTGATTTTCAGCCGTGCGACTGTGTGTGTGTTATTTGTCCGTTGCGCCCAAGTGACGAGCCGTTTAACTGGATTTTTTTCCATTGCTCTTCCATTTACTTATTTCCCTTGTTGTTGTTGTTGTTCCCGCCGATTTCGCTTGTATTTGCTGCGTTTTATGCTCATATGACATTAAAAGTTGTAGGTTTTTTCAATTATTTTCTTCCGCAGTGCCGTCACAGCGAGCCGCGCTGCCTTAGCACGGCAGAGCTCGGCTGGCAGCGCGAACTGTTTGTCGTGTGTATCTTGTAGATACTTTGTTTTACTTTTGTTGACCTATGCTGCTGCTGTTGTTGTTGTACTTACTGTCCCTTACTTACTTACTGTTGTTGTTGTTCATATTACCGTCTTTGTTGTTGTTGTTGCCACTGTTATTTGGCTTGTTGTCACTTGCTTTGTTCGCGCCGTGATGAATGTGTGCGCGCGTATGCCCGCTCGAGTTTGCACTCAGCAAATGTGTACTTTATAAACATGTATGGATGTATGTACATATGTATGCGCATATGGATGTGTGTACGTATGTATGCTTGTATGTATCTTCGTTAAAGATGTGTATTCAGTCAAATTGCCGCACGCCAGTCCGTCAGTCAGTCGCTTAGTTATTCAGCCAGTAACGCCAACAACAACAACAACATGCGCGTAAAACCAACAACAATTACAACAATAGTAACAGCCAACGGCCAGCCATAGCTATCGCAACAAGCCAAAGCGCTCATACAGGCGTCTGTGCCTGTTTGTATGTACCGCATATGTCGCTAGACATGCATGTGTGTGTGCGTATGTATGTATGTACGTATGTATGTGCATACATGAGATATGTATCTAAATACAATATTTCATGCGAATGGCCGAGTTGGTGGTTGGATAGCTGCTGTTTTAAGTTATTGTTGTTGCTGGCTCTTTGCGATAGCCCACAGTTTCTTGTTGTTGTTGCTGCTTGCTTTTTGTATTTTATTGTAGCTCCAGCTTTTTCTTGTTGTACACAATGCTGACGTTCTTCTTGTTGCCTTTTTGTATTGTTTGACTGACGTGCGCTGACGCTGACAGCGCTGCCGCCAAACAAGCACACACACTTGCATACATACAAACATACATATATGTGTATATGAGTGTATCTGAGAGATACTTGCACGTTCGCTAAACTCGTCGCATGCGTTATATTTTCAGTTTTAATGTGCACAACGGCGGCTTTCGGCGAGTTCAATTTCTATACCACTTTGTGTATACCGAGTAAATATGTTTTGTAGGCATGTAAATATGTACATATGTATGTATGAATGTATGGCTGTGTGTTAGCCTTACCTACCGATTTCCGTGTGAATCCCTGCATTTTTGCGCCGCTACACCTCAGTTGTAGCGGCATTGTTGTTGGAGCGCGCATATGCTTACATACTGCACATATTTATGGGTTCGTGTGTACCGTTAATGTTGACGAATATGCATAGCAGCGCTATTGCCAGCCACCATAAGCACTAACGCCAACTCCAACCAGAGAATGTGGCAGAACCAGCCAACCAACGCACGAACCATCAATCCATCCGTACGAACGTCCGTCCATTCGTCCATCGTATGCCAGGAACGCAGCTGGTGGCAGTGCTGATGACTTTGTTGGTGTTATGGCGACATTGTATTCATTCGCATTGTACTCCACATTGTGTACACAATCCGACGTGCGAGCACGCACACACACACACACACACACATACCTGCATATGCCGAAGTATAGAAAGAATATCCATATATAGCCCAGTCGTATTTGCTCATTGTACAGTAATCGATAAACTTAATGAGCTCACTCGCATTCGGCGTCGCACCAAATCACTCACTTCACTCACATTCAAACGTAATTGCATACATACGCATGTCTGTATGTACACATATGTGTATTTCGTGTGACCCCACCAACGCTCTGGCGTACGCTCGTTCCTCTGTTGGCGTTTGTTGGCAGTTCGTTATTGCACGAATGTGAAATGAAATTAATTTCTATAACTAAACAAGAATAACGGACTGCGTTTAGACTGACTAAACGACTGCCTAAATGCATATGTACAGTTATGTGAAAAATAATAAGGACAGTGGCCTGCGGTGAATGAAGTTTATGTGGATCCAAGAATGGGAGGGAATTGAAAGCAGTAAATCAAGCTAAATTATTGTAAACAAATTGGAAAATGGTTTTTTGTATAGTTTTACCCAGATATGGCAAATTATTTTATTTTATTTTAATTTTTCTTATAATCTGAGATATTATCATGTGAAAAAAAATAAGGACACTTCTAGTTTAACTAAAAAACAACAATATTAAATAAGAAAAAGGAAATAGTTTTCATTCAATTGTGTTTAAATGCATTTTTAAATTGTTTAATATTTCGTTGAAAATCCTTTGTTGTTTAAAACTGATCGACACCGCTTCGGCATGGAATCAACTAGATTGCGGCAGACGGAAACCGGGATTGCGTTCCAGGAATCCTGAATAAGTTGCCAAAGCTCGTCGCTGTTACTTGGGCACTTTCCTCTTATTGACGCTTTCATTGTATTCCACAAATTTTCTATCGGATTTAGATCCGGGGACTGCGGAGGCCACTCCATTACATCAATGTTATTGACCCTAAACCACTCTTTTGTACACTTAGCTGTGTGTTTGGGGTCATTATCTTGCTGAAATATCCACCTAGGGGGCATATTGTCTTCAGCGTACTGTAGCATACATTCTTGAAGAATTTCTACATAATCGGTTGCCTTCATAATACCCTGTATGCAATGGAGCGGCCCCACACCGTTGTATGAAAACGATCCCCAGACCATAATGTTTCCGCTACCATGTTTAACGGATTTTATGGTATATTTAGGATTGTAAACTGCGTTTGGTGGTCTTCTAACATGATGAATACCTCGATCAGAATTAAAAAAATTTATTTTTGTTTCATCAGACCAAAGAATATTGCGCCATTTCTCCTTAGACCAAAGTACATGTTCTTCAGCAAACTTTAGTCTTTGTTGCACGTTCTTTTCCGATAACATAGGCACTTTTCTAGGACTTCGGGACTTGAGATTTTCCTTAATGAGCACTTTGCGGATAGTTGACGGGTCAACAACAATATTCAAATCACATTTAATTTGTTTGGATGAGATAATTGGATTCTTTTTAACACAGTGAATTATCCTTTTTTTGGTGGACAGAGTTATTTTAGGCTTCCTGCCGCGTGTTTCAATCTTGGGAATCCACTTAACTGCTTTTTCAACCATTGTTTTTAAAATGTTAAGTAAATTCGCAACTTTTCTGTACGAATTCCCCTGTTTCACCAAGTTTTTAATATGTTCTCGAGATTTCGGATCGCAGTGCTTACCCTTCCCCATATCTATTCAATAAAGAAAAAAATCTGGTTCTAAATGATTGATATTAAAACTGAAAATGTTATTCTTACCTTATCTCTGCAAATAAACCCGTTTTAATAAAAGAAAATTCGATATTGTCTTAAAAAGACACGCTGTCCTCATTAAATCGCACAACCGAATACTGAATATGTTAAACACAGAATGACTAGATCCAAAATGTGTGCAAATACTTTGCGTTTGTCTAACGGAATTTGTTTATGTAAATAATGAGTGAAAAAAATATACCGTTAACTGGCGGCATTTTTCATGGCATACTAGGAATATTTTGAAGTTTTGGGTTTTTGCATCCCTGTCCTTATTATTTTTCACACAACTGTATGTATATACAACGTGTGTGTGTATACAAACAGTTTTATACATTCATACATACCTAGGTACTTACTGAGTAAGTGCTAATACTGCTTTACATGCTCATTAGTATTCACTGCTCTAAAGCTATCAGTACAATTTTCGATATCGTTGCACTTAAGTATATACAAACAAACATTTATACATACATTTAACTGGTCAATTGAAAAGGCCCCGACCTACCATAGTAAGCCATATTTGTTAGACAAAATTCCATTTTTTTTATTAAACCTAGTTCGCTTCAAAGGTGATACACTGATTAAAGCGACCTCCAACTTTTCGTTACCGTTTTTGTTGTAATGCAACTTGCCTTTTGCTTCAAAATAGGCTTTAGTTTCGGCGATCATTTCTTTAATCGACAAAAACTTCTTCCCAGCGATTATGTTTTTGAGATCTGAGCACAAGAAATAGTTGCTGGGGCCAGATCTTGGGAATAAGGTGGATGCGGAAGCAATTCGAAGCCCATTTCACGCAGTGTCTTGTTTAAACAGCACTTTCTTTTTCTTCAAATGCGGTCGTTTTTCGGTGATTCGTGCTTCAAACAGTCCAATAACGGTATGTAATAATCGTTGTTGATGGTCTTCCGTTTTCAAGTAGTCAATAAAAATTATTCCATGCAAATCCCAAAATACAGACGTTATAACGTTCTTCGTTGATCCTTTTCGCTGTTTGGCTCTAATTGGAGAATCCAAGTGTAGCCAAGGTTTAGTTTTTCTTCACGTGGTCTTTCCAACAGAGTGGAGGTCTTCCTCTTTCTCTGCTTCCCCCTGCGGATACAGCGTCGAATACTCTCAGAGCTGGAGCGTTCTCATCCTTTTGGACGATATGACCTAGCCGCTGTCTCTTACTTCGTTGAACTATGTCAATGTCGTCGTATGGCTCATCGTTCCATCGACTGCGGTTTAGAGTTTGGGCTTTGTTCGTCGTGAGAGGACTTTACTTTTCAATTGCCTACTCAGTCTGTTGCAAGAGTTATTCTGCGTTGGATTTCGAGGCTGACGTTGTTGTTAGTGTTAATGCTGGTTCCAAGATAGACGAAATTATCTACGAACTTCAAAGTTATGACTGTCAATAGCGACGCGAGAGCCAAGTCTCGATGGCGATGACTGTTTGGTTGATGACAGGAGTTATTTCGTCTTGCCCTCGTTTACTACCAGACCTATTTGCTTCGCTGCCTTATCCAGTCCGGAGAAAGCAGAACTAACGGCGCGCTTATTGATATCAATATCATCAGCGTACGCCAGCACATGCACACTGTTTTAGAAATTGTACCTTTTATTTTGTACCATTATTTTCTCCAGGAGTAGATTACCGAAGTCCCACGATAGGGAGTCGCTTTGTCTAAAACCTCGTTTGGTATCGAACGGCTCGGAGAGGTCTTTTCCGACCCTAATGGAGCTTTTAGTGTTGCACACTGAAAAGGTCCAATCAGTTTGTTGATGGTGTTCTTTAATCTTTTGAAGTTAGGGCTAGCTAACATACATATGGATTTAATTCTAATAACGCAATCTATGTGTCAGGCTAGGTCTTTTCAATTGACTTCTTACATACCGACTAACGTTGAGGGTTATGACTTTGCCGGCAAGGCTGAGAAGTTCTATTCTTGAAAATAACTTTACTCGCCAATATAAAGAGATCAGTTGTAATTTTAGCTTGTTTATATAGAACTTCATATTCCATTGAATTTGCGCTTTAATCGCCTGTCCGATTTTCATCTAATCCTACAGAACCCGGCACTTTTGAAATCGGAAGTTCTTAGATGTTCCTCAAATTAATATTAGGAGCTCTTTTAACTGAAAACAACTTGTTCTAAATTTACCTCAATTAGATGCTACTAAAACTTTCGGATCTATTTAATCCATATCGTCATCCATACTGACATAATTTTTTAGTCGTTGTACATACTACTGTGCCCAAAAAATAAGGTTGTATTTATTTTGAATTTATTTGTTCTTCCAAATCAATTTCATCCCCTTCAAAGTAATCCCCTCCCGATGCAATGCACTTATGCCAACGGATTTTCCAATCTTCGAAACACTGGTTGTAGTCACTTTCCGGGATGGCCTTCAGTTCCGTCTTCGCTGCGGCTTGAATCTTCTCTATCGTATAAAATTTGATTGAGTTTTTGGCGAAATGATCACGAATTACGAGGGCAGTATGGGATGGTGAATTGTCTTTCCACAATTCCGGCCTTTGTAGGCGGATAGCGTTACGCAAACGACGCATAACATTCAAATAATATTCCTTGTTGACTGTTTGACCGGTTGGAAGGAATTCATAATGCACAACACCACGATAATCGAAGAAAACAGCCAACATGACCTTGATTTTTGAACGACTTTGGCGCGATTTTTTTGGTCTCCGCTCTCTTTTGGCACGATATTCGCTCGATTGATCGGTTGTTTCGGGGTCGTAAGCATAGATCCAAGTCTCATCGCCAGTTATAATGCATTTAATGACACCCTGGTAGTCGGAAAGCATCGTTTCACACACTTCAACGCGACGCCTTTTTTCCAAAAAATTCAATATTTTCGGTATCAGTCGAAATTTGACGCGCTTGAGGCCCAAAACATCCTTCAAAATGGTATTGGCTGAGCCTTTCGATATGCCAACTTCATCATCAAAGCCTCTCGCAAAATTTCAATATCAAAGTTTGCGTTATTTTTTGAACCCACCTTGTATAACTACGTTTTGAGCAAAAAGCTCCCGGAAATTGTACTTAGTAGGACTGTTGCGAATGCTGAAAAAGGTTTACGGTGATTCAGTTTTATTAAAACCACAAGCTTACGAGTGAAAGAAAGCCTTCAAATACGGCCGAGAGATCGTTGCAAACGATGTCGTTTGCACGACATTCGACCTCTTCAAATGATGAAAATATTAAAAAAGTGAAAGATATGGTGTTTAAAAATCGTCAAAGAAGTGTTAGAGAAATGGCAAGAGAGCTCCAAATCTCTCGTGAGTCCGTTCGAATAATTTTGGTGGATACTTTAGGTATAAAATGCGTTCCTGCTCTGAATTTTTTCAAAAATAGTATCGGAAATAGGTGTCTTTGGACATGCTTGATCGTGCGAATTCCGAATTCATGGAGAGCATTATAACTTCCGATCAAACACGGGTTTATGAGTTTGACATGCAGACAAGTCAACAATCATCGAAAAAGAGGGAAAAACGAGCCGAAACCAAAAAAACCACACCAAAGCTGCTCAAAAATCAAAGTGATGCTGATTGATTTTTTCGATATTAGTGGTTTGGTGCATCATGAATTTGTTCCGGAGAGACACACAGTCAATAGGGATTTCTATTTGGTCGTATTGAGGCGTTTGCATGAGAACATCCGTCGAAACGGGCGGAATTGTGGATTCGCATCGGGCCACGAATGTGACCGAATTTAAAGCCAAAAACGCAATGAATACCATCGATCAACCACCGTATTCACCAGACTTGGCTCCGTGTGATTTTTTCTGTTTTCCCAAACTGAAATTGTCCTTCGGTGTAACCTTTCGATCGAATAGATAAAAATAAGTTTGCTGAAGGAGCTAAAGGCCATCCCAACAAGTGCTTATGGAAAGTTCTAAACCTAAACCTTCTAAAAGCAATAGTTGCTTAGGTAAAATCGTTCAGAATGGTCCGTAGATCATTTCCCAGATACTCGGATTTTCCATTCTTTGGCTCCAAGTACATTTTAATAAATCCACAAATCACTCGGAGCCTAGTTTGGTCCAATAGTATCAATGATCTTTGAAATATTTGAAAGAATTATGCGAACTACTTAACAATGATCTCTCTGGGCATAATACATATGAACTGGTGTATTTCTCGCAAAGTCGAAGTCTAAGGACCGGGACCCTAGCAGTTAATAACAAATTTCACGAATCAACTAATCAATATACTAGTTCTTGTCCGCTGCCTGTAAGGTAAATATAATAACAAAACGAGTTTTAATGAAATTTGGCTTTTCCACTTTACTAAAAATATTTTTATCTAATATTTTTATAAGACAGTGTCGGAAGTTTATTATTAAACCCAGCAACAACACTTTGTGCTCTGCCGCCCACTAAATTATACATGCATAAAGGTTTCTCACGCTAATCGCTCCCGGCGTTTAGAATTTTTTTACATGGAAAAACCTTTAACGTTTAAAAATTTGTTTTCCTCGTTTCATTCAAAGCCACTGGACTTGAGTTGCCAAAGCCGACTAGGGGTCGGGGGTGTGCACAGAGCTGCAGGCGAATCGAGCTGTTGGTAATGACGCCAGTGACTTGCAATCTCCGCACACGGTGTACACATACACACGCCTCACTTAGGGTGACTGGTTGGCTGGGCTCTCCCGATTCCAATTCCACTTAGTGTGTAATGCATTTGGAATTGAATGCAACAACTAACATGAAAAAAGTATATTTTATAAATATTTTACTATACTCACGTATGAGTGCCACTGAGTAGTGCCCAGAGAGAGAGAGACAGAGAGGGAGAGAATGCATTACATATGAGTGTGCAATGTGGGTGGTTGAGGGGTGAGACTGGTGATCGTTGTCTATGAGGGCGTGAGAGGCGCTCCGCAACGCATGTCGGTAGAAATGTAAAGAATTGTGTTGGCTATCAGATTTATTGATGCTGCCAAGTATTATGGTATACCAAGAAAAATGTAAAACTACAACAACAACAAACATTGTAGAGGACGAGTAAGAATTGTACAAGTGAACGAATGAAGTATATGTTTGTGTTTGTATATACATTACACTGAGTAACAACAACAAAACGAAGCGACAGACGTGTATCTTAGTAAGTTTATGCGGTGTTGCACCGATTCGTAAGTAAAGCAAGCAAAAAAAATTTATTTTTCTTCGAAAGGCAGTTTATGTGAAGAATGTGTCCATATATATTTCTACAGTTACGAAAAATTACGGTGCTTACTTATACTATAATTTGATTTTGCTAATTTTATGAGAGAAAAAGCTCCAAAATATCATAAGATATGGCAACTCTGTTGATATTTTATTATTGGTACCGTTATGCTTCGCATGGTTGCATTGATGAAAAAACAGATGTTCCGTGAATTTATCTATTTATTTCTAATAAGTTATCCCAATCCTCAAGAAATAGTGGGCCTCTATTAAAAGTTTATTTAATTACTCTGCTAGGTACTTGTCCACAGCTTCTTCTTCCATAAATGTTTGTTCCTTGAAATTGTACGACAAATGCATGTGCCTCCATCTTTTTTTTAACTGAAACAATCCCAGCGGCTCTTGGCTTTTATGAGAATGAAAAATATATTCGGATATCATTCATTGCGTTCCGAAAACTTATTACTCTTGGAAAGGATTTTTTGTGACCTTGGTCGGAGAAGCGATCGTACAAATTCCTTGAGCAGTGGCGGATCTAGAATTTCATTCAGGCGGTGTTTCTTTTAAAAATATTTTTAATGTTTTTGTTACTTCGTAAATTCTTCTGAATTCTAATTAAAATCTGCAATTTTAGAGAGGTTTTGATGTCCAAAATAATAAAAATCCGCCGCTGAGGTGTCCACAGAATAGAGTTTACTAGGAACAGCTCTGCCATTATACTTAACGCGTGCAAGTTGCTCACGAACTGACATCTACAAACACCCTGAACAGAGATGAATTACGAGGTTTGACAATTAAGTAATGAGACTGATTTTGTTGCCGCGCTTGCGATAAACGTGTGACCTTGAAATTCCCTTTTTCTTTTTCCGGCATCCCTCCCCTCTCCATTGATAAATGTAAAATCGCTCTACCTTGTTTAGTTCACCTGCTGCCTTTCCTAAAACAAAATTCGTGGTCAAAGTAACCCTTTTTGAGCCGATTAACGACATCCAGGCGGCCGTGACGAGGGTACTCGCGGACATCCCAGTCGATGCGTTCCAGAAATGTTACAAAACATGGAAAACGCGCTGGAATCGCTGTATAGCTGCCCAAGGGGACTACTTTGAAGGGGATGGCAGAGTTTAGAATAATTTTCAAATCTACGGTTTTTATGGAATCACCCTCATTACTTAATTGTCATACCCCGTAAGTTTGCTTCAATGATTGTAACAACCAAAAAGAAACCTCGGAGACCCGATAAACTATTTTTAACAATACCATAGTAAAACAGATTTTATTTTATTAAACCTAGTTCGCTTCAAAGGTGATACACTTATTATTATAACAACCTTCCAACTTTTTGATACAATTTTTGTAGTACGATTTGTTCTTTGCTTCAAAATAGGCTTCAGTTTCGGCGATCATCTTTTCATTCGACGAAAATTTGGCACCAAGCATGCTTTTGAGATCTGAGAGCAGAAAATGGTCGCTCTGTCGTCATCAAAAAGGGGGTATCCTATCCATTCCTTCCTTTTCATTGGTGGCTTTTTTTTTACTTGGCGGGTCACGAACTCAGCACGTAACCCTGAGCTCGAAGGTTCGCCTTCTTACTTTCGCTCGCCTTGAAAAGGACGTTTTTTGGCTACCCAGAGGATACTTGGTCGAAGACAGTGGTGAGCTGCTTGAGCCAAATGTAAAAGAATCGTTTCTGGCCATTTCCAAGTGAATGAAGCTTAGAGAACTCTCCTCACTTGCGAGAACTTCTACACATCACTCCATCTTCATATGTACATCCCTTAATTTTTGAAGTATCGATCTGAAACTTTGCATATATAATTTTATATCCAAGAAGCTGCTCATTTGTCCAAACTAACGATATCGGGCCCCTATAACATATAGCTGCCATAAAAACTGACTGATCTGATGAAAATCATGTTCTCGTCTGAGAAACTTTTTTATTTGAGAAGTTATCTTCACGAAATATGGCAGAGATTTTTATCCTAGGCCATGATAAAATCTCCAAATATATTCTTTAGATCGGTCATTTTTAAGAAGTTTGGCACTAATTTTTACAAAGGCAACGCTAAATCTCAGAACATACCCTAAAGAGAGTATAAAAAGTTTTCGACGAAGTTTGTAACAACCAGAAGGAAACATCGGAGAGTCTGCAAATTAAAGTATATGAACTTATCATGTATAATTGTGAAATTTTCGGAATGAAGACGCTTCTATTATAACATTCTCTTGTCAACATATTCTTTACTGCAATTGCTCTTCTGTTGCCATTTCCTTTCTCTCAGCTGTACATACACCTACATACATACATATTTACATACATGCATATGAGCTAAGGCGTATAAAAGTTGCTGAAGCGCAAAGTGATAGCATTGCGGAAAGAATTGGAAGAAGGTGCCAGTGAGCGGGAGTACAAGCTGAATTGTATCAGGAGGACCCTTATTGTTGGCTCTAAGTGCTGTTGGAGGAGTAAAGTGCTACCAACATAACGTACATATTTATACTTATGCATACACTTGCGCACTTATAAATTCTCTTGCAACGAATTCTACGTGGGCTTACACATTTATTTGTTGCGTTTGTTGATATGTATAAGTGTGTGTGTGCGTGTAAAAAATACATTGCGGATGTGCAACTCGTCGGCAGCCGGCAGCTAAAGCCATCCATACATATTTACATACGTGTAGTGTAGCTTTTGTTGTTGTTACTGCTTACATTGGCGACGAGCAAAGTCAGCGCACGAAAGTTCGTGCAACGAAAACAAATTGTATATGGGCACAACAACAACAACAACAAAAAACTGTTATATAAAAGTCACTTACGAATTGAACCCAGTTCTGCCGAGCACACGACGGCGAGCACACATGTGTTTGTATGTATGTATGTGTGTATGTGTCCCCAAGAGAATGACTTGACAGTTTTTTTCCTGCTGCCGCTGTTGTTGTAAATGGTTATGTTGTTGCTCCCTGCCATTACTGCTGATAAAGTCTCATTGCTGGCCAAGAATACGTGTACACAAGAAACACACGTCAAATCCGCATTCAATTAAAAATGACCGAAAGCAAAAAAACAACAACGAAACGGAAAAGTACAGAAAAGTAAGACAAAACGAGAAATTAAGTTCTGCTCCAGAAAAAAATTAACTCAAACCTGCAAAGCAGTGAAAAGTACAGAAATATGCGCATACTTTCATATGTATGTATGTATGTGTGTATGCATGTATGTAGACTTAAGCCGAACTGGAAGCAAAAGAAGAACTTGGCAGCGTCGGATGTCAAAATATTAATGGCAGCCGAAGTGAAGATTTATGAAATTATATAACCAGCGGGTAATAACGGTCGTAACCCGAAAGAAACGCTTAGGAATTGAAGAGCAGAGAGCTGATTGGGATTTTAGAATTTTGTTCAATGCTGCTTTGGGTATGAGTTTCAAAAGTAAATGTATCCTTTCGTTTTTCTTTCCCAATAGCATTTTCCGAAAGATCATTCAAAAAACAAAAAAAGTCAAAAGTCTTGGCTTTTTCTTCGAGTCTCTTAACGTGTTATGAATAGTAATTAAAGTCATTGTGTATTGAAGCTGAATATTTTTGACTATTCCTTGGCACATACATACATATGTATGTCTACGCATAAGAGACCAAAACAATTATGTGTCTTTATAAAGGTTACTTACTTTTTTAAAGAAAAAACACAGAAACTTCAAATTTATTGGAGAACGTTTATCATCATTTGAAAGAACATTCTATGGCACGTATTTTTCTCTATCAAATGTTGTCCGCGGCTATGTCGCAGATGGTCCAACCGTTGAGTCCAATTTTCGATAACTCGATCGAGACCCCGACTGGTTACCGGCGAATGACACGCGTAATGTTTTGCTCCAAGGTCTGAATCGAAGCGAGATTGTCCGCATCGACTTCAGACTTTACATATCCCCACAGGAAGAAGTCTAAGGTGTGATATCACACCATCTTGGTGATCAATTGACCGACCCAAAACGTGAGTGTGTTCTCTCAAATCTATTGATAAATGCTATGTGTGAGAAGTGACGCCGTCTTGTTGAAACCAAATATCGCCGAGATCACCAAGACCACGTGCTTCAATTTCGGGCATCAAATATTCTGTTATCTTGGCGTGATAACGGTCGCCATTGCCGTTGACGATCTCACCGGCAACATTTTTGAAAGAATATGAACCGATGATTCTACCGGCCCACAAACCACACCAGACCATTACTCTTTCTGCATGAAATGGCAGCCGTTGAATCTCTTCAAGCTGTTCTTCGTCCCATATGCTTGTTTACATACCTATTGAGCCAAAAATGGGCCTCATCGCTAAATGAAATTTGGCTCGAAAATGTCGGGTCTTCTTGAAAGTTTTCAAGAGTCCATAGAGCGATGCGATGTCGCTTGGAAAGGTCGAGCGGCTTCAATTCTTGCATAAGTTGTAATTTGTAAGCTTTCAGCGATGTAAAATACGGTAAATCCGAGTCAATTCGCGCGTTACCGAATCGACTCTCCACGGTTTTCTCTCAGCTACAGCTGCTATATTTTCTTCAGTGCGTGCTTGACGTGGTCTGTTCGCTCGAATTTTATCCAGTAATGAATGTTGGATCTCAAACTGTGAGATGGTGCTGCGAATAGTACACTCGGTAGGCCGATTATGTTGCCCATAAGTTGACCGAAGCACGAAACACAATCTTTACAGATCGTGAATTTCCGTAATAAAGTTGAACGATTTGTAAACGTTGTTCAGGCCTAAGTTTTTCCAGGATAAAATGCCAAACAATGCAGAATAAAAATAGCATGACTGCTTGTCACGACTCACACGTGATTTATCAAAAAAGACTATTGCAAAAAGTACGTATAAGTGGATCCGTTATAAATGATTAGAAATACAAGAAAAGTAGAAAAACGAGGGACTGTCTGTCCGACCGTTTGCATGTCTGTCTGTGGAAGCTGTAACTTCAGTAAAAATTGCGATGTCCAAATGAAACTTGGTACACGTGTTCCTTGGCAAAAAAGTGGGGACGAGTTCGTGGGTGGGAGTAATCGGACCATTATCAAACCATAGGCGTGGCCTGAAGAATCGGTCCACAACCACGCCTACTTCCCATGAAACCAAATTTTAAATCCAATCCACTTTAAATGCAAATCAAGTACCAGTGAATGTATTGGGAAAACTTTGCCCGATTAGTGCCTTTAAAGAGTGTTACCTTATAATTAAGGAATGTCCAAATAGAACCATAACTGTTTAAGACCCCAGTTACCAAATATGTAGATAAAGGGTAGTAATTAAAACTTTTAGTCGGATATGGGTCAATTTATATTATAGAATTCGAAGAGAATTGTCTCCTAATAATAGTAGGCCTCTATTTCAAAAATGGATTAAATCGAATCAATAGTTTCTGCGGTCCTTGGCATAGATCCACGATATTAGATTAGATATAATTCAATTAAATTATTATAATACCATTTTATTATAAGAGATTTATAATTGAAAACGTAAGCTGCTTACAAAGTGGAGTAAAATTTATAAATACATATAAAATCTTCAAAGCTTTTTAGCCATTTATTTGCTCTTTGTTTCAAATTCTTGAATTGCACATAATCGTCAGATTCCTTTCCATTTTCAATTCAAATCATCTGTTCTGATTTCTATTAACGCGAAAAGTTTGCAAATCCACAAAAAGAGAACAGCTGTTCTGCGAGACTCATTAATTAGCCAGCGTCTTGCTCGCCGGCAGACAACAGGGCGGGTAAATCGATTGAAACGCCCCGAATGAAATCATCGCAATCACGAAGAGAACAATAACAAACAAATCAACTAATGCCCGTGCATAGATACTGTACTTTTGCTTGTACATATGTATATCTGTGTGTATGTATGTACATATGTATGGGTACACTTGTGTCTATAAAATAATTTATTTCAGTCAATAATCTTTTATCGCGAATCGCAGCGTTTTCATTTTAATGCCAAATCAATTGTGTCATAGCACGCATTTAACTGGAATCTTTACGGCATGGATATTTGCAATAATAACAATTAGTAGTGCTGCGAAAGGTATACAGCGGGTGTCTTTTTAGAAAGGCAGAACTTGCATTTCAAATAAAGATGTGTGCATGGCATTAAATGGTGATTCATTTCGAGGTTCCTTAATTTTTTAAAGAAAAATCTTGGTCCATCCGTTGAGTCCAATTTTCGATGACTCGTTTGAGCATTTCGACCGGTAACCAGCGAATGACACGCGTGATGGCTTGCTCCAAGGCATGAATCGGAGCTGGATTGTTCGCATAGATTTTAAACTTTACACATTTCCACAGGAAGAAGTCTAACTTGGTGGCCAATCGACCGGTCCAAAACGAAAAATTATCTTTTCTCGAAGTGTTCTCTCAATAAATCTATTGATTGCTGGCATATGTGTGAATTAGCGCCGTCTTGTTGAAACCAAATGTCGAGCTTAAATTTCAAGCACCTATAATCGATTATCATGGCGTGATAACGGTCGCCATTGACGGTTTCGTTCTTACCGGTATCATTTTTGAAGAAATATGAACCGATGATTCCACCAGTCCAACCGTTGTTTTTCGGGATGAAATGGTAGCTCTTGAATATCTTCAGGTTGCTCTTCGTCCCAATTGCGGCAATTTTGCTTGTTTACATACGCATTGAGAAAGAAATGGGCCTCATGGCTGAACAAAATTGGTTCAAAAACGTTGGATCTTCTTGGAACTTTTCAGGAGCCCATAGAGCGAAGCGATGTCGAATGGGAAGGTCGAGTGGTTCCAGTCCTTGCACAAGCTGTATTTTGTAAGTTTTTAATTTACGATCTCAACGTAAAATGCGCCTGTCCGAGCAACTGCGAACGGCGCCAAATTGGCTCTCCACGATCTTGTGTTGTGTCTTTAACAGAGTCATCATCTCTTTGATCGTATGATTTGCTGGTTCAAGTTTTGATTTGGTGATTTCATTACTACCGTTTAATACTTATAAGATTGATGTTGACGTTTTTGGTAGACTTCCGACTGTACCGCTTGCCATTGACCGTAATTAATCTTAAATGATCGTAAATCCATTGATATCTTGAAAAATACACCAAGCAATGCATTAATTTCACAGCTTCTTTAACAGCTATCACTCTGAAAATTTCTATACCCCTAAAAAAACACCCTATATATACATAAATATATCATATACTGTTAAACATTACTGGTGTAATAATTTAGTAAACAATGTCGATTACCTTATTTACACATTAATATCGCTTTGAAATACTGGCTATTGACGGCGTAATGAATTTGAGTGAATTGCAAAAAATTCTAAAATTCCCCATGAAATATCTAAATACTAATCAATGTTTAATAGAATGCAATGAATAATGAATTATTGGGAATATGTCGACTGAGCTCAATGCGGCAGACAGTTTTATCCATATATTTTATACCCTAAACAGGGTATTTAAACTTTGCCACAAAGCTTGTAGGTTAGCTTAGCTTAGATTAAAAGGTCGATCCTAAGAAAAATCTCAGTTGGAAAGCTTAGAACTCCGCTCCGTTGTAGTACCTATTAATTCTTTAATACTGCATCATAAGACACTTACAGAACGACAAAGTGTTTTGAGCCTGCCACGAATTTGTTGAGACGGCTATTAGCATTTTCGGCTATGCCGATGACTGGATTAAATTGAAAGTGTACAAAATATATGTAGCTTGTGCAAGAATTGAAGCCGCTCGACTTTCCCAAACAATTCGACTTTTTCGAGATAAATTTTGTTCAGCGATGAGGCCCATTTCTGGCTCACTGGGAATGTACAAGCAACTTTTCTGCATTTGGAATGAAGAGCAACGTGAGAAGATTCAAGAGCTGCCTTTTCATCCAGATAAAACAAGGGTTCGGTGTAGTTAGGGCCGGTGGAAAAATTGGTCTATATTTTTCCAAAAGTTCTTTCAGTGGGGACGCAACCGTCAATGGCTACCGTTATCGCGCCAACCAACCGACTAACCGACTATTTTGTGCCTGAAGCCCGAGGTTTTGGGGATATTTGGTTTCAACGAGACATTCTCCAATCAACCAATGGATTTATTGAGAGAACACATTGGCGAGCAGTTAATTTCACGTTTTGTGCCGGACGATTGGCTTACAAGGTCGTGTGATATCACAGCGTTTGACTTTTTTCTGTGGGGATATGTAAAATATAAAGTCTATGTGGACAATCCCGCTTCGTTGCAAGCCTTGGGGCAAAACATTGCTCGAACGAGTCATCGAAAACTTATCTCAACGGATGGAGCATCTGAGAGGTAGGCGCGGCCAACAGTTGAAAGATGGTAGGCTAATAAAATGCTCCCAGGGTTTTATCGAGGTTATTCACATACAATAGTATGGTCTGTCGGATGTTCGAAAATCATGATATTAGTTATATGAAGTCTATGTTAAGTTTTCGCTTCATATATACATACATATGTGGTATTAAGTCACTCCGGATGGTCTAAATTGTTTATATTAGGTATATGGGGGATAAGGGAAGTATTGACCCGATTCAACCCATTTTGAACACAAAGATTTAGTACTATCTAGAAAGAACTCTCTCTAAATTTTAATTCTATCTCACACATTGACCGATATTTTCGGCAAAAAGTTAACTATTGGCACTGGGGTTCGCATATTCGGTACATAGGGGCCTGAACAGTTTTGGTTCGATTTGGAAAATTTTCAATCATAAGGTAGTTTATTTGTATACTGGAAAGTGAACGAATCAAATGGAATTTAAAATTGTGTTATATGGGAAATAGGCGCTGTTCTAGCCCGATTTCGGCCATTTTCTCACTGTAACGTAGGAATGTGAGAGTAATGTTATATACCAAATCTAGTTGAAATCGATCGAGTAAGTCCCAAAGCATGTGACTGTTCCGAAAGCAAGCAGGTGCCACGTCATTGCCCAATTTTGACCCCGCCTCCTTGAAAGCGCTTTAAAATCTCTGGAGAATTTAGTTATTTTAATAGCGCGCTTTTAGTAGTTTTTACCATACCGTTTATATGGGGAAGTAAGCGGCATTATATACTTACTAGAGGGCGGTGGCATGCCCACTTTTTCAAAAATTGTTGCCCACAGATGCGCCTTGCTACTGCAATTCCCTGAGCCAAATTAGAGTTTTATATCTTAATTAAGTGCTTAGTTAGGAGCGTTTTGTGGGCGTGGCAGTGGTCCGATTAAGACCATCTACGAACTCGTCCATACTTTTTGCCAAGAAACGCTCATTCATAGTTTAATCAAGATATCTCAATTTTTACGCAAGTTACAGCCTACTCGGAGGGACGGAAAGACAGACAGTCACTCGGATTTCAATTCGTCTCATCGTCCTGATCATTTATATATATATATATATATAACCCTATGTCTACATAACTCGATTAGGTTTAGGTAATACATACAACCCTTAGGTGAACGAAACTATTTTACTCTGTAGCCACATGTTGCAAGAGTATAAAAATGGTATTGGAAAATTTTATGACGGGCAATTGTATTGCCCTCGAAGTTAACTATATTGTATAATAAAATAAAATTTTCAAAAAACAAAAAAAAATATTTTGTATGTAGGCATTCGAGCTTTAAACCCACCCACCTGTTCGATTCCGCGGTAGTTAAAGCTTTATGAAAAACATCTGCATTAAAATTGGACATACATATGTATGTATGTATGCACATATGTAACTTTTGCTCTATTCGATACCTTAGCTGATCATTATAACTAAATAATTTTTTTCGGTGAAGAAAAAATAAACATTTATCTTTTGAACTCTTAATTTTTTCTGATTTTTAGATTTTATTTGGTCGTCAGGGGATTACCTTCCGCGTAATGGGTTGACATTGTCCAAGACTGCCATAAATATTTTTTTGCGAATTAAAAGTTTAGTTTATTCTATATTTACATAGAATGGATTAATGTAAACTTTATTACCAAAAAATTTTATTGGCACAACATACATACATATCATCGTCGTGTTGTGTATGTATGTATGTACATAAAATATTGAATAAATTTTTCAGCTTAAGGCGGCTATGCCGTAATGCGCCGGCTGCTCGATAAGTTCATTTGTCCGTAAACGCACACCCACAGCGAAACACGCGCTAGTGTTGTTGTTCTTGTGCACAAATAAAGAGTATTTATTTCTTTTTTACAGTGTTTGTTGTTATTATTATTAATATTATTACTTTTGCGGCCAGCTGTGAATTTGTTAAGTTTTTTACTTTTTTTATTTTGATTATTTTTCGCTTTTTGTGTTCGTTTTACTTTTCTTTGATAATAAATAATTTATAATAATCTCTATACGCCATATATTTGTATATAAATATGTAGTATATATTTCTACCGATGACCACTCTTTTGATCTCTAACTCTCTGTCTCTCTCTCTTCTTCTCTTCTCTAGCTCGTCGCTCATTTCAGCGTCTGTCGGCGACTGACGGCGAATTCGATTCAGTTGGCGTGCGCTGATCAATTGACGTTGACTTGGTGAGATCGCTCGTTGGGTACATATACGTACATATACATATGTATATTTGTGGTTACCGGTGTGTCTAGTGCTGAAAGATCAAAGAATCTAAATTTTGAGAAATTCGCAAAAATCGGAACTTTTGATGCAATGAAATTGCGCAAAAAGTGTTAAAATATTTTCATTAATTACAATAGTGTCTGAAATATGCGCAAAAGTGTCACAGTGTGCTACAAAAGTGTGTGTGCGGTTAAAAAGAAAGGTAACAACAACAACTAAATGTAATAAATTCACTTACCTACAAACATAAAGGTTGGTGTTGTGCAAAATTGCCTTGCAAATTCCGCAGCAACAGGAATTTCCGGCGTTTCTAAGAAAACAAAAACCGTCTAAATCGACTACGCCAAGTGTGTGTGTTTGTGTTCGTGTTGGCAGTGTTCGTGTGAAAGTTGTGCGCAGAATATACTAGATACAACAATAATATTTTTTTCTTGTGGCAAATGCAAAAAGTTTGAAACACATTACAACAACAACAAACAACAACAGCAATACTACTACAACAACAAAAATACTACAACAACATCAACAAAAATACTACAACAACAACCTTTCATTAAAATACAGTAACAACAAAAAAATTTTAACAAAAGCAACAACAATTTATCATATTAATACAACAACAACAACATGGTTTAAGCAAAATGCAATAACGACATGTTTATCAAAATACAAAAACAACAACAACAACAGAGTAAACTCGACTACAAAAACAACGCAAAAATTACTTATTTGCCTGTGCTCCAGCGTGTGTCAAAACACTAAAAAATTTTGATGAAAACTACAACAACAACAAAAAAGTATTAATAAAGTTACAAAAACGAGAAAATTATTTAAAAGGTGTCGGTGTTGAATCACCGCCTACAGAAATAAAATTATACTTACGTGTAATCAAGCATTATAATAACAACAACAATAACAACTTCCAATTGTCGTTTTGGTGTTTTTTGTTCGTGCTTGCATTAGTGTTAGTGTGATATATTTTGTGACACGTGTGTGTGCGCATATTTTGTTTGTTTGTGTGTGTGTGTTACAGCAACGCAATTAACCGCCGCCAACAAGCAAGCAATCGCGATCCAACAGCTTAGCGGCCTAAAATAACAATCATCAACAACAACAACAACAATACTCGACATCATAACCAGCAACAGCGAGGCGTGGAGACCAAAACGCTGGAATTCCAAAGTCGCTTTGACGTTTTTGAGTCCAATAACGCGCTGCTGTTCTAAACGCAAACACAGAAGAAGCAACGTTTCTTCGGCTTTGAAAGAAATCGCTCAACGCTCCAAACGCAAAGTCACGCAACGCTTCAACTGCCTAGTACATACAAACATACATAATTAAACAAAAAAATAATAATTTTTATTGTGCTTACATGCAACAACAACAAAAACAAAAATAATAGTCGTTCGATGGCTTAAATATGGATATTTCAATTATCACCTCCTCCATTGCGGCCGAGTTTAGTGGCGGCGTAGCTGCCAAATCGTTTGCCGCCGCTAAAATGAATTTCTCCGTAGCGAGCACTCGATTATCGCTGGAAGACACGGTAAGTTTTACTTGGTCATTACTGACTCATATATCTACATACCTATGAACACAAAAATATATAACATACATTTACACATACATATATATACGTACACTTGCGTGTATGTGCCGATATGTGTCTAGCGCGGCTCATTTGTACATATGTATATTATTGTTTGCTTTTATTCATATTGAAGTTTCTGTGATTTTTCGACATTTGGCGGCGGGTGGTGTGGCTATGGACGACTGCGCTGCCGCGTCACAGCTAATGCCGTTGGTAATAGATTCTATTGTAATGCTTTTTGTGGTTTTAACAATGTGTATTTGATAGTTGGCGGCAGGCGTTCAACTAGATATACAGATATATGTACATAAAAATATTCATAGACACCCATAAATATGGTTTATCTATATCTCTTTACTTAAATTATTTTCTATTCTTCATATTTGTGGTTTTGAATTGAAGCCGCTGCCACCATTGCTCTCTTTTAGTTAATCTTGAATTTGTTGTTGTATTTTTTGGGGGCGAAAATGTTTAATTTTCTCTCTCTAATATATTCATACAAAATTGCTTGCAACTACGGTTTTGATATTTAAAGGAAGCCACTCGACAGATGTTTGTTGATAAGGATAGGAGCTACATATCATCAAAATTCCAATTATATTTTTTTTATTTCACAAAAATGCTGTAAAATATTAATTATAAAACCACAAATTAAATGAGTTTTCGATAAATTTTCGATATCTACCCCATATACATATGTATGTATATTAGTTAGGTTGTCAAAAAAGTCTTGCGGTATTTTTATTGAATTTTTTTTTTTTTTATTGAAATTGAAATGAATTTTTGATGACTCATGCCCAGCTCTTGACCGATGCTACGGCTGCTACTATGCCGGCCTCTTTCAAAAAATTCAGCGATTTTATCGCAATTTTCGACGACAGGCCTTCCGGAGCGTGGCGCATCTTCGACCACCTCTACACCAGAACGAAAACGTTGAAACCATCGTTGTGCGGTGGAATTGGAAACTGTATCGAGTCCATAAACTGCACAAATTTTATTGGCGGCTTGAGATGCATTCTTGCCATTATCGTAGTAGTACTGTAAAATATGCCGTATTTTCTCTTTATTTTGCTCCATGTCTGCGACGCTATAACTCACGAACGACTTAAAAGAAACAACAATCAATCAAACACGTGTTAGCGCGTGAAACGAGCTTTCCAAAAAGGTATAACATGACCCGATGCGACGAATAAAACTATAACTACGCACTCTCAGCGCCAACTAGCAAAAATACCGCAAGACTTTTTTGACAACCTAATATTTGGGATGTTATCCTTTGGGTTTGGGTCTTAGAAAAAACATGTAAAATAGTAGTATTCAAAGTATTGCTCATCTCAAGCTATAAAATTTTCCCATCCTTGCCACTTTTTGGATACCAACCGAAAAATTACTGACCCAGATTGGCGGCCAAGCATGAATCAAGCAAATTGTTCATACCCTATTATGAGGGGAACCGTATTCCGAGGGGTGCGTCTACATCAACCTGAACAATTGGTTCAGTTCCCAGTTTTTTTTATCCAAATACATAGTTTTTAACCGAACAGAGAACATAAAGCCGAACGTTGTCGTGTTGGAAAATTATTGACTCTTATCTATTTGCAAATTCTGGACATTTTTCGCCAGTAGCTTTTTTCAAATTGATGAGTTGTTGTTGGTAGACGGGTTGATGATTTTACCCGATTTTAGATGCTTAAAATCCTTCTTAATCCAGAACATTGTCTCGGTGTCATGGCTATTCGCCTTTGCCGTTAATTTGGCATATGATTTTTGCGTTCAGGTTTTTTCGTAATGGATGCATTTTTTCATCAACTGTCAAAATCATATGTCGGTGTAAAAACCACTTCTCTTTGCAGCGTTCAAGCTGCTTTTCTGACATGCAAACTAGTGTTTCATCGTTATGAAATGGCTGCACAAGTGCACAGAGACTCTGCGAGGTCTTACTTAGAAATGTATAATTTCCAAGACGTTCTCAAGAATTACGACTGTTTCATACCACAACCGGACGGATTTTAAGAAAGGATTTGCGCTTAATCCATATAGAATTGTTTTCATTCAAAAACTGAAGTCATTGGACCACCATAAACTTCGTGAAGTTGCTGATTTTTTCTTGAAACAACTTGAAAACGAAAACGATTTTTTTAGTAAAATCATCTTCTCCGATGAAACTCACTAAGATATTGATTCTGTTGCGAAGAAAATTCACGAATTCTTCAGGAACAATCATGACATTCAGCAAGAATTGACAGTTTGGTGCGGGTTTTTGTCTGGTTGAATAATCAGTCCGTACTTCTTTAGAAATAAAGCTGCTTTCAATGGTGGGCGGTATGGATCGATGATAACGCACAGTACCTACGTATAACAACCGAATCATGGCGAGAAAGGTTTGAAGATTCGATTATTTGAAGAAGTTGTGATATGGATAGGCTTCCAAGAAGTTTAGATTTAAC
The DNA here is from genome assembly GCA_037783105.1 of Bactrocera zonata. Taxonomy (NCBI): domain Eukaryota; kingdom Metazoa; phylum Arthropoda; class Insecta; order Diptera; family Tephritidae; genus Bactrocera; species Bactrocera zonata. Next base: position 814,088 of record JBAWJQ010000165.1, on the reverse strand, counting down.
ACGATTAGACTACTTCTTGTGGCGTTATTTTAGATCATTGCTCTTTAGTAATAAACCAGACTCTTCAAGCTTTAGAAGTCATTATTGAACGAATAATTGGGTTAATAGGATTCGTTTCTTCAAAAGAAGTCGTGGAGGCAATTTGAAAGTTCTATTCAGAACTTAAGCGTGAAATATCTACACGAGCTATTATCTGATAAAAATGTCTTTACAAAGAACGTTGTTTGTCGTGTTTATAGCCAGCTTACTTCCTTTAATTCTTCTTCTTTTACTCCATTTTATATTATTTCTCATTTTCCTAATTCAATACCATTTTATTTTTGTTGCTTTGGCATCACGTCACTTGAATTTCAACTCTTCTTTTGCTCATTAACTTGTCGCTGTTGCTGTGTTCTGGTTGTGACCTTTCCACGTCGTATCGAAGCGCAGCGTTTGCGGAGATGTTTCGAAATCAGAGCATGTTTTGAATTCCATATCAGCGCTCACGCATCAGTGTCGGAATTTTCGGTGTTTCCATGCAAGCAAATATTGTAAAACGTACTCGTGTGTCCATTTGCTTATTTTCAGCGCTTTGTGTTTCTTTGTTCTTGAGTGTGTTGTATTTTTGCTCGCGTTTGTGGCACTTGTTTACTTTGATTAATTCGAACATTTTTAATTTTTTTTTTTTTTGATTTTTTTTACTGCCTTGAACACATCCATCAAAAGCGTTATTTATGCCTTCTTGCTTCTCCACTTTGTGTTAATTTACGCATAAATTCGTGGTATTTGATTCTACGAGACATCTTCCACTTCCCGGCCTTACCTTTTGTTGGTGGAGTGTGCTTAATGGACTTGGCTTTGGTGTTCTCGAGGCGAAATCAAATAAAAGTTGTTAGGCAATTATATTTGTGGTTGTTGTAATTTTCGAGTTTTTGTTGTTGTTTTCACTTTTTTAATTTTTTTTTTATGCGTCCTAACCTTTAATTGGCGTGCCTCTCTCCCATATCCGTTCACTCAACGCTTTGCTCAAATTTTTTTACGCATACATATATACATACACACATACACTATATTATATGCTTGTATGCGTGCTTGTAAATGTAAATTTCGTCAAAACCACCTGTGTGTTCTTCTTATTCACTAGAGAAACTAAACATTTCACACATTTCTTGCCTCACTCTCCTCTTCGCCCTTCCGCTCTGCGCTCGACAGACACTTAAAGTTTGAATTTTAATTTCTCCACAGCCGTTAAGCCAACAAAAACTCAGTCATGCATGAATTTCCATTTCATATTAAATACCTAAATGGTCGTTCCATAAATTTTCGTGTGATTAAGGTATTAGTCTTTATTTGTAGTTTGTATTTTGTAGTTGTTTACGATATATAAATATGCGTGAGTAAAGGGAAAAGTAGAGTTGTTGTTGCCTTTACTGTTCATCACACTCTTCGAATGTTTATTAAAAGCACTCTTAATATAATCGGGTGTCTTTTGTTTGTCGAGGTCAAGTTCAAGTTCATGCTCGGAGTTAACGTGAATGAATGGGTTTATGTATATGCTTTGTACTCGTTTAGTTATATTTATGTATGTATTTGTATGTAAATTTACATATTTATAAAGAATATAAAATTATACTGCGTTCTCGTATTCAAAAAAGTGGCTTGGCACCACCTGGAGTATTGGAATGTGATATGGAAATAAACATATGTATTATGTGATTCGCTAATTCCTGGATAAAATTGAGAGCTGTAAAATAAAAATTGAGAATCATTCAGCAAATATCGTACCCTCCTCTCTGATAATGCATGTTAGGTTCACAGCTCAGCTACCGTGCGGAAATTTCTGATCTCGCTGTGACTTTTTCGCTACATTCAATGTCTGTCACTGCAAAAGTTAAACCTAGAGAACTGGCTTTCATTCGTTGATTGATTAAAGATTGCAGAGATTGCTACACCCGGACACTTATGGTTCTTAAATTAGAGCTCTCTCTCTCTCTCTTCATATGGAAGGATTTTTAGAGATATCATTTTATGAGACCAGAATGAACACCAATTGTACTTTTTTCATCCGCGAATCGTCTTAATAGTGCTAGAAGCCAACTTCTTAAGACTTTGACCCAACAATTCAATGAAAATTATTTCATCTGCAATAAATCCCAAAAAATATTGGTCAAAACATTTCACCGGGCAACAACTGTCTTGTAGCCATGTTCCATCATCTGTCATAAGTCATTCGTCGTATATAATCAGTGATAGATTGTCCCTGGAAGGTCGAACTAGTTTATCATATTGATCGTACGCATCTTCCATTGCTCGTAAAACACTTTTATTTGTAAAAATTTGTGAATGATCTAACCTAGGCTTACTCTGGGACGTAATCTCAACTAACTGACTTAATTTCATATTAAAGCGATTTAACATAATTTCAGGAATTTTCGAAAGTTTTTTATAGCTTTTTGAACATAGTACATCATTTGTGCTGATATAGTTATGCCGGAAGAAGCAATTTGAAGATTTTTTTTACTACTTAACAAGCATCATTTTTGCCGTCAAGAACTTAACTTTTAATTTCACTTGAAAGAAAGACGACAGCGTCATTTTGAGATAAATCACTTGAGAAGGATTGAATGAAATGACATTAACTTTTGACCGTATTCTAGTCAAGGTTAGTCAGAGAACGTTTTTAGAAGCAGTAGATGATATACATATGTATGTACTGGGTTCCAGGTCACAAGGGTCTGGATTTCAGGAATCTTCGTAAACGTCTTATGGCCTGCTGAACAGAATGCATCAGCATTTGTGTTGGTCATATTAAGAGGATATCGCACAAACTAGTATTTGACCGGCCCAGCATATTTCAGATTTGTCGTCACATTTACATATCTAACTTCAACGGTAATTGTTTTGTCAGGAAACACAAAAGTTAATTTTTTTCTTGCAAACGGAGAGAGCAGCATAATTCTGAGAGCAATAATTTGTGAAGTATTGAATGAAATGTTATTAAACTTTGACAGTATTCTTGTTTAGGTTAGTACTCCAAGCTAACAGCAGAGTTATTTTGTTTGCTTTCCAATGCAGGAATTGTAAAAAAAGATTCGAAAATTCTTATAACAGCTTAAACTTCTTAAGGCCGTCGTATATTTCACAAATATTTTATATTCTATACGTTCTTAGGTTAACTTCTAAATACCTATAGATATTGAAAGTGTTGATTCTCTCAAAAGTCATATTTCGTTCAATTGACCACTGTGTACTAAGAATTCATAAACACAACAAACAAAAACGGTTTTAAAAACAGTTAAAGAACTTTTTACTTTGAAGCTAATATGAAATTTCCAGAGCAGGACCACGGATTTTACAACACCTGAAAGAAAACGTCGACCTGACCTGATAAAATTTATATGTATATAAATGATCACCGTGACGAGCTGAGTCGATTTAGCCATCTCCGTCATGTAGAATTTGGTCTTTGATCGTCGAGAGAGGACGTTACCTTTCAATTGCCTATTCAGTCCGAAGTAGCAGCTGTTGGCAAGAGTTATTGTGCGTTGGGGTTCGAGGCTGATGTTTTTGTTGGTGTTCCAAGATAGACGAAATTATCTACGACTTCGAAGTTATGACTGTCAACTGTGGCGTGGGAGCCAAGACATGAGAGCGCCACCGTTTGTTTGCTTATAAGAAAAATTTCGTCTTTTCCTCGTTCACAACCTGACCCATACGCCTCGCTTAAACGGCGCGGTTGTTGATGAGGCCAATGATAGCAATATCATCGGCGTACGCCAGCACTAATATAGCAAATTGTCTCGAGCAGTAGATTGAAGAAGCCGCATGAAAGGAAGTCTATTTGTTTGAAACCTGGCTTGTTATCGAACGGTTGGGAGAGGTCCTTCCCGATCCGGACGGAACTTTTGACCTTGCTCAACGTCTATACAAACCAGAAAAAAATCGTGTTCGTGTATAGAAAATTTATTATTTCTATTTTTTCCCCGGTGGAAAGGAAATCTGTATATATTATTTTAGAGAATTTGTCTCTTCCCTAAGGCACACGCTGTTACGAGCTTAGCCCCAGAATGTTGCAGGCATGTGTCTACATAAATTTTGGTATGTTTATGCTGTACTGTGGCCAAAAAATAAGGTGACAATGTATTTATTTTGAAAATTCTTTATTTATTACCTTCAAAGTAATCCCCTCCCGATGCAATGCACTTATGCCAACGGATTTTTCAATCTTCGAAACACTGGTTGTAGTCACTTTCCGGGATGGCCTTTAGTTCCGTCTTCACTGCGGCTTGAATCTCCTCTATCGTATAAAAACGGTGTCCCCGGAGCGGTCTTTTGAGCTTGGTGAACAGCCAGAAGTCGCACGGCGCCAGATCAGGTGAATACGGTGGTTGCGGAACGATATGGGTTGAGTTTTTGGCGAAATGATCACGAATTACGAGGGCAGTATGGGATGGTGTTTATCGTGGTGTAAAAACCAAGAATTGTCTTTCCACAATTCCGGCCTTTTTAGGCGGATAGCGTTACACAAACGACGCATAACGTTGAAATAATATTTCTTGTTGACTGTTTGACCGGTTGGAAGGAATTCATAATGCACAACACCACGATAATCGAAGAAAACAGTCAAAAGGGCCTTGATTTTGAGCGACTTTGGCGCGATTTTTTTGGTCTCGGCTCTCTTTTGGCACGATATTCGCTCGATTGATCGGTTGTTTCGGGGTCGTAAGCATAGATCCAAGTCTCATCGCCAGTTATAATGCATTTCATGACACTCAGGTAGTCGGAAAGCATCGTTTCACACACTTCAACGCGACGCCTTTTTTCCAAAAAATTCAATGTTTTCGGTACCAGTCGAGATTTGACGCGCTTGAGGCCCAAAACATCCTTTAAAATGGTATTGGCTGAGCCTTTCGATATGCCAACTTCATCAGCAAGGTCTCTTATTGTTAATCGACGGTTTTTCAACACCAAATCTTTGATTTGTTGAACGTGAGCTTTGTCGGTTGAGGTTGATGGTCGCCTTGGACGCTCTTCGTCTTCGCGCGCAGTTTAAATTCAAATGTCACCTTATTTTTTGGACACAGTAGTATACATACATACATATATTGTGTACACGTATGTACTATATATACATACATTTGTGTTTGTATGTCTGTATATCTGTATGCATGTGTGCAATTATGAAAGTTCATCATCATGAATTAAGCCTTCCTCTGCAATTCCATTGCAATTTCTTCGGCTCTTTTGCACTTCCTTATGAGAATCAGTCATTTCCGTTGCGCCACGCGACTGCGACTATCTTAATATGCAGTTCGCGCTTTGCCGTCTGCCAACAAAAGACGTGTTGTGCAGGCGAGCGAGGATGCTGTAGAATGTACAGCCGCCGCAGCCGCGGAGCTTGAGAGCTTCAGATTTGTGCACATAGTCGAACTGAAGTGAATGAGATTCATCTTTATGCCATAGACAAAGGCGACAAGAACAGCAATAACAACAACAACAACAACACTAACAACAAATGCATATAAATACAATGCGGGCAAACAATCCGGCTGGCATGGAAGCAAATCTGCGTTATTCAGTTTAAAGTTCGTTTGGCAGGCAAAGCATTCGCATTGTTAACTGCGCGTCCTTCGCGCTTGCCAAGCATCCATCACAACAACAAGAACAACAACTCACGAATACTGCTGCTGAGTGAGTTCAGAGCATGTGGCCTGTTTGATTGTTGTTGCTGCTGACTGCATTCACTGATTCGCTGCTTGGTCGAAGCAAAGACTACAGCACCAAGCTGTATATGTGTGTGTGTATGCGTGCCGCATCGCGCGCTTAAACGTCAAATAATAATTATGCTGCCCTTTGCGAATTACGACGCCGCTGACGGCAGTGGCAGCAGCAGCGCAAAATGCTTGCACACGGCGTACCAGCATCGCCGCCGCCTGCTGTGTGCTCGCCAACGAGTCGGCCAGGGTGTCGTGTGCTCTTATGCATGCATGCCACAGCCGGTGTACAGTTGTATCAGCCGACTTTGCTGCAGCAAACCACACACCTCAGTGTCCGCGAAAGAGCAAACCCTTTTTAATAACACAGCTTACCAATACACTTCTAACTGTAAATGAATACACGGGTGGATAAATATGTATGTGCAGCAACCCTGCAATGAAAAATACTAATTTTCGCTTTTTGTTGGAAATTTCGATGTTTGTTTTAAATAGAGTGTCCAAACAAGTATAATGTGAGAGAGAAAGATGTAACTCTATGTCTGAACGTTTCATTCGATAAGCCAAGTTTTCGAAACACAAGCTGAGAGTGGCATATCTTAAAAATAACTATAAGATCTCTCAACAATTGCCCACACTTTAGTGCATCTATAAGGGCCCTCTATATTTTATAAGTTTAGCACTACATTCTAGCCTTCTCACCTACATATTTTTGAAGTATTCAGTACACAGAAGAGTGATGGATGCCAGTAACATCAATATCAATCCTTTTTGTACGACCTCGAACATTTCGGAACAGACCTAAATATTTGATATTATTGTTTATGTCAGGTTAGGTTAGGTTAGATTAAATGGCTGATCAAAGATCGCACGTGGACTGTTATATGTAGTTCTTTGTGAAGCCATAGAAAGAAGATAAATTAGCAAAAAACTCTATGTACCTAAAACAAATTTGTATAGGCGCCAGTTCGGAGGGTTGTCTGAAGGTATGCGCTCCCAAGTTTAAGTCTTGATCTCCCAAACGCGGGACAATCAAAAAGGATGTGTTGAATTGTTTTCACTTCATCTTCTTTCATACAGCTTCTGCAGTTAGCGTCTGGTAGGACTCTCAGCCTTACTGCGTGGACGCCAATAGGGCAAGTGCCTGTTGAAAGCCCCACAATTAGGGAAAAGAGATCACTAGAGCTTTTGCAATCGATCTTGGACAAAAAGACTTTTGCGACAACGCATGTACCGATGGTTGTCCAGTGCTGGCCAAGCTTCCGCGAAGCCCGGCTTTCTGGTACACGAACACAAGAGGAAACGGGAGTACCGACCCCCTCCCATTCTCCCTTTCTACCTTCTAGTGGCTCAAGACTGCCTCTTCTTGCTAACTCATCAGCTTTACAATTGCTTTCTCCCACTCAAAGAGACTCGATGCTTGATAGCGACGTTAGGCAGTGATAATTAAAACAATATAAAACAGTAACATACGAAGAAGATATACTCGGATTCCAGGAAGTGAGAAACCTGAGTTTATTGCTTCGTATGTTATTATTTTTTGTCATTTAACGGATTTTTTTATTTTTGGAAGTTTTTAGTTTGTACTTCAGATCACTAAGTACATATGTATTTATCGATATCTTCGATTCACTTGGAAACTGTAACTACTAAACCGTTTTTGTAAGTAAAATCAAGGTCTTCTCTATTCGATATTTCGGATCGGATCTTTTTGGAACTTTTCAAGATCCCATAGAGCGAAGCGATGTCGCTTGTGAAGGTCGAGCGAATTCAGTTCTCGCACAGGCTATATTTTGTACGCTTTCAATTTAAGATCTCGACGTAAAATGCGCCCAATCGTTCCATACGTCAGTCCGAGTTGTTGCGACCGGCGCCGAATCGACTGCACCGATCTTCGTGTACACGCTCAACTACGGCTGCTATATGTTCTTCAGTGTGTGCTGGACTTGGGCTATTCAGTCGAGTATTATCCAATAATGAATGCTGGGCCTCAAGATGGGTGAAGGTGTTGCGAATAGTACGCTCAGTAGACCGATAAAGCGTTAACCATAAGGTGATTTCCATAATTTCTGTTTCCAATCCATGCAAAATAACTAAAAAAATTTCCTACAGAGTCTACATATTTACTTTTAATCGCCTGTGATTGTGTGTGTTGGTGTCTTCTGGTTTCTAAATATGTGCCTTACAATTCCGGACGCTGACAAATGCCAAGGAAGGAAAGGAGTAGTTGCAGTTACTCTATTGTTGCGCCCTCTCCTTGTGCATAAACACACACACGGATACATACACTCGCAGCCACTGCACTAACACAGCACTGCCGGTCGACTTCGACTCTGTTCGCGGTGGCTCAGTTGCCTTTGGCTTTAATGCTGCGCCAAACTCCTGCACACATTCTATGTCGCTGGTTGTTACTGTTGTTGTTGTTATAGTTATTGTTTGATTTTTCTTTTTATTACATCTTTTATGCACTATACTGCATTTGCCTCTGCATTTCCTCTGTGTGTAGCCTTTGTCATTGGCATCACTGCATAACTATCTCTCTCACTATCTCGCTCGCTCCCGCTCTCTTCTGAACACGCTACTTTGCTATTGCTGCGAGCTGTTGCCGTCTGATTTTCTATGCGGCGACTAGTTCAGTAAATCCTCAACTTTGCATTTGTTTCTTTGCCTCATGCTGTACAAATAAGTATGTAAGTATGTATGTGTGTGTGTTTCATGTATTCTTCGTATATGTGTGCCCTCTGCGCCTGCATCCTTGGTGTCCTTGCTGCTGTGTTATTGTCCTTTTCGCATACATATTTGCGCTTAACTGAAGTATTTGTGTGTTTTATTGTTGTTGTTGTTTCTCATTACTTGTCTCACTCCATGCTTATCTGCAGGCTTGTTGGTATGAGTGCGAGTACGTGTGAGTATCTATTTATTTTCCCATTTTGCTCGGTTCTCGTGCTGTCTTGCCTTGTGGTTGCTTTATTTGTTTTTTTTTTTCAATTTTTTTATTTGTCTTTTTTGCAGCGTTTTGTTTTTGTTTTTATGCATTTTGTTTATTCCTTTGTTTCAATTGCTTGCAGTTGTTGCTTCCACATCCTTTTTATCGCTGCAGTGGTAATTGCCAAATTACGTGTTCACCTAACAGCTGCTGGCTCTTGCTCTGCGCCCGGCTTTTTGTCTAGATTCTCTGCAGTTTTTCGAGCTGCTTTTTATCTCCATAATGCTTTGGAGACACTACGTAATCTCTGCTCAAGTAGCGCTTTTCCCCTCTGTTTAGGGGTTTCACATGAAAATGTGGGAAAATATGTCCAGAGTTTTCTCTGCAATTCTCTCTGTTTGAAATTCGTGCATTTCTATATTTTTATAGTTTTTAATTGTGAAATTCTTGTTTCTTAGAGGTATTATGCTCTTTTTAGGGAAGGAGAAAAGGAGGTATTTTTTTTTTTATAATTCTTATGTGTATAAACAACGGTAATGAGGTTGAAGCTTGAGCAAATTTTACACTAGAGATTCAAATTGACGGTTTTCATACTTTTCAACCAATAAACGGTCACCCATTTCGAGGTTCTCTAACTTTTGAAGATTATCTCTTTCAAATGTTGGCCGCGGCTACGTCTCAGATGAACCATACGTTGAGTACAATTTTCGATTACTCATTTGAGGATTTCGACAGGTAACTGGCGAACGACAAGGTGATGTTTTACTCCAAATCCTGAATCGAAGCGGTCTTGTCCGTATAGACTTCAAACATTACATATTCTTATAGACAAAAAGTGAGATATCGCACGAACTTGGTGGCCAATCAACCGGCCCAAAAGGTGAAATTATCTACTCACGGAAGTGTTCTCTCAATAAACCCATTTATTGATGGGGCACGAAGAGTAAGTCACAAGAGAGGGGTGAAGTGGCGCCATCTAGTTGAAACCAAATGTCGCCGAGATTACGAGTTTCAATTTCAGGTATCAAATAGTCGGTTATAATGGCGCTATAATGGTTGCCATTGACGGTTACGTTCTCACCGGCATTATTTTTGAAACCGTAGTTTTTTATGATCTTGAATCTCTTCAGGTTGTTCTTCGGCCCTAATGCGGAAATTTTGCTTCTTTACATACCTATTAAGCCAGAAATGGTCCTCGTCGCTGAACAAAATTTTTCTTGAAAACGTCGGATCTTCTTGGAATTTTTCAAGAGCGCTTAAAGCGAAGCGATGTCGGTTGGGCAGGTCAAGCGGTTTCAGTTCTTGCACAAGTTGTTATGATCTCGACTTAAAATGCGCCAAGCCGTTTCATACGTCAGTCCGAGTTGCTGCGAGCGGCGCCGAATCGACTCTCCACGGTCCTCGTGTATACTGTCAGCTACAGCTGGTATTTTTTCTTCACTGGGTGCTTGACCTGGTCTATTCGAACAAAGTACCTCTACTTGCATTAATGGGATTATTATTTAGATCTACTAAAATCTCTCCAAAAGTTTCTGATATTAATTTTTTTAAATTTAGTGAAATTTTTCATCTCTACAATCTCTGGAATACGTAGTCTTCACTTTTTTCATATATTTTATTGATTTTATCAATGTAGCGAATTATGAAAAGGCGAGGACTTGAAACTATGTTACTCTCACTATCGATCCAATCTTGAGAGACTTAATGCAATTTATATGTGTCAACCACATACTCTGCTTTGCTTCTTATCAAGTTTATGTGCACTCTCTTGTGGCATACACTTCGTGCAATTAATTTATAGCGAAATACTATTAACAGATCGTTAAGTTTTTTCCGGTGCAACGAAATTTCCGATGCTGCAAAGTGAAGACTAACTGGCAAAATAGAAAACAGAAACACCACTCACACCACTCTGCACTAATTGCAAAAGCATTTCGAACCAATCGCCGCTTCGATGGGTGCTCTCAGCTTTTACGCTCATTTTGCATTTTCATTGGATTCTACGGTTTTGCACATTTTAATAGACTTTCATGCCTCGACACGCCACCTAAGCCGAAATGTTTATGGTGCATGTTGTTGTTGTTGTTGTTGTGATTTTTTGCAAATGTTGTTGCTTTTGTTTTTGTGAATTTCTGTTGTTGTTATTTTTGTTTTGCATTGGTTGTGGTACTTTTGTTTTTGTTGTTGTACTTTTGTTTTTGTTGTTGTTGTTGTATTTTTGCTGTTGTTGTGCTCATTCTGCTTTATCCTGTTAAACTGTGCCGCCTCCGGCCTAACTGCTGCTCATGCTCTTGCCTACCAACCTCCCACACACCCAAGCACCTAGTCCTACTCCCAGTACACGTACTACACCTGTATGTGCCTGCGTTCAACTAATTCCCTACAAGACGCCCACACCTAACGCAGTTTACATTTAAACGAAGCTGCTTCCAGATCGATTCGTTGCATACAAATGCATGTATGTACATGCAACTGACGCCCGCTCCTCTGTCCTTGCCTATTACCGATTTGAGTGCTGGCTCCATCGGCCGTCGGTTGTCGCTGGTCGGTGTGGCGTCAACAAAAGTTTAGGCAGCTGCAAAAAATGGGAATTTTTCTTGATGACACTCATGTTTGGCAAGAGCCTGTAGTCGTTTGGTTCACTGTTATTGCTGCTGTTGTTGTTTTTGTTGCCCTCCACATTCGAAATGGCCGTTCGTGCCGTCGTGCGTCTGTTTGTATGCGGCTTGCAGTTTACAGCGCTTTAAACGTTTAATTTTGCCTATTCCGCTTTGCTATGCGTTCGCTCGTGTGTGTGTGTGGCTTTCGTTTGCCCTTTTTTCTGTTTTCCTTCCCCCCACTTCCCCGTTTTTTGCTCACTCACCTCGGCTTGTTTTTCTGCCCTTCAACCTAAAGCAGTCGCATAATTCACGTTTGCTGACAGTTTTGCTGTAGAATTTTTGCGCTGAGGGCGAGTTGGTGGAGCGAACGATTTTCGCTGCACACATTTTTTCGATATTTGTTGTTGTTGGTTCTGTTATTAGTTGTTGTTTTATTTGTGCCCATTCCAGCGCAATGCAAATTGTATCTATTTCGCAATCGAAAAAAGTAAATGAAATTTTACAAATCTACTCACACACACACATACACACACATATACTTGTACATGAGAAGCAAATACAATTACAGCGAAGTTCTAAGCTTGACTCTGCATTCTGTAGCTGAAATAATTTTACACGCATCCAGAGAGTGAAATATAGCAGAAAAATTCTGCATACCAACACCATTCCATTCATATATGTGTGTATTTTTACAGATACAGTATTTGTAAATATATATTTGCTGATCCTGCCACCTTGCTTGAAACAAAAACTCCACGCATCACCAAAGCCAAAATGCCATGCATCCATGGCTGCGCCATCCAAAGTTTAGACAAATGTGTGCTAACCCGCTTCCATACATATGCATGAGAGTGCATACATACAGATACATATGCACATACATATATATGTACATATAAAAATACCGTTATAAATTTACTAATTTTTTCATTTCATAATTTTGCGTTTCGTAACTCCAATTGCCATTTTCTCTACGCTCTTGTCACAATTGTTACATTTGCATTGTGTGTTTCACTTGCCTTGCCATTCATTTGGCTGTAGCCATTGATACAGGGTGAGGAAAAATAATAAAGGTATCAAAACAAGAAAAAACTTTAACTTCGTTTGCAGCGAAGATACAATACTCTTCAAAAAAAAAATAATAATTCTATACAAGAACTTGATTTCGGTCGGGCAGTTTGTATGGCAGCTACATATACAAGGTCTGTCGCAAAAGAAACAGAACTGTTAAAAAAAAAAAAACCAAAAAAATAAATATTTTTCTAAAGTTATATATTCAAAGTAGTTTCCTTGTGCTTCGATACAGCGTTTAGCCCGGACAATTAGCATTTCGAATGAGTGTTTAAGGTCATTTTTCGGAATGCTCTTGGGAATATCGGTCGGCGCCTTTTGGATAGCTGAAATGTCCTGAAACCAGTGTCCTTTCATGGGCAAATTAAATTTTCCAAGTAGGTAAAAATCACAGGGTGCCAGATCAGATGAGTAGGGTAAGTGATTAATGTTTAATATGGAGTTTTTTGTCAAAAAATCAGTGACAAGCGTCGACCGATGACACGGCACAACGAATGCGTGACAAAAGACGCTTCATAATACCAAGGTAAAACACAGCATTAATCGTTTGGCCAGGTGGGACGAACGCTCGGTGTACAATACCCTCGGAATCGTAAAAACAAATCAGAATTGTCTTTATTTTTGACTTCTGAAGACGACTTTTTTCGGTGATGGCTCGTCTGGATGCTTTCATTCGGCACTTTGACGTTTGGTTTCGGGATCATATTGAAAGCACCACGTTTCATCACCAGTCACAATGGAATATTTGTAGTTTATGTCCTTTCTCGACTACTTAATCAAATCCTTACAATGTTGGATTCGTAGCAATTTTTGCTCTTCAGTCAATTTGTGCGGAACAAACTTGGAGCACACCCTCCGTAGACCCAATTTATCTATCAAAATGCGATGAATGGAGTCTTTGGTGATATTTAACTCCATTTCCATGTAACGCAAAGAAGATTTCGGCTCATTCTTCATCACTGATTTTGGCCGCCCCGACTTCTGATCGTCACAGAGGTCCTCACGACCTTTTTGGTATCGCTTAAACCACTCATGCACATTACTACGAGATAGGCACTGATCACCATACAATTTTTTCATCATTTGAAATGTTTCAGTAAACGTTTTCCCAATTTTAAAACAAAATTTAATATTTGCCTCTTTGTTCAAAATGCATTTTACGACCGATGACCGAAAGCTGCTGTCACTTTTTGATCGATAACATCGATTGTAGTTATCCAATTGTCTTAAAATTTTTACGAAATGTCAACAAGAGATCACTTTTTATTTTATATACCCACCAATAGGTGGCGCCACCACAAACAGTTATATTTAAAAAGTTCTGTTTCTTTTGCGACAGACCTTGTATGTTATAGTGGTTCGATCTGAACAAATTCTCCGGAGATTGCACCATTGTCTTAGACAATAACGTTTGCTAAATTTCGTGAATATAATTTGTCGCTTTTCTTTGAGAAGAAGAAGGACGTGTGCAAAATTTCGGATCGATGTCTCAAAACAGATATACCGACGGATGGACGGACGAACAGACTGACTGATGTGGCTACATCAATATATAGTTTATAGGGTCTTCGTTGCCTCCTTCAAAAGGACGGAATGCTGATGAGCTTGGTAGCGCACCCTTTCTGTAATGTCATCCGATTGGAATCATTGGGTTTTTAATGTCTTCTAGCGTACCGACGTAGGGCCTATGGACCTGCAGTGAACTCAGCGAGTGCTCTTTGAAATGCTGTTTTTAGTAAAATACATAGGATCGTGATGGTTTGGTTTGAAGCTAAGTTATACCTTTCTCTCAGTTTAAATTCATTTTTTATACTGCGAGAAAGTTCAGTCAAAATCTTGTACTGCTTGACAATATCAAAGCAAGTTATCATAACACTTGATTAGATAAGTGTTAGTTTAATAAATATACCTCTTGAAAGAGCTACTATAAACTTTCAGTGTATCTTTTAGACAAAAGTTTCAGAATTTTTTAAGAATTGGAAATTGGTCGAAATGACCACTTCGAATCAAAGTTAGGTTAAGAAGTCGATCCTAACAGGGATCTCACTCGGACAACTTGAAACGCCGACTCATTGTGGCACCTAAAACTCCTATATAATGGATCATAAGACCCTCATAAATCTATAAAGTCTGTCCAAATATGTTAATGCGGTTAACATCGATTTCGGCCATGTCTTCTGGTTCCAACCACAGTTTTACAAAAGCTGCGTCATTGAAGAATAAGTGCTTCAATGTTTCTACCTCATCTGCCATCATATAGCTTTTTTAGTCCGGTAAGATATTGAGCATTACCACACGGATGTCTATTGGACAATGTCCAAGTACTAACTCTCACTATAGAGGCAAGATAAATTCAACGACAGTAAGTAGTTTTGTGAATCTTTTGCGTTCTACTCTAACTCAGAATGATCTCGCAGTCGCACAGAAACTAGGCAAGCTTATGCGCCGTGCATAGATCTAGTACTAAAACGTCGGAGGATAACGATAATCGAACTTGTTCCTATTTCGTTGTAAGAAGAACGAGTGTGCTGTCTCTTGCGAGCTCGTGAGCGTTGCAGTTTCCAAGGATTCCGCTATGGCCGCTCAGCTAAACGCGTCTGATAATGAAGGAGCTTGCTGGTATTGGTGGTGAGGATAGACATTCCTCGAATTTTCAACTATCCCTGTTTGGACCCATTCTTAACCCAGCTTCTCTGAGCCTTACAGCGACTTTCGCAGCAATGCACCTACCACACGCGGTAGTAAGAATCTCTCAAAATACCAACAAAAAATATATTCGTCTCCCTCCAATGTTGCTGGAATCGAGCACAGCCTCGAGCATTTGCCACTATTTCCATACCACACACCCTGTAATCATGCATACAGTTATAACCGTAAATACAATGGCAAACATTTTTGTTAATGCATTGTTGTATTTATTTCTATAATTTCGTAAAATAACGCACAAACCGCCCCATTCAGTGACAATAATACGCCGCGCGCCGCTCGCAACGCCTGCACATGCATATTTAGGCACACACATGTATGTAAATCGCACGCACACAAGTGTATACTTGCCGCTCCTGCATTTCCTGCCCAAAAGCTGCGCGGTTTTGCTCTCGTTTATGCTGGCGCCTCGCTACCGGCGGGGTGTCACTTCATTTGAATATGCAAAAATTTCGCAATTTTACTACGCACCCACAACAGCAACAACAACATCGAGATTCGAAGTAACAACGACAACAAAAGCAACAGCAATATGTGTATGTGGAGCCATCGAGCATTTATTGGCCCACCCGCACTTCGCCCGCCACTCGTTAGTTTGGATTATCCGTTAGTCTTTTTTGTAGCGGTTTTTTGTATCTGATGCAATATACTATATAATACATGCATACATATATGTGCTCGTTGCCCTGACGTCACGCTTTTGTAGTTCAATGCGCCTTGTGAATGCAAGTGAATTTCACAATGCCAATGATTTCTGGTGAAAAAAGGTTGTTGTTGGTGTTTTTGTTTAATTTATTTATTGCTATTGCTTTTTTCCTCTTTTATGCGTGAAAAATTTGGATGTTTTAGGTTCTTTTATTAACTAGCTGTAAACTGGTTAATTTTTAGAGCGTATTGGGTCACTATTTCCAGTTTATTCCTTTTTCTACTAGGACCTGTAACGGGGTTTTCAATAAGAAAGCTACAAAAGCATAAAACAAAAACGGTGTGGGATATCAATGAAATTTTTTATTCCTGTGAAAGTGCATTCGATTGCCAATATGTATGGAAATCGATTTTTTTTGCATGGCCACTACGTCCACGCGATTTTCCATCATAAATCGGCCGATATTGCTGCAATTTCACGTTCGATATTGGTACGAAGTTCATCAATCTTCGCTGGCTGGTTGGTATAGACCATAGACTTGACGTAGCCCCACACAAAATAGTCTAACGGCGTAAAATCGCACGACCGAGGCGGCCAATTGACTGGGACATTTCGTCAGATAACACGTTCATCAAACTTGGTTTTCCTTAAATACATAGATTGTGATTTACTGTGTGGCTTGTGGCGCCATCCTGTCGTGGTCCAAGTCCATATCATCCAATTCGGACCAAAAGTATGCGGTTGTAATTCAGCGGTAGCGATTCCCATTTACAGTAACGTGACGGTCCTGTTCATCACGGAAGAACTACGTTCCAATGACGCCGCCGGCCCATAAACTGCACCAAACCGTAAATTTTTCGGGATGCAATGGTGGCTCATGGAGTACATGTGGATTGCTTCCTAACCAATAACGCTTATGTTGCTTATTGATAAGTTAGTAATGAGCCTCATCGCTGAAGATGATTTTTCGACGAAAATTCTGATGATTTTCTTGTTGTTGCTCAGTCCAATTCATACCCATACGAGGATTCTTGTGTTCAAGCGGCTTCAGTTCTTGCGTCAATTTGATCTTATAAGGATGTAGGCCAAGATCTCCCCGCAAAATTTACCACAACAACGTCACAAAAATGCCCAACGCTTGTGAACGACGTGTGAGAGACTGATTTAGGTCTTCTCCAATTGGTGTGCTAGCAGCATCAATATTCTCGACACTACGGGCACTTCCTTGTCTTAGTGGCATCGGAACATTTTATACTATGCCTGCACGGGACGAATATGACGACCATAAATTAGACGAATCTTTTTTAAAGTTGAGGCCACTGACTTCGAATTTCGGTAGTAAATTTTAATAATTTCGACTCGTTGTTGGATCGTATATTTTTCCAAGATGAAATTGCAAACCTTACTTAAGAAAAATGTCAAAAGAGTGGGAAAAAATTTAGCGTCGTTTGCTCTCCCTATCGGTCTACTTTTGTAGCGTCCCCATTGAAAACCCGTTTATATAAACATACCCACCCATTAGGAGTAAAATAAAAATTAATGTCGTCAGTCGACGATCAGAAAGTAGAGGAAGTAGAATTTAAGGCCACCAAAAGATTAAACTATAAGTTAGAGAATGCAGAAAGGTCATTTTATAAAGATAAGAATCAAAGAGAAAATCGCATAAGAAAAAAATTCTCTTTTAATACCTCTCCAACCGATTGTTTAAACAAGCAACATTTCATTCCATGACAGTCGGAACCATTCAAACGGAATGAGCACAGAAATTTATCCATTAACACTATTTTCAGGCTACAAAATGACTATAGCGTCTTTCAAGTGAAGTCAAGGAGTGCATGACCTCATTAGCAATAGTCTTCTTCCATATTTGACTTGCCCGGTGACAGTGGAATCGCCGGAACTAGCGTTGGACCTAAGGACCTCTAGTGAAGTCAGCGAGCTCTGGTTAACAACCAGAACTTGTGAAATTTCTAGATCCTTCTAGTCCGCAGTTAATCCAAAAAGGTCGTCTGAACTACTTGCTTTTAGAAAAATCAATCTCGCCGCAATTATAAGTGTTTTCACTAAACACTCTCCAATGGGTTTACACGAGGTGTGTCTAAATATTTTGTCGGTTACTCTTTACCAAAGCTGAGGTAAAATAATGTTATTATTTTCTCCTCTATTGCCCAGCTTTTGGCAGACTGTGATTAAGATATCTCGGTAGACACACCTTTGCAGAACCTATCGAAGTGGTTGGAACTGATAACCGCTTAAAAAAATTGTGGTAAACTCAAAACCGTTTGTCGATTTTGAGGTTCCACTGTTAGGAGGTTATGAATAACACAGACGACGAATATCTGTTCCACTGAGATCCATCGGTTTTGGATCAACCATATGACCTGACCCAACTTTAAGCTTCTGATAACTTTTTTATAAAAAATTCAAAACTACTTACCTTCGCGTATATTTTCTAATGTATTGCTCAATTTTACCTTGTTTTAGAAGATGGTAACTCTAATCCAAATTCAAATAAGACTTCCTCGAAAGCTTTCAAGATGACCTTTTGCCACCCTAAGCTCCGCACATGATTCCTAAAGATCGAAAGATTTTTCCCAATACAAGCCACTTTGGTTAATTTGCTAAAGATTGATATTTATAATCGATCCCATCTTGGAAAATTAGTTCTAATAGTTGTCTTTACGATTATTAATCTTCTCTAACCACTTCTAAGAGCCATTACAGTTGGTAGTAGCTTACAATAATCTCTGTGGGGTCGTATTTATATAGATTTAAAGACGATTTCTTCTTCTTTTAAAAGAGATCATATAATATTTTGAAAAGTTTCCACAAAGCTTCGTCCAAACGCAATAAAAACAATTCCATACCGGCCGATTTCGTCTCAGATCCGTGATATTTGAAATTGTTGAAAAAGTCATTAACTTCCCAGAGGCACTAAACAATTTCAGTCGCACCGCTGAAATCAATATAAAATTCATATGTGTTTTTACAAAAGCGCACAATAACAACAGCAAAACAAAGCAATCTCACCCCAAACAATAGCTTGAGAAAAAAACGAAAGAAACATAAAAATTCTGCTAATAAAAACAACAAATCCACTCGCTATCAAAATGAAACGCTTAAATGCTCCAGCACTACCTATAATTAGATAAATAAATTCAAGTTGTACCCGAGACAGACAACCGAACGCCGAGCATCGCCCTTCTAAGCTGAGACATAGCGACAAAGTCACGTACTAATGCCGAGTGAGACCGCTGGCAAGCAACAACGGCGATCGCTGGCTGTAGAGCCACACACCCTGTCAGTCAATCACTCAAACACGCTGAGTCATTTATCATGCTCATAGAACTGGCTCGCTCGCTGGCTGTCTGGCGATTTTGCTACAATTGGCGAAAGGGGTTTGAAGATGACGAAACCGGGTTGAAGTTGTGGTAGTAACCGAAATGTGTGCAATAAAAATTCATTAACTGGCGGGGCTTTTTTTTTGGTTATATGTATATGAGTCGATTTTTTATTGTGCATGAAAAAAAGTCTTCAATTTATTAGAAATGTAAATATGTAGAGTTCTTTTTTTTGAACATTCTTCTTCTTTATTACCGTAGACACCGCTTATGAGGTTATAGCCGAGTTTACAACAGCGCGCCATTCGTTCTTCCGTTTCACTGTTTGCCGCCAATTGGAATAGTCAGGCCCTTCTCCACTTGGTCTTTCCAACGTAGTGATGGTTTTCCTCTTCCTTTACTTTCCTCGACAGGTACCGCGTCGAATACTCTTTGAGCTGGAGTGTTTTCATTCATTCGAACGATGTGGCCTAGCCATCGTAGCTGCTGCCTCTTAATTCGCTGAACTACTGAACTCGCTAAGGCCCATAAATTTTCCTCAGAACCTTTCTCTCGAAAACTCATAACGCCGACTAATCAAATGATGTCATTGTCCATGCCACCGCACCATATACCAGGGCGGGATTGATGAGAGTAAAGTTTGGTCTTTGTTCATCGGGAGAGGACTTTACTTCTCAATAGCCAACTCGGTCTAAAGTATGTAAGTAGCATCTGTTGGCCAGACTTATTCTGCGTTGGACTTCGAGGCTGACATTGCTTTTGGTGTTAATATAGGTTCCAAGATAGACTAAATTATCTATGACTTCGAAATCATGACTGTTCGCAGTGACGTGGTAGCCAATTCGGGAATGGGATGACGGTATGTTTGATGAATAGGGTTGACATTTAGATAATTGTTGCTTACATCTTTGCTAGATGGTTGTTTGAGTTTATCCACCATCGATGTAGATTTATGTAGATTTTGAGTCGGAATGATGTAAGATAAATTAAGATCCTACTACTTTAAATCCAAAGTCGAAGATTTAAGCTCAGAAAACCTAAGTGCATAGGAAAAATATTTGAAAACAAAAATACCGAATAAATGAAAAATTTTCGCTAGATCTAATTAAGTCTCTAGATTTATATTTTGGGGAGGAGTTGAACGAGGGCCATAAAATTAACCCTCAGAGCCCGGTGAAAGCTGGTTTCTTAAAAAAATTTTTAACTCTTCTTAGGATATTGACTGAAGGCCTATTTGACTTAATGCTCACTTCTTATTTTTTGAAATTACATAAAAAGAGGGTTCTTCTGAGTCTTTTCTATTCCGAAAGAGCTTTGGTTGGCTGCCTTGGATGACTTTAGATATATTATTATCTATACATTAAATTTGACTAAACGAGCTGCCTTGATATATTAAATCTGCAAGTATAATACAGAAACCCCCAACCAAAATAGCCGAAGAAAAATCTACTTGACTGTTGTGCTACTGAGGAGCAACGAACCCTACTAAAGAGTCAGACCTTAGATACCTCTCAACTGCAACAGAGGCGAACTATTACTAGTCCGTAGCTGTTATCGTCGTGATACTGTGGAATCTCAGAAAAAGTTGAAGAGTTTTGCCGACCTTAGAGTTTCCATACTATTTTTTAGACATGAAATCAAGACAAACAAGAAAAAACGTTAACTTCGGTTGCACCGAAGCTAAATACCCTTCACAGGTGCATTTCTGCTAGTAACTATTTGTTCAGTTTGTATGGAAGCTATATGCTATAGTCAACCGATCTGAACAATTTCTTCGGAGATTACATTGTTGCCTTAGAAAATAATATATACCAAATTTCGTGAATATATCTTGTCAAATGTGAAAGTTTTCCATATAAGAACTTGATTCCGATCGTTCAGTTTGTATGGCAGCTATATGCTATAGTGGTCCGATATCGGCCGTTCCGACAAATGTGCAGCTTCTTGAAGAGAAAATGACGTTTGCAAAATTTCAAAACGATATCTTAAAAACTGAGGGACTAGTTCGTATATATACAGACAGACGGACAGACAGACGGACATGGCTAAATCGACTCAGCTCGACATACCGATCATTTATATATATACTTTATAGGGTCTCCGACGATTCCTTCTGGGTGTTACAAACTTCGTGACAAACTTAATATACCCTGTTCAGGGTATAAAAATAAATAAATATTTTAAAACTAATGCAAAAAGAATAGACTATATTTTCGCATAAAACAGTTTATTCATCGAATCTATGATCACATAATCTGTTGCATTAAAATCACCATTCGTCATACGCGGTTAATTAATAATACATGTTTTTGGTGGCTGCCTGTAAACGGCCAGTGTTAATGGCAACCAACAAGTCCATATACCTACATATGTATATATGTATGTGCTCGCATGCAATTTGCATATATTAATCGCAAGTTTTTGCTATTGTTGCTGTTTTTGTAGTAATTACAATCACTCTAATAAGGTTGCAACAATCAACGGCGTTCACACTCTACTTAAATAGCAGCGCAAACGTTGCCGCTGTGCCGCCGTTTACAAGTCCACTTAGACGCGATCGCCGCGTTTCCACCACTCTCCCGCGCCGCGCGAACAACGTGCAGTTTGCGCGCTTGATGTGCGTAACATGGAAAAATTTAACTGCTCTCCTCGCACTCTGTTTGCGCGCACGCCAGTTAGCGGGCAGCGCGTTTGTTACAGCTAAACACGCTTGTGCGCGCCTACTTTGCAGCGTAAATCCCAATCACACACAATTCACATTTATGCGCAATTTTTATTTAATTTAATTTTCGTTTTTTGTTTTGGATATTATCTTTTTTTGGACAAATTCGCGCTGTTTCTTTTGAGGGTTTGTTTCAGCCGCCAAGCGCTGCGCGGCATGCGCGCAACTACAAACTCTCATATATGTATGAACATACTTATGTATGTATGCCTACTTACAGAAGTAAGCGACAAAGGCAGCAGTAGAAGAACAACAACAATAACAACAAGCGCTAGCAACGCCACAATGTGAAATAACAAAAACAAATTAATGCGCAAAGTAAATAAAATTTATTTTTCTTGTTTCGCACGCCACTTGGTTGCCTTGGCGGTGCGCTACGCCACGCCATTTTCGCTTGCTTTGAGCTTGCTGTTGTTTTTGTATACATAATTCGGTTGTTGCTGGCTTGTTATTGTAGCCGCATAGCTCAGCGCTTGCATACATACATACCAGTTATTGTTGTATTTGTTGTTGTTTGCTTGTTATTATTTCACGATTTTTTATTGCATATCACAAGCCGTATGGCTGTCTGTCTGTCGAACTGTTTATCTGCGGTTGGCTGCTTTGTTCAATTTTGTGTGCGTGTGTGTGTATTTTCGGCTTGTCGCGGCCATTTGCAAATCAGCGCGCTGTCGAATTTGCACGGCGCGGCAGCCGACACAAGTGCGCGCCGCCGTGTCCAGTCACTGTCAGTCGGTCAGTCAGTTCGTCGCGTGCGGCGACTAACAATGCGCGCTGCTTGTTTTTTTTTTTTTGCTTTTATTACTTTTTTATCATTTTATTTCGGTAGTTTCACTTGTCTTTTGCACAGTTTTTTCGCAACATTTTCTTGTTATGCTATACTCGCAATTTTTTGCACTCCTTTGTCTGTCTGTTGGCACGCCGCACGCTTACCCATCGTCGGCGTCGCATCGTGGCCGTTGCATAAACGATCGTACTGATCGTCGCGCACATCAAATTGAAATCGAATTGAAATGGTTGTTCGCCGACTTTTCAATTCGTTCGTATGTGCGCCGCTCTCCTGCGCGCGCGCGCTCTTCCTACCGCGGCGCGTTGGCGATTTCCGTCTGGCGCGCTTCAATTACCGCCGCCGCTGCCGCATTGCAAAGCCTGCGCTAGTGTTTACTGGCCGCGCTGTGCTACAAACTCCGCGCTGTACTGCGACCACAGCCACAGCCATTCACTCCATGCCAATGCGCAGCTATCGCGCTCGGTCACACTACATACATATCGCCTGCGACGGCATGCAACCATGCAATGTCTACGCGCCTCCACACGCCACCACGTCGCAGCGCGTTGAGTAGCTCACTTCAATGGTTCATAGCCGCATTGCGCCGCGCCGCGCATGTCTTTCTATTATACATTTTTACTTTGGTATGTCTGTCGCTCACTGTTTGCTATAGTTGTTGCTGTGTGACTCCACTGTTATGCGCTGGTTATTATTATTGTTACCATTGCTTGTTGACTGTTTCGCTGGCTGAATGACTCTGATCGCGCCGGCGTGCTTGTTGTTGGTCAATCGTCATCGGCAAAGCCAGCAATAGCGCACTCGTCGTAGTCATCATCATCACCAATCACACCGCCAACAACAACAACCACAGTATCGTCAACTGCTGGCTGTCTACTTGGTTGGTTGGTTAAGTGAGGTTATTGACTCGTAAGGTCTATTGGTTCTTGTATTGCCAACTTTTCCGCCGCCGCCGCCACCAGCGCCACCGCAGCGACCATTGCAAACACCAACACGCGCACATCGCTGCTATCGCTGCTGCCAATCAGTTGCACACCGCCGCAACAGCAACTACCGCTTTATCGCTTTATTTGCCATATTCTTTCCGCTGGCTTAGTCGGTGCGCTCGTGGGTAGGGCACCGGCTGCAGCCAGCTCGGCCGTTCGGTTAAGTACATTCTGTATGCTGCCATTGCAGCTGACCATTTGTGATATTTGCAGCTTAACTGATTGTTTGTGCAACGTGTTGGACTGCCTACAGCAGTTCGTCGCGACGAAAATCCGACCGTTCAAAGTGATTCGTTGCGAAATCGCATTGTCCAACGAACTCGACGCGCTGTGCTGTCGTTGGTATGCATTTGACGTGGAATATTCAAATTATTGGACATATTTTTTATTAAAGTAATAAATTGTTAAGCATGTCCGTTACTTTTTTTAAGGGGAAAATAATAATTACAATTTATGTGCTGCGGTGCTAAAGGTTTGGTAGAAAGCCAGCTTGCGAAATTCGTACTCGCGGCGGTGAAATTGATTTAGTGAATTTAAGCAAGGTTCACACCATGCAACCGGCTGTCTGAGGAATTGGTTGGCACATAAAATTGTGTTATATGGGAAGTAGACATGACTGTAGTCCGATTTCGATCCATTTTCACACTGTATCATGTGAATGGTAAAATAATGACATGTACCTAATTTGGTTGATATCGGTCGGACGGGTCTCAACATATGTATGTGATTTCTCTAAATGGTCATCTTCCAACTTTCCACTAAAGCTCGATACCATATCAGGGGTCCGTTCTCACGACAGTCAGGTCTACGTAACGAAACAGACCCGGATTTTTTATCGGGTTCAAGGGCTGTCAACTCGACAGAATTATGCCGCTACAACAACGGTGCGTAAAATGTAATGTCTCTGATGTATTTTGATTCGCTTTTAGTACCGTTATTTGGGGATTGAGCGGCGTTATCATACGATTTCATCTATTTTCTCACTGCCAGTAGTAATTCTTGTAATATTTCCGGTAGACGAATTTGGTTGTTGTAGCTGTAGTTGTTTAGGAGATTTGTACATTAAGCTCATTAGAGGTCGGAGCCACGTCCACTTTATGAAATTTTTTTCCTCACAGGTGCTCCTTGTCATTGCGATCGCCTATGCCAAGAGCCAGGTTTATATCATCATTTGTGACAGTGATCCGATCACGCCCATCTATGAACTCGATCTTTTTTTTTTGGTAAGGAAGATATCAATATTTACTCAAGTTACAGCTTGCACGGACGGACGGACAGACCTGATTATTTATATATATGTATATAACCCTACGCCTATCTCGACTAGTTTTCGGTGATACATACAACCGTTAGGTGAACAAAACTTTTATACTCTGTAGCAACAACTTTCTAGAGTATAAAAATATTTAGTGGAGTTGCCACCATTTCAAAACACAAAAATTCTAAAATTTTGAAAACATAGCAAATTAGAATATTCACCACATTTATTCTCTTTATATATTTACAGAAAAAAATTTCAGTAGAGTTGCCACCATTTTAAAAAACTAAAATCTTAAAATCCTGATAACATAGACAATTAATATGAACACCACATTAGTGTATAGAATTTGAAAAATATTTATAGAAAACATTTTTTCAGCGTTGCCACCACTTTAAAATATGGATATCTTAAAATCTTTAAAGCATATGAAATTAAAATATCTACCATATTTAGTTTACGGGATTTGAAAACATTCATAGAAATTTTTTTTCAATAGAGTTGCCACCATTTTAAAACATAAAAATTTTAAAATCCTGAAAACAGAAAATTAAAATGTTGACCATGTTAAGTGCTTGAAAAAAATCATAGAATTTTTTTTTTAAATAGAGTTGCCATCATTTTAAAAAACAAAAATTTTAAAATCCTGAAAACGGAAAATTAATATGTTGACTATAGTAAGTGCTTGAAAAAAATCATAGAAAATGTTTTAATAGTGTTGCCACCATTTTAAAAAATGAAAATTATACAATAAATAAATAAATCTATAAAAAGCCAACCTAATTAATTGTTAGTTTTTTTTCAGAAATTCATTTAAATATCAACAATTTGTAGCATTAAAAAGTATTTAAATCTGTTTAGAAAGGGTTGCCATATTTTTAAAAAATACTTAAAATCCTTGAAATGAATTGTGAACAAGGTACTTATGTATATTCTAAGTATATAAAATTAATCCAAAACTTTTTTGACCACATTTAGTAATATATTCAATAATTTTGTGTTAGTAGAGTTGCCACCATTTTAAAGTGTAATAATAAATTAAAAAAAAAATAAATATAAAGAAAAAATGTAAAAAATATTTATAAAAACATATTTTGAATAGGGTTGCCACCATTTTATTTAACTTTTTTCATAAATTTAAATATACTAGTCTATTAATTCGTCAAAATCGTTGGTTTAGCTAATTTTTTTTTCTCCGACAACATATTTGTATTTTGTTCTGTGGAGCTGAACAAAATTCGAATGTAAGAGCTATATGTATTCCAAAATAAACCGCTAATAACCAAGGCTCCTAATTAAGTTTCTCTCACTAAAAATCAAAGTAGCCAACTTAAACAGAATCTGTCTCCAACTCCTCTGCATTTTCTCACAGCCATTGCTTATTCTCCAATCATCCAACATAAATAGCGGGAATTTTTTGTTCACGCCTCAACTCAAACCGTTAAGCGTCATTTCGCTATTTTCTCGTTGAGTTTTTTGCAAAAATTTTCCCACACCGTTAGTTACACACAAACGCCGAGGCACAGCTTTATTTGAATTTAAATCTCGCACTTGGCTGATTAAACGCCGATTTAGAGTCAGCTTGCTGCACACATGTGGCACGATTGAGCTGACGGAAAATAATGTGTGTGCGCATTTTTGCCGAACGCACCTAATGGCCAACGGCATTCTTGGCCGCTGCGTAAGCGCTCGATTATGCAGCGACAAGCACCCGCGGAGCTCATACTGCGTCGCATTGCCGCTTGCAACAGACGTTGCAACATCGTGTGGCAATGCGTGCGTTGCATACGTAAACAGCTTAAAGCGGCTTAAAGCTACCAAACGCTTAGGAAAAAAACCGAAATACACACATTTATAAAAGCAATTAAATAAAAGTAATGTCGGCGTTCGCAAAAAAAGCGCATTTTTAAGTAATAACAATAATAATAAAAACAAAACAGCGAGTGTAGTTTTTTAAATGCCATTTGCACGCTCGTACTCCGTGCCATCGCGAAACACAACGTGGTGCAACAACAAATTCAACGCAACGCCTCGATTTGCACGGCTCGGTTGCTCTGTTCGGAGATAATTTTTATACCCAACGCAACTTGCTGCAATTGATGGTTGTTTTTGAAAACATAAGTTCGAGTTTTAAAAGGAATTTCGACCAATAGCATTGTATTTGCTCATAGACGGGACCATAAATCCACAACTGGGGCTCTCGAAAGCTCATGCGTTTGCCTTAGCATGCCTACTTTAAGCAATTCGGCTAGCATAGAGTTCCCAAGGAAAATCTAACTTTGAGAATTTATGTTGTTGGTAAGGAAAAATTAATCGAATACGTCTTTTTCAGAATGGGAAAAATATATGGACTTGAAAAAAGCTACCGTTAAAATGGATATATGAACACTTTTATCGCTTGATTGTCGAGATTAAGTTTTAAGTTTTACACCTTGATGATCCGTAAGACTAAAGCGGGTTGGCTAAGAAACATTTTCTCGGTATTCTACCATTTAAGTAATGTTTTTTGGACCCTAAAGTGTGCTTTAAGTCAAAACACAGAGTTTTTGGAAATCCTTGAATCTAGTAGGCTTATCGCTAATTAGAGATGAACTTCATTTTCGAGCACTAGTTTCGAAAACGGGTGAATTAGGCATTATCTAATGAAATTGTATTAGCAAACCTGAGTACAGCGAGGTTAAAAACTTCTGTGTGAGAGTTCAGTCTCTGAATGGTGTCTTGCCATCTAAGGAATTCATTTTTTTCCCTGGTTGGTCCCGTAATTAATAATCATAATAAGGTTTCTCAAAGCGTTGTAGGTTTTTTTTTTTACTTTTTAGTTAAGGGCAAAAGGTATAGCTAACATATAGGGCTCATCGAGACTATGTATTGCTTGGCAACTCTATCGTGGCCTTATGAAACTTAATGCTACTTACTTTCTGAAACCAGTCTACTTATGTACATATACATTTATTGGGAATGGACGTAATTAATGGATAACCATGCCTATCGCCTTTATGACGATATTTTCTCAGACTTAATTAAAATTATGGTCGATTTAGAAAAGGACATGTTCAAAAGTTATTTCAATGCTTTTAATAAAAGCAATGCCTGTTTTATAAAAACTGATCTACATTGGAAAAACCCATGCATTGTTTATACGACGATTTGGAAAGAAGCAAAACTTCAAAAGTCATGTGCAAAACGGTAGATCGGATGTACACAAAATCTCTATTGGCACTCGATAGATGAAACTGTAGGAACCTGATCGGAATACTAGCTGGTCACTGTCTGGTGGCGACACTCGCTCGCAAAATGGGGCCGACAAATGCAGGAAGACTGCAGGAAATGTCTAGAGCAGGGCACCAGGGAAACAATGGAGCATCTCTAGTGCTTCTGTCCCGCATTGGCAAGACTACGTAAACATCTGAGGTCCCCACGGTATGATACACTGGAAGAAGTATCAATATGATAGTGAGACCACAGAGTCTGTTCGAATTCGCGTCAAGCGCTAGCATTCTAAAGGTCGACTACTCCTCATGGACCTGGTAACTGACCTCCAACTGGTGTCGCAAAGGACTAAAACTGGTATATGCGTGGCTCATTGGCATACCAGACTAACCTAACCTAAACTTTTATAAAAAGTATATTCTGAAAAAAATTAGAAAAAAAATCTAAATTCTATTTCCTTGTAAAATCTAGTGAACCATGCAAACATTATCGCTGGCATGGTCTGGTCCGGAATAATAAATAGTGTTTATTTAGCAATCTTAGTATCTAAATTCCCACAACAGCCGATGCCACGTTGCCAGAATTGAGGCTGTTTTTACGGCGATCTAACTCCGCTTTTGGGAAAAACCTCATTGTCGAATAACTACAACGATTTCGCAATAACGGTAATTTCGAAAAATAGTGTTACAGAAAGAGTAGATTAAAAACAATTCTATACGCTCTTGGCCCCACCTTACATGTCTCCACGTACATATGTCATCATTGTTGTTGTTATTGTAACGCTTCGTTATTTTTTTTAAGTTCGCATTTATTTTGCAACTTTTTCTTTGCATTCAGTTTCTTTAATAAACTTCAGCGTTGTTCTCGACATATTGGCGACCGTTGTCGGCCACCACTGCAAGACTCCACGATTCTGCAACATGCAAACGAGCTGGCGTGGCGAACTCTCGGAGAACTTCTTTGGCGAGTTCAAGTGTTTGCACCAGCGCAAACACAAACACACATACATACATATGTACATGTGAGTGCGTGTGTTGCTCCTTTTGCGCTGGCGTTTTTGTTCTTGGCTTTTTTCTGCATTTCTGGTTCTTTACTGCTGATGAATGTGGCAGTTGAGCATATTTGTGTGCCATTGTTGTTGTTTGCCGCGCAGTTGCCGTTGTTATATTTAAAAGTGCAACAACTTTTTTCATAAGTCGCGCTTTTTTGCTTTTGCTTTGCTGTGTGAGGGCTTTCGCATGCGCTGCTCTGTCACCGCCACCAACGCGGAATGTCTGTAGGTCCGCGTGCTTCTCCGCCGCCATCGTGGCCCTTGGAGTGCTCTCTCAGCATTCGGCAGTTGGTTTTCTACATTTGCATGTCATATTGCGGAATGCTGAGACAAACAGTAAACCAAATAACAAAGCATTAATTACAACAACAACAATTTATTGCCATTGCAAGTCCAACGGCGTGAAGGAACTGAGGCAAGAGGTGCCGCGCTCTCTGGCCCCGCAAGCAAATGAGTGCCGCATGTAGATACACAATTGTTCTCATGTCTGTATGTATGTATGTCTCATACAACAATAAGAAAGAATTGCGGCATTCTTATTTACTTTTGCACATTTTTCCTGCTCACGGCAGTAGCGTAGGAGAGCGAAGCGCAAACTCGAGGTAACCAAAGTATACACGAATTTCTTAAATTTAATTTGGTGATTTAGTGCGGACCTGGCAGTTCGAAGAAAATGGCTATACTTTGTACAAATTAACATGCATCAGCAACAACAACTCCAGACTAAATTATTTGATTTGCCTTCTCTTCATAAAAGTCTACACAATACGTTCTAATCTTCACAAAGACCGCCGGCGTTTCAACAGATTCGTACCAGCTCGAGCCAAATGTACTCATGTTCGTTAGAGCGGGTCGGTTTTTTCTATAAAATCGCGTATGCGGGAAATGTCCTGCGGATCATTCTGAGTAACTGAGCCTTTTTGTCTAAAACCGTTTCGATCCAGCGACTTTTAAGCTGAAGTTTTTCAGGGATTATAAAATTTTTTTTCGACCCGCTCTAATGTACTTATCAAATCAGAGTACCATAATTCGATTCATTCATAAGTCGTTTGGGAACATAGGTTAGGTTAGGTTAGGTTAGGTAAGATGGCTAATCAAAGATTCCACGTGGACTAACAATTAGTCCTTTGTGATGCCATTGAAAAGGAACTTCCGTGCTCGGACTGGCGAAGCGCTTTGTAGCCAATACATAGTTACACAGACGCTTAACTTCAACACCCGCCAGTTCGGTGGGGTGTCCAAAGGTATGTGCCCCCAAGTTTCTGAGTCTTGACCTCCCAAAAGCGGGACAGTCAAGCAGGAAGTGCTGGCTTGTTTCTACCGCATCTTCTTCCAAACAGCTTCTGCAGTCGGCATCCGGTAAGATACCCATTCTTACCGCATGTAAGCCAATAGGACAGTGGCCCGTTAAAAGACCCACTAACAGTGAGAGGTTAGCCTTGCTGAGGGCTAAAATCCTGCGATCTTTCCTGGGCCTGAAGGCTTTCGCAACCACACAAGTGCCGATGCTGGCCCAGCGTTGAGCGAACATCCGCGTGGCCCAGCTGTATAGTAGTAGACCACAAGAAGAAACAGGAGAACCGACCCGTTCCCATTCTACCGATAATGATTCTAGGGTACCTTTCCTTGCTAGCTCATCAGCTTTGCAATTGCCTGCAATTCCGCTATGGCCCGGCACCCACACCAGTCTAATCACAAAAGCTCTAGCTGCTAGAGATAGCGACGTTAGATATTCTTCGACCCACCCTGAACGCACTGTGAATGAGTTCAAGGTTAATATAGCCGCTCTACTATCTGAGTGGATAGTCACTTCTCTGAAAGTGGATGCACTCCGTAGCAGCAAATCAGCTGCAACCTTGATGGCTGCGACCTCAGCCTGGAAAACACTACAGTAGTCGGGAAGTCTGAAACAGGAGTCAATGGAGAGCTCCCGACAGTAGACCCCTCCACCAACCTTTCCCCCAAGCTTTGACCCATCCGTGAAGAAACTTGCTGCCCCTCTCCTCCAACGGCTTCTTCCCACCCATATCTCCCTCGTCGGTATATGGGCCAGAGTTCGGTATGGTGACTCCATGATCCAGATGATCCGGTATGCAGTCACGTTTGGGAACATATTCGTTTATATTTACTAACAGTAACTTTAATCTTGTTAACAAAACCGTCAAAGTTTTTTGCTTCGATAGCACTTTATTCAAGTTCCAAAAGCGTCAATTCAGTCAATATTTAAGTTCGAGTCTACAATTTACTTTAACTAGTTAAGGTTTTGTGTTCTGAAAAACCTATTTTACTCTCTGGGAATCACGTCTTCATCCCGAGAAGTGACCGCCGCGACTGGATCGAATAAAATTCCAGTCGAGAGGCTAATTATCTTCAATTTTTTGCATCAATTGGCAGGAAATGTCAGCAGTATTCTCTTCCTAGGCGTCAATCGTCTATGGCTTATCTGCTTTGACAAGCGACTTCACAAAACCCCACAAAAAATTTTACAGCTTTGTTAAATTGCACGACATTGGAGGCCATGCCACACGTCCACGATGCAAGATAATGCGCTTACCAAAAGTTTTCTTCAATAAATTGATGGTTTCGTTCAATATAAGTATGACATGTAGCGCTGTCTTGTTAGAATCGAACGTCGCCCACATAAACGTCCTCCAATTCAGGCATGAAAAAGTCAAATTTTCCCCATTGACTGTAACTTATGACCGCAATGCACGATTCTGGCTCCATCATCCTAGAGGCCGCCGTAGAGCGGGCTAGTTAGTCTGTCTGCTCATTGCCAGATCAGGTGTACTTGGTTGTAAGCGATAGGCGGTTCGGCTTTCCTATACACTCCTCCGCTAATAGAAATTTGATTTCTGCACACTGATATATTCAAAGACTTTTTCTTGAAAGATGCTCGTTGTTTCGAGCTGATTCCGGTGTTTTCGAGCCGTCCGTGTACCACTAGACAGTGCTACCCCTCAGTAGTAGGTCGAGTGTGGAATCACTTCACTCCGTCTTACTTTGAGCTTCTTTATGAAGTTTACCCTCTTAGTAACTATGTCTCTTGGAAGAAGTGCCAGTGGTGTGTCTTCTCCAAAGGCCTTCATTTGTTGAGATGAAATTATCTTCTCTTTGCCAAACCCTTCTCCTGCCATGAGCGGCATTGTAGCTTCACTGCCTGTTTGATCACTAGTTGCAAGCTCCAGCATGACTTAAGTGCGCATTGACCCTGAAGCGCAGACGCAAGCAAGTTTTTGCATCTTCAGTAGTTGAAGACCTACCGAAGACTGCATTGCCTTCGACGTCCCATCAACCGCTCCATAAGTGACAATAGACCTTACGATCTTAGTATACGGCCACCTGATAATACCTGGCTTCAGCTTGAAGATCTTTCGGCTAGGCGTCGGCATATCATGAGTGCTTTGGTGGCTCTGGACAGTGTTA
Organism: Bactrocera zonata; assembly: GCA_037783105.1. Classification (NCBI taxonomy): domain Eukaryota; kingdom Metazoa; phylum Arthropoda; class Insecta; order Diptera; family Tephritidae; genus Bactrocera; species Bactrocera zonata. Next base: position 781,665 of record JBAWJQ010000165.1, on the reverse strand, counting down.
ATTCCACATGCCTATACTACTATAAGGTTGAGTCTAATGTGAGGAATTTGACCTCTTTATACACCTCCAACTCGATGGTTGTTGTTAACGAGTTGATGTTTAACCCTGCCGTAATACACCATCCTTTATACTTAAGCCTCTTTGGACTATGTCGCAGAGAGTATTCTCAAATTTAAATCGTGCCATTATGACAATGTCATCGGCGTACTCCTCCCCACAGTGGTTTCCGTTATCTTAGTACGCAGTACAGCCCGAATAACTCTGTACTCGTAAGCCATTTATCGGTTAAATCTCAACAGCGCTGTCAGATAATTCTATTAAAGCCCCTTCTTAAGTCCCTATTGTCATATAGTTACGTTAACTCTTGTGAACGTGTGATCTTGCATCCCTTCTTACGCAAAGACCTTAGGAGCTGCATTTCGCCCCTATTCCGCTATTCTTGTTTCTACCCTTATTCAATTATGCCAGTTTATGCGATTTAGTCCTCATCGATTTGCCACTCTCAAAAGCTTGGCACACCTTCAGAGACGGTTAGAGCCTGTATTTTTTCATAGTCCGTACTTTTGTGTGTTATCATTGACTGTAGTAAGAACGATTAAAGCTTCAAAAACAGTGTGTAAAAATTCAATTTTATACATTTAAAGACCACCTTAATGCTGGTACATACTATACATTTTTATGAACATATGTTATTATTTACGATAATTATATGTAATTAGCATGTGTATCATTTTCTAAGTGTGTACTGGCATTAGGTGCAAATCTGCAGCAATCAGTAATAGTCATCAGTTAAGACATAGAAATTTAAAATTGTGGTGAACAGAAACTACTGGATTACAAACAATAATAAAAATAAAGCGTCACCGCTTCAGGCGTGTTGTTCGGCATAGTTAAGAGTTTGTGAGTCGAAAGTGGAGGGTATATTTGTACTTATGAAAATACATACATAGGTATACATATTATATATACTACTATGAGCAAAAAATAGACTTTGTTCATAATTTTAAAATTCTTAATTTATTCTTCAAACTCTATGTCCCCCTCAAAGTAATTTCCCTTGGCCCCAATATACTCGTACTTGCGTCAATGTTTTTTTCAAACCTCGAAACAGTTGATAAAGTCAATTTTCGGAATAACCTTCAAGTAGGGATTCACGCTTAATGTCTTCAATTAACTCAAACCGTTTACCCGACACGATGTTGGTTGAAAATTTTGCGAAAACTTACGAAGAATCAATGTAGTATGCGATGGTGCATTATCGTGGTGAAAAATTCCGGCCTCTTTTTACGAATAACTTCACGAAAATGAAGCATAACACTCAAATAGTATTCCTTGTTGACATTATGGCCGGTCGAATGGAATTCGGAGTGCACCACACCGCGATAATCGAAGAAAACTGTCAACATAACCTTGATTTTTGCCCTGCTTTGAGGTAGTTTAACGTGGTTAAGACTGCCAATCGTCGATTGTCAGGCACCAATATATTGGAATGTTGATCATCAGTTGATGTTGATGGCAGTCCTGGACGGTGTTCGTCATCAACGCGTTCTCGACCTTCTTTGAATAATTTGCACCAATCAAAAACACTTGCTCGCGACAAATAATTATCAAAGAAGCCTTTCTTCCAATTTTCTAAACGTTTCTTCATCAGAAATTTAATTAGGCACCCAATATATTACATAAGGGTAATATGGGTTTCCTCGGGTAAAAAGCATTTGTTCAACAATTTTTTTCTCGTATAAAAGATGAAATATTTTATTAGAACTTTTTTTTATTGTTACAAACACACACTATTAACAAAGAAATTCTGAAATTTTTAGAAAAAAATATTTTAAACTCAGCCATTGCGACGCCTTTTCCGGTGAACCCTCGGAAAAAAGATGCGCCCGCATTGGCAGGATAACTCCTTACACTAGTTATGGCCTACATATGACAAGTAAAGAACTAACGACTTATTAAATAGGTCTAGGAGAAGTATCTACAGAGTAACAGCTACCATAACAGGGCACTGACTATTTGGAGAACATGCGTCCAAAATGGGTAGTAAGCTCACAACAACATCTGCCGAGGCTGCGAAATAGCAGGGAACAAGGAAACAATTTTCCACTTTCGCTGTGAATGCCCTGCGCTATCTCAGATCCGACACAGAATACTTGGAATCCATCAAGCACCAAACCTTGAATGGATTTCTACTAAAAACATATTGGACATATGTAAGTAGCTTCATCGATGAAGAAACCTCAAAATGGTTTGAAAGGGAAGGTGAAACGTGATAGCAAATATAAAAGGTCTACGAATAGTGCATCAAAATGCCACAGTAAGTGCTAATTGAGCACGAAAGACAACAGGGCTGCCCTCTTACCTGCCTACCTACCATACAGAACCATCTAAAGTGAAAATAAAGTGTTTTGGCTAAAATCTTAACTTATAACTTGGACGGAGGAAAAAAACTGAAAATTAGATTTTTGGCTCACACTTTTACAAAAAAATTTAAATTTCAGTGAAGATTTCGCGAATTTTTTTTTTAGATAAGTGTAATCGAAAAAAAATCCTTGGTCTAAAGCTTTAAGAAATGTATCTCAAAGACATGTGCAAAATTTTATGAAGATCGGTGGAGTAGTTCTCGAGAAATCTTGCCAACCGGCTTCAAAAACACACTTTCGAGAAAAACACGTTTAAAGACTTAGCCTAACTAGCCTCGAGCGCACAAGTTCTCAAAACTATATCTCCGAATTGATTACCCAATTCTTTCATACGCTGAACAGGGTAATTAAGTTTATAACACCCAGAAGGAAGCGTCGGAGACCCTATGAAGTATATATATAAATGATCAGTATGTTGAGCTGAGTCGATTTAGCCATGTCCGTCTGTCTGTCCGTCCGTTCGTCCGTCTGTCTGTATATATACGTATTAGTCCCTCAGTTTTTAAGATATCCTTTTGAAATTTTCCAAGCGTCATTTTCTCTTCAAGAAGCTGCTCATTTGTCGGAACTGCCGATGTCGGACCACTTTAACTTATAGTTGCCATACAAACTGAACGATCGGAATGAAGTTCTTGTATGAAAAACTTTCACATTTGACAAGGTATCTTCACAAAAGTTGGCTCAGGTTATTTTCTAAGCTAATAATATAATCTCCGAAGAAATTGTTCAGATCGGTTAACTATGGCGTATAGCTGCCATACAAACTGAACGATCGGAATCTAGTGCTGGTATGGAAAACTTTTGCATTTGACAAGATATATTCACGAAACTTGGTACAGATCATTTTCTAAGGCACCAATATAATCTCCGAAAAAATTGTTCAGATCGGCTTACTATAGCATATAGCTGCCATACAAACTGAACACATAGTTACTAAAAGAAATGCACCTGTGAAGGGTACATTAGCTTCGGTGCAGCTAACGTTTTTTTTTTTTGTTTTTATTAAGTAATAAAATTATTAAACTAAATTAACAAATACCCTTTATACTAAATAAACAATTGTATGTATGTATTCTTGTGTCCACTTTGTATCAAAATTATTAAGAATTCACATTGATAAGAAATTTTACGAGCAAACAAACAATAATTAGATACGTAGAAGACAATGCGGTGAGTCATACATATACATACATAGTATACATACATACATACTTGTAAATATGTTATACTTGCGCAAAATATAAGTATATATACATATTAACCATTTAAGCATATTGTTTTCGAATTTGTTTCGTTTTTTCTTGTTGTAGATTAAATCTGCTGACAAATTCGCCGTCATTTTTCGCCTTAATTTTTTATTGGCCAAATACTTATTCATGAAAATATTTGTAAAAACTCATTTGTGCGCGTTTTTATGCGCTTATAAATATGTACATACAAAAGGCGAACTTTATTAAGACACATACATACATACATACATACATATGTACATATGCATGTGCATTCATAGATTTCATTGCGATCAAGTATTCTTGCCAGCGCTTAAATAAAAATGCCATAAAACGTTTGCATGCATCAGATACAGACGCCAGCTGCGAATGTCATAAAAAATATGTCAACTTCATATATTCCGGGTATTGGCAGCCAGCTACTGCAGTAATATTCCGAAAATGAAATAAAAATCACAAGAACAAAAACTAAAGCGAAAAACCGGCTGAGCTGCGCCGAATAATACAATAAAAATATAATAAAAACTATAATACTCAGCAGTTGTTGTTGCTATTGTTGTATGTATGTACGGCGTGTTTTTACAGCCATGTGCTTGTGTGTATGTATGTAAGTAATTTCGCACATCGCCGTCAATGACAACGATATTTGATTAAATATCGAATCATTTAACAGCGAATCCAATATGTTTTAAATTACAAACGTACATACATACTTACATAAGTATTTATGAGGGCAATGTGACTTGTCTCTGACTTTTTGAAGGAAACCCCCCTTGGAATAACGCAGGAGCGTACTTTAAGCAGATTTAGTACAGTTCAATGTATTTTAAATCAATGTATTAAGAAAGAAAAAAACCGGAAAAGCCTTTCAATCTTAAAATTGTCTTAGATATCCATTAATCAGGCGACAATCAAAAACTCCTTTAGCCATACTAAAGGCTTTCCTTTTAAAGGTCTACGTATTAGATAGCTAGAACTTTGTTATACTGATCAGTCCCAGTTTGGTGCTTGAACTGTGTATTTTTAATTAACTAAAATATTTCTGCAACTTGAGTTTCTTTCGTTAAAAGTATGAGAGATATAATATATACGAAGATATGTATACAAATACTGTAACGAACTAAGTCAGTTTAACATTGTCCGTCCGTCCGTATACATGCGAACTAATCCCTCAGTTTTTGAAATATCGGTCTCAAATGATGCATCCGTCGTTTTCTTCCCAAGACACTGCTCATTGATCGGATCAGCATATAATTTCAAAGGTTTTTGAAGATTGTCTCCTTCAAATTTTGGCCGCGGCTACGTCTCAGATGTTCCATTCGTTGAGTCCAATTTTCAATTACTGGTTCGCGCATTTCGACTGGTAACTGGCGAATGACACGCGCAATGTTTTGCCCTAAAGCTTGCATCGATGCGGGATTGTCCGCATAGACTTTAGACTTTACATATCCCCACAGGAAAATGTCAAACGGTGTGATATCACACGATCTTGGTGGTCAATCGACCAACTCAAAACGTGAAATTAACTGTCCTTCGAAGTGGTCTCTCAATAAATCCATTGATTGATGCGATGTGTGGGAAGTGACGCCGTCGTGTTCATACCAAATGTCGCCGAGATCACGAGCTTCAATTCAATGCATCAAATAGTCGGTTATGATGGCGTGATAATGGTCGCTTTTGACGTTTATGTTCTCACCGGCAAACCAAACCGTCGTTTTTTTTTTTTTTTTTTTTTTTGATGAAATGCAATCCTTTTTAGTGATAGGATTTCAAAAATTATTTCCGCTTAGGAGAGAGCAAAGCTGTGCAGATTCCAGTGGACTTCGCCCAGGACGCACGGATGATTTTCTTAACAGAATACTTGGCAGGATACTTGGCTTATTTGACTCTGATTAGCAACCAATATTAACATCAAAAGCTTTTGTCTACGAACTTTGCCAATTTATTAGCACAGGCATTTCTCACACTCAGGACTTAACCGCGCTGTGTTCTTATTCTCACTGATCCTTCATGCGGGAGACTCTCTTCTCCTCTCCTCTTTATGCATAAATAAATTTCCTCAAAATTTTGACTGGATTCGCAATTTCGCCAGTCATGCCGTTTAGTTAAGAACCTGTGCCGCTACACATGCATACATATGAGCATACCTGCCACGCTCTAGCTGCGCCATCGAGCGACAATTGAGTGACTGACTGACTGGTTTGGCGGCGAAGTCACTTACAAGATGGCGCTGGCCGCCGCACCGTTCATTGCCGGTGACTGACGCGGACGATTGTGTGCGGTGAGGCGTTGAAGACACTGCGCGGTGCGTTGGCTGCGCTGATATGCTGACGATGTGGCGACCAGTCGACGCAGTCAAGAGGAAACTCAAGATATGCGTTAGCGCAAGTGTATGTGTGTGCAAGTATGTGACATGCACAGATGCGTAGTCACTCGGCTACGCAACGCGCAGCAACAACAATTGGCAAAACGCACTTGAGTGGAGTGCGCGGCATGCCCATGATGAGAGCGTACATTCATACGTGCGTTTATACATACATATGTATAAACTTGTGTGCATATGTATGTATATGCAAGTGCGCGCAAGTATGTTTGTTTGCTTTTGTATTTATATGCGCGCACGAATTTTTATTAATTATTGTCGTCGGATTAAACGACATGCCGCACACGTCCGCCCGTCGCCTGCCGCGTTGCCTTTTATACAATGTACATAATGCTTGTAGCTGGGCGCAAGGTGCTACGGTGCTACGCTGCTTGTCGGCGCATTGATTGCGCTGAGTATGCGCGTTCTCGCTACACACTACAAGCGAACACACACTCATTCGTACCAATGCACTTGCCAACACACATGTCAACATACATGCACACATATCTTTTGCGTTTCTTTGTTAGCGCTAAGGCAGCAGCAAGCGTTGATTGCTTTTATTTGTCATCTCAATTGCTGACTTTTCCCATTTCATGACTTTTTTTCTGTATTTTCTTCAAGGCGCTCGCCTCCGCTGCCCGCCCCGCAATGCGCGCCACCTACTATTCACAGCTACACATGCCTCCTTTCATTTGCCCATTCAAGCTTCCAATGTGCGCGCATCACATACATACATACGCGTGACAGCGCGTTTTCTTTTGCTCTGCTATGTGTGCATATCCGTTCGCTGTACAGCGGCAGTTATAGCGCTACAGATGCAGTTACAGCTACAAATGTACGAATTGTAGTAGATACAGATTCCGTGATGGCTCATGACATTTGTTCTGTATCTACAAAGTGCGCGAATATCTCTACAAACGCCACTTCCATATACTCGCATATGTCATACATACATATTTGTATGTATGTATGTACATATGTGTGTTTGTAATTTTGCTCTGCATACATATGTATGTGTTCGGCTGTGAGTAAGAGGTATTGAAAAGCAATCGATTGTAGATTTTTATTCGCATGACGCAAATTTCTGTGCGCGCGATTGCTTGTTTGTGTGTCTGTAGCGCGCTGAGCCGACACAATGTGATTGCTCAGGGCCGGCAGAAAATTTTGATATACGCGTTCATGTACGCGCATACATACATACAAACATATGCATAGAAATGTACTCGTATTATTTTATAGTTAAATAAAAAAATGGAATTTGCAGATTTTCCAAACCAAATTCTAATTAGGTACCCTATTTTCTAGATTGATTTTTGGTCTAGCTCTTTTTTGTCTTTTGTATACAAATGTATGTATGTATGTATATGCATATGTAAGAGTAAGTGTATATGTAAGCGGCAGCCGCTGTTCTGCCGAATTGTAATTTTGTACTGCTTCATCGAATACAATAACGGAATTATATGATTATCGACTTTAAACGGCCTTAGCAGATTTGCCTTTTTAGATAGCTGGCAACTCTGTTTCAAAATATATTTGAATAAAATATTTACTAAAACCTTTTTATGCCTTATGTTTCACACGCTTTTTGCAATATTTTCAATTTATTATCTTCTTTAGGTGGCAATATTTTTTCATATTATCTTCGTTAGGTGGCAACTTTAATCTAAAATGTTTATAATTTAAGAAAATGCTCTAACAGATGCCTATTAATAGCTGTTTGGTACACATTTTGAATATTTTTAGTTTTACTACTTTTAGTAAGTGGCAACTCTGTTCCACTTTATGTGCAAGTAAGGAATTGTCAAATATTTTTCTGAAAATCTTTGGCATTGCTGTATGTTTGCTACACATTTTGTAATATTATTCTAAATTATGCATTTTTTTTTTCTAAAAATGGCAACTCTAATACAAAAAAGAATGTGAATAATCTTCAAATATTTTTAGAAACCTTTCTTGATCGTGTTATATTTACAATTATACTTACCTTTTACAATATACTTGCACATACATAGTTGTCAATTTTGTTTCTTCAAAATGTGGCAACTCTGTACCAAAATATGTATGTCTAAAAGATAAATTTTCAAAATAATGTTTTTTTAAATGCTTTATTTTAAGCACTAATTTTTTTACATACTTTTTAAATTCACTTTCTTCGATAGGTGGCAACTCTTTCCTAAAATACATCTAATTATATTTTTTCCATGTTTCATTCGAAACTGACTACCATCAATTAGGAACCGTTAATAGAGTGCAACCTAAAAAACTGCCGTTCCTACGACAGTCGGGCCTATGGTATGATGGAATGGATGACTGAAAGAGGTATCGATAGTGAGGCCGCAGAGTCTGTTAAAATTCGCGTCAAGCGAAGGCATCCTAAAGGATGACTACTCTTCAGAAAAACATTTGTAGACCTAGTAACTGAACTTCATCTGGTATCGCTAAGAACCTACACTGGTCTATGCGTGGCTTATTGGCCTACCAGATTAACCTAAAGTAGCTTTAATCTTTGTATGCCGAATCTCAAGAAACTTAGCCACGATGAAAGCAACCTCGTTCCATCAGTTAGAATATATTTTCCTCAGTTTCTTGTAGTAATGTAATAAATAAACCTTTCATGGATGAGTAAGACAAGAAGAGGTTTTAATCTGGACTATCGAGGAGGAAGTGTTGAAATTATTCTAACATATATCATCATCCAAACAGCTGATGCGGCTGTTCAATCTTACCGCATGAATCTCGATCGAACAGTTTTCACTTAGAACTCCTACAACCATTGAAAGGTAGGTGGCATGTAATTTGGGAGAGCTGTCAAAACTTTGACAACTGGAAATGGGGGCCCTGAACTGAAACTGTTTGATATTATGTGTGAAACCTATGATTGATTGAGAATAAAATTTAGTTCCAGAATAAGTCTTATTGGTTTCAAGGTTGCCAGCCCAGCTTGTCAACATTTTCAGGTATCATTTCACCAGAGTAGTAAGCTTAAATCTGCGGTGCTAAGCGATTGTTTAAGCAGAAATCATTTAAATATGCAAGCAGCCGGCACGGCGTTTTAATAATAGAAATGTGTGTGTATGTGTTTTGATTTTCACAAGAATTATCACTCACGATTCGAAGACTTCTAAACCTGTAGGCTAGGTGCGGAACCCCCTTTAGATAACAAGCACTTTCAAAGCAAATAGCCTATGCACCGAACGATTGAGGTAACTTTTTGCGAACTACAACTATTGTCACTTGGACTGACTCTGCAGAGGTGACACTTTTTCGGTATCAACCACACACACATATACAGAAATACATATGTATGTATGTATATCTGTGGTCATGTTTTTCACTGCAATCGCTTCGCTTTGGTATGCGCTGGAGTCTTTGTCATATGGTAAGGTCTTCTGCGCCTTCGTCTTCATCTATCCGCCCACTTGTAATTTCGTCTGGCTGCTTAGCTACCTACCAACCAACATTTGTAGACTTGTATTCATTTATCTGCGCTGCTTACATACTATGAATGTGTGTGCGCTCATGTGCGCCGCCGTGCAATCAAGCAGCCATCCATTTGTCCGGTCATCCATCCATCCAACCGAACATCGATAAATCCACTCGTTCCATTTCGCAGCCATTTCGAGCGCATATGCGTGTTTTTCGATGGAAATTATGTGAGTTCTTGGCACTCGTATGTGCCCGTACGTAAGTATGTAAGTATGTGTGTGTCTTGTAGGCAAAATGTAGAAAATGCGTAAAGTCACTACTCGGCGTTGGCTCTGACTATGGCTGTGGCTCTGGCGGCGGTGTTGGCTGGCGGCTGCTGTTGTTGGTGGTGGTGGCAGTTTTAACAACAATGCCGATTGTAAGATACAAGATACAAGCAGCTAAACTGCCTGCATACACAAAATGTATCTGCCACACACATACAAACATACGAAACAGACATGTGTATAAATCGTTGTGTTCGGCTTGGTGCTGAGCTGCGTAGGTACTCATATGTAGAAATGCTTGGCTGTCGCGCTGCTGATTGAACCAGGCAGTCAAGCAGTCAGTTTGGTCTGACAGTTCGTCAGCTTGCCGTTTGCCGTTTGCATACACAATTGCATGCGTGTATGTGTGTGTGTGTTCATTCATTCAGCATTTCTCCCCCCGGTAGTCGTGCATACACATCTGTTGGCTGCTTGGTTTGCTTGCTTAATAGTTTAGTTGCTTTTGTTGTTGCCGAACCTCAAATCAACCAAATGTAGAAACAAACAGACGCACATGCACACATCCACAGGCATGCAAACAAACAGACAACGCCATCACCCAGGCAGTTGAATACAACAGGCGAAGAGCCAGTCAGTCAGCCAGCCAGCCTGCTAGCCAGCCATTCAACGCAAAACGAGCGAGAACGAAACGTACGTACAACAAGAATAACAACAATAATAATAATAATAACAACAACAGCGGTAAATATGTATATCAACTACAAATAAAACTACCCAAACGACACACCGATTCCATCGAGTCGCTGAGTGCCAGTGGCAGTGGCTATAGAGCGCGAATGCTGCCACCGAGGCAGGGGCAGCGCCTGAGACGACACAAAACACAACAACGACCACGATGACGATGGCAATGGCTATAGCACTGACTCTGACTCTGGCTATGATGATGACGACGACGACGACGACGTCGACGACGGCAACGACAACGACACCGACGACGACGATTACGATTACGGACGGGCGGCAATTGCTCGCGACGCTGTCTGCCGCCCGTTTAGGTATCCGATAGATACGGCGCTGCGCTGACGTATCGGCGGACGCGTTCCGTGTGAAATTCGCCGCTGTTATAGTGAAAAAATTATAAATTACACTTTTTAATGGGTAAAAGTGCACTAAAAATTACCGAAATTAACAAATAACTGTGAAATAATATTGCGGGAATGTGAAATGCGTGAAATATTGGCGAAAAACCGTTGCTAAAGCACGAAAAATAAACAAATTGCGAAAAGTCAATGAAGCGCCGCCGACAAATGGTGGATTTTGTGTAGTGAATCGAAGGTGCTGTGAAAAAATCTATAAGCTTAGTGAAGAAGAAGAGCAGCACAGTGAAAGCCAACAGGAAAACGGAAAAAATTCATACATATTCGAATAAATGCATATATATATACCTATATAGCGATTCATATGGATGTAGTGTGTGTGTGCATGTGTGTACAGAAAAATTGTGTAGCAAATAACAAGGAGAAGAAGAAGAAGAAGCAGTGGCAGCAGCAAACAAGCGCTAAAGTGCTGTGGAAGTGGTAAAAACGCGAGTGGAAATCGTTCGCAATTGAGCGATTAGTATAGCAGCAGCAGCGCTGTTGTTGTTGTTGTCGTTCTTGCTGTATTGTATTATTTCCACTGTGGCGAAGAAAAGTGTAAGAAAAAATTTTGCTGGAGTACATAATTTGAATTGGAAGTAAGAAGTGTCTAAAAGTGGTGGTGTTGGTCGATCGGTCCGTCGGTCGCTTAGTTGCTTGTATGTTTGGTTGCCCCGTTACAGTGGCCGAAGTGGAGGTGCGAAATTCAAAGAGGCCAGACTAAGGAAAAAAGCGTAACCACACCAACAGCCGCCGGAATACAAGGCTGATGGTGGCAGTGGCTGCTTAGCTGGCGGCACCTAAACCACATACACACATCTGTACATTTGTATGTATATATGTATGTATGTATGTCTGTATGCAATTGTCGTAAGCCGAGCACATAAGTATACAGTGTCTTACTTGCAGAGCCAAAGCAAATTGCCGCAGCTAAAAGCGAAAAGGTTAATTACCCGTTGCCAAATAAAATAACAACAACAACAATTTTAGTCGGAATGAAGTAATTTTGTAATTTTTGTATTGCTGGTTTATTGGTTTGGTTGTTTATTGCCAAATTTGCTGTTGGTTGTTGGGTAAAAATCGTTTACAGAGTTGTTGTTTTGTGCGTGAAGCGGCGAAGTTGTAAAAATTATGTGATGTACAATAGAAAAATGAAAACAAATAAGCAAAATAGTTAAATAACATACATAAGGCTGCCTTATGGGAAATTTAATAAAAATCAGGGTGGCTCAAATTTTAAACATTTAATTTGTATTAAAGTGAAAAATTTTAGTTATATTCAATAATATTGCAAATATAATAAAATGTAAGAATTTTACACAGAAAAACAACTGAAACACTCGGTTTGAAGTGAAATACAAAGCAATTAAAACGTATGGAATTATTGAAAACGAAATGTAATGACAGCACATTTAAAGGAATATAGTGAAATGGAAAAAAAGAAGTGAAATGATATTAAGAGAAGTGAAATTTAATAAAATTCTAGTAAAATGACATGAAAGCAGTCGAATTGGTATATTAAGAATTGAAACTGGCGGAAATGAAATAGGAAATGACGAAACTGAAACAAATGAAATAGAAAAGTAGCAAATAAGTAGAATTGAGCAAAACGGTTTCAAAAAAACCGAAATATGACAATGGAAGTTCTTTTCTTTTTAAATAATATTTAAGTAATTATAAAAAATAGAAAATTAAAATATTGAAATTAACTGAAATGCTACATCAAAAAAAAAAAAAACTATAACAATAACAATAAATGGAAAAATATTAAAGATAAAAAAAATAACAGTAAAAATATGAAAAAATAAAAAAGAAAAACATAAAATAAAAATACAAAATTAATATATGAAAAAATTAAAGATACAAAATAATATACATTAAAGAAATAACAAAAAAAGAATTAAATTAAAGAATAAAAAAACGTTTACATAATACAAAATTGTTTGTTTACGCCATTTTCTTTTGCCGGTGTGTAGTTTATTGATTTCATGGCATTTCGAGCCGATTTTTATAATTTATAGTGTCAGAATTAATCCATGTAAAATATTCTTGAGTTTTTCGGACCGACCTAAACCGGAACCAGTGAAAAACGTCTAGTAATTTAACAAAAATTATTCAGCCTCCTAAATATTGTTTAGTATTATTTAAAAAAATTACCTGTACTCTATGAGTGTATAGCTTTTTCTGATACTTTGTTTAACCACCTATAAAATTTACAAAAAAATGCCACTATACATCTCAAAGCAGTCTTTCAATTTCAAAAATATTCATAGAGATATTAATAGTACGGTCAAATTAGACCAGAAAATATGAAATTACAGTAAGTGAGTTATTGTGTTCAAAACATGGCTAAAAATAACACACTAAAACTTGTCATCATTCCGATTAATGAAAAAAATTACCCGAGGACAAAGGTCAACATTTTGTTTCGTATTGTAGTGATGCTTTGAATAGTAATCTTCCAAGAAAAAAGTTTTCTATGCAAACACTAGATTCCGTTCCGACTCACTCTGAGCAATTATATTTCAAACTGAGGATTAGTTCGCGTATATACATACATGTGTATAGGCAGACAAACAGACGGACTTGGCTAAATCAACTCAGCTGGTCAATCTGATCATCTGGATGTACATTGTAAATACATACATCTGCATACATATTTTATAGTCTATTGACGTTTTATGGCTGTTATTTACTTCGTGGCAAATTATATTAAATTTGCTGAGAGCATCATACCATACATACCATCTTCTTTAAAAAATATATTCGAGTTCTTTTAAGGTTTAAAAAGGAAAATAATACAATAATTATTAAAAAATTTGAAGGCATTGCTAAGAATAATTAAAGTTCAAGTTGAGTCAATATTTTTAAAAGAAAAATGTATTTCATTCTAATCCCGTGCAAGGACGAAATTAGCATTACTATAAATGCTAGCATATCGTATAATCACCTGAAAATTTTGCTAACTAGTATCATCAAATATCTGCTAGGAACTGATATCCCAACTCGATTTCATAAATAAAGTAAAGACAGCATCATGAAAAATTGCAAAAAATTATGAAAGAAAACAAAAACAAATTCTGCCGTGCACATTTTTATGAAAATCTTTAATACTATTAATGAATGAATGACCAATGTGTTTTTCTGCGGAAATAAAACATGTGAATATGTCCAATCTGTCAATACTACATCCAAACATATCTATAAGTGCATAAGTACATATGTTTGCATGTGTGCAATTATAATTAAAAATGTGAAACTGCATGAAAAACAAGCCGCCAAAACGACGTTGACTACTCGCAGCTGTGACGCCTAAGTGACGCATTCCAAATGTGCTAGCGGGTGTGTGAACAACGCTCGGCAAATATCTGCAATCGCTAGTTGCTAAAAATGCATACACGCCGGTGAGAAAAATACAGTGCACTCAGTTAAACTAAAAGAAATCGTGATTATTTCTGGTAATTTCAATTTATCTACCAATAAAAGACGCCAAATACAAGCATTATTATCGAAACTGCAGCAAAGTGTAAACCGAAATTAAAATTGTGTATAATGAATGAAATCTTATGTGCGTTACGCTGTGAAAATTATAAACCAAGCAGATGTGCGTACGCATCACGCACACACAAGCATCTGCATGTATCTGCAGATAAAGTCATAGATACACACAGCGCTGTCGCGGTCTGCAGCGCTGCGGCGTCGCCGTCATCGCAGGTGTGTTGGTAGCAGCGCTGTTTGCCATTTCTCTATGTCTTCATTTTCGTCGTTGATCTCTGGCGCTCTCGGTGCTTGTCGGCTTTTAGTGTCGCTGCGTGTCTTTTGCGCTCGTTCGCTTCATGCGCACTTCATAAGGGAGAAATGGCAAAAACAAATAGCTAAGCGTTTGCAGCGTCGTGTGAAAATTTCACTGCACTTTAAAAAATATAAACAAAATAGCAAATATAAAAGTGTTAATTAAAAGTTGTGTTTAAAACGAGTGAATGTGTAGTAAAACAATTCAAATAAATAATAATTTTGAAAACTATTGTCTGCAAATTTGTTGCAATATCTGTTGTTTGAATGTGTTTGTGTAGCATTATAATATGTGCTTGTGAGCTGAGTGGGCAAAAGAGTCGACAATTGTCAACTGACATACATACATACATATTCATATGTATCCATATGTATGTATATGTGCTTTTAAACAGAAGTTTAAATGCTCTTAAGTAAAAATAAATAATAATAAAATTAACCCAACGAAGTTCATTCAACCTGAGTCCAAATTCAAACATATGGACATACTACATAAACACATACATACATACATGTAGTATCTACATATAAACATTGTTACGTACTGGAAGTGTTAGAAAAGTAATAGACACTCGATTTCTTACGTAAACATTTTGATTTTCAGTTTCTAAAGTGTATTCTAAAAAATTTGACGGATTTGAGTAAAACTCCAACTCTTGAAAAATACAAGCTTTTTAATTAAATAATTTAATATCCGGTTATAAAACACAATGAAGTATTAAAGTCTAACTCAGGGCTATAATATCTTGCTGCTATTGCTCTGAATTTAGTGATTTTTTAAAATTTCTGTGGTGAAAATTTCAAGTGCTTAGTGCTTTTTGTTTAAACGCTTTTTAAGACAAAAGAACAAAGGCAAAACAAGCATACCTCTACATGTGTTTATCCTAAAGTTTTTATTTGGTTAAATATTAAATCGAATATATATTGTAAAAAGTCCCAATAAAGACAGCGACTATAACCGGAAAAAAAAAAAATGTTGCCCTGAAAATATTCACTTTTTGAACCAGCTATTTGCTTCAGTGATCGAATCTGAACACTTTCTTTGGAAAATGGAAAGTATACCGTGGTTTTAAACCGTTGAAGTTATATTGCCAAAAAAAAAAAGTTTTCCATACAAAGCCTTAATTTTTTTCGTTTAGTGCTCCGATATCGGTTTAAACAAATGATCAGCTTTTTTTGGGAGAAAAATACGTGTAAAAGTTTAGGGACTAGTCCGCGTATAAACAGGCAGCCGGACGGACGGACACGCTAACACACGTCTAAATCTATTCAGCTCGTCATCCTAATCATACAACCGGATGCGGCTAGTATATTTCAAATATTTTGTTCAAATTAGCACTGAATGACAGACTAGCATTCCTATTAATTTTTGTGTTATTGTCATGAAATTTGTGATTCTTATACGAATGTAGACATTCATGTATTCAAAACGAAAGACATTTACCATGTGGACATAGGCGGACTATTTTTTCGTACATTTATTCACATAACCTTCAATCTTTAGTGTGACAGGAAAAATGAACGTCCTGAAGCATTTAAACATCTTTCTTTGGATGAACTTAAAGCGGAATGGAAATCTGACAGAAAAGCTTTAATAATTCGAGATGTAGTAACTGCGTGGCTGCAAAAGTTAAACGGAAAAGTGTTATTTCAAAATCAAAATATTTTTTGTTTTGGATAATGCGTGAAGCTTCAAGTCAAATAAAGTTAAAATAATGTTTTTGCCGTCAAATAGTTACAAAACTGCAATTTTGGTAGAAAGAATTGAGACAGCGATGGCGACATCAGAGTTTTCAAAAACGATTAATATACTTGAAGCTTTATACAAACAATCTCTTGGTATAAAGTTAAAGTCACCACCAAGGAAAACTCTTTTATTAAAGCTGGTTCCTCAGAAACCAAGCAAAGTGTTCACAAATTTCTTATTTAAATCAAAAATTTTCAAATATAAAAATTTCAAATTTATGACCTAACTATCTTATGTATAAGCTCCCGTTCATTACCGTCAAAAAATTAACAAAAAACCTTGTCAAATGCATGACTATATTGTAGTGAAATTAAAAATTTCTTTGTTTAGCCGATTAAAATAAAAGACATTTCGCTTGTTGTACAAAAATTTCTTTTCGCAACATTTTGAATTAAATTTTCGATGAAATGTTCGTCGTCTTACATTTTTAAAATCAAAATAATTTATTTGTTAGCAAAAAGCGAAAACAGCTGTTTCTGTACGGACGGTGTGACCAGTTTCGCATTTTCCTGAAGCAAGTGACGTTTGACAAATTTTAACAAAACACATTTTTTTGATAAATATTTATTGTTAAGTACATCATTGTTGCGGAACACAATTTATGTGTTTTTGGAAAGTTGCTTACGCTGACTTTAGCTTGCTTATTCACAATATACATATGTATGTAGTTGTGCCTTAAATATTTTTCCATAATTAATTCAATAATCTAGAAAGATGTCAGACATTTTTATAGATTTTTAGAAAATAAATTTCCACATGAGCTGGTACTAGATACTACTATCATTATAAATACTAAATTTTGTTTTATGAACATCTCAACAATGTATAGAGAGTTGCCTCCAAAGGTTTCCTGATAGGGTCTTCCTCGTTATTCTTTACAAAAAAGACTTTTGCTTTAAATCGATGCATAGTAAAACAGTTGCTCAGTGATTCCTTACTCTCAAATTTTGTATAATACTTTTTTAGTTTTAGTTCTGTAAGGATACCTAGATCCCTAGATTGGTAACAGTTAACCTTCTATTGAATCTCCGCCATAAAAAGTTTTCATAAAACTTCACTAACCGTTCTGAGAAAAAAACAACAAACATTTTTGATATAGTCAAGGTCCACGCCAATTCATTCAAGCATCTACCATAAATAGTACATACAACTACCCCTTTGAAATTTGTCGTTTCATAAAAAATTAATAAACCAAAAATCAATCCTACCGTGTTTTATAGTATGCTCTCTCGCCCAGCTTGCTCGCCGCTCTACCTTGTGCTCCATTCATTATCTGTCTTCGTCCACCAGTTCGTGTCTCATTGCGCTCTGTCCACTAGTAAGCTGGTTTACTTTAGTTTTGTGTACCCATCGCTGCTTGCTTTTACAAATAATTTTTGTTTTTTGTTGATTTACGTTTTGCTCATATACTTTATCAGCATTCTGTTTTTGTATCTCTTTCTTTTTTGTTAATACTTAAAGTGGCGTTTCTATTTTTGTTTTGGTCTGTTGTTTTGTGTTTATCGCTATGAATTGCAGCGTCTTTTCTTTCCTTAATGCAACTTTTATGAGCTTTGCCGGCAAAGATTATATTTTATTATAAAACAAGTTTCATTTTTTATTACTGTGTTTTACTCGATGTATGTATTTATCTTATTGGAGTAAATTCAATTGTTGAGGTAGGTCTGATATCGTGGCCGGTTTTGTATCCAAGGATGAATTTGGACTGAACTTTATAGTTGAGATTATAAGATTTTGAAGTAATTGACGAAAGGATTTTATTGAATTTTTACGAACTTTTCATTCCTACGCAACCGCATTTTCTGATACTCACCTGGTTTATGGCAACGAAATTTATTGAGGAATTAGTTAACAGTCCTTGGTCGGATAAAAATCTGGGTCCGTTCGGGTTACTTAGACTCGACTATCGTTATAAATTATGTTCTTGTATGAAGGACTTTATTATTTCTTCACGAAATTGTACATGGATTTTTTTTCTACGAACAAATTTTTTAGATCGGACAACTCTAGCTATAATGCAGTCAGTCCAAAAATAAAATACACAATTAAAATAAAAGCAAATGGAGAATCTTCATAATCTATTTCTTGTGCTTCATTTGTGCTCAACGGGTTCGTGGATTCGAATTTTGAAAGCGGATGAATTATAAACACCGGTAGACTACGTCCCGAAGAGTACATGTAATACATATAGTACATCCGACGGATATGGTAAAACTCCCAAAATCTTGTACGGGTTCAAATATCATTTTTAAAGATAAAGCGCAAATAATAGGTCAGAGTCGTTTAGAGCACTGACATCTCAATACCGTCCATTTGATTGACACAAAACTTCATATTATTTTAAAGTGTTTTTATGCGATACTAGGGACATGACGTACAATTTTTTTAATATGTGTGAGGGTAGCCCTCTAACTCAACCTTATAGCGCAATATCTCTTATAAATTGTATAAAAAAGAAAAGTCATGATACAAGAATAATCACCTCTATAAAAAAAACCGTACTTTCTATATAACACATGCAGTTAAAAAGTCATAAAAACTCCTTGAATTGCTTTCAAGGTTACGTTTGTTTGTATAAAAGCGAACTTGACCTTGTATTGCGTAACGTCAACGTCTTTGAACTTTTAAGTTGCTGGAATATGAGAAAACTTCAGATGCTTTATATTAAATACAACAAACTCATTTTTAGCTTTTAGAAATGGTGACTACGGTGGCTAAAAGTGTTCAAATTTAATTTTGTAACAAACTCCAAGCAGTAAATGTTAACTAACATGCAATGCGCAACATACGCTGCTGGCAACAGCATTTGCCGTAATTTAAAAGAGAGTGAACATTTGTGAATTGCACATAAAAATAATGAATGAAAAGAGAGTATACGGCAAATTTCTCGCTCCATTGAGCGCGTCGACATGTCTGCGGCGAACTTGTTTCTGTCAAACTTGCCTCATGCGCATATACAACTTGTTTGATTACCAACACAACCACAACTTCCAACTCATACTAATTGTTTAACTTTTTTCGCTATTTGTTTTTACTGTTTTTATTAAATTGCATTTCCGTATTGCTCTCTTTACAGTTACACCAAATATGACAGGAAAACAATGAACATCTGAGACTTCAAATGAATAAAATATTTGTTGTTGGAGAATTTTCAAAATGCATTAAAAAATGTAGAAGTTATTAAATGCAAATAGACAGCAATCAATAAAGTAGCAAAAAAGTCGAAATAAATGTAGCGAAAACGCACAATAAGCAAGCAGAAGAAAACAAAGGAGCAAAACATAAATACGCACATTTGGCAATAATACGCGTACAGGCCAGAGAAGTAGAGCATAAAATATAAACAAAGTAAAAATACGATAAAGTGAATAAAGCAACAACAGCGAAAGTAATTAACTTTTATTGGAATACTTTCAAACATAAAGTGGAGAGCAAAGCGCGTAGGAAAATAATTTATTTTGAACAAGTGAGAAAAGAAAAGCCTTCAAAATTAAACGCAACAATAAGAAGAAACCCCACAGCAATCATCCATCCAGTTTGATGAAAAACATGGACAAAAATGCCGGCGGCGACGGCAGCGATGGTAAATCGGGTGTCGGCGTCGGTCTGGGTGGTGGCGGCAGTGGTAAGGCCGGCTCTAGCGCCAGTGGGGGCGGTGGAGCCGGAGTGCACGATCCCTCCGCATTGTTGGATGCCGCCTCGCTATTCGGTAAGTCTTGAGACAACAAATTGCTTATTTTTATTTGCATTGTTTTGTCTGAATTTGGTTTGATATTATTAATAAACATGTACATATTTTGTGTAATAATGCACATATTTTCTGTTCACTTACAGCTTATTGGGGCCGTGATCCAGCAAGCGCCGCCGCAGCCGCTTCCAATCCTCTATTCAACTCACAATTTAATGCTGCCGCAGCGGCCGGCTTGGGCTTGTTGCAGAATCCAGCTAGTGCAGCAAATGATCGCTATTCGATAGCAGCTGCAGCAGCGGCCGCCGCGTCACATCATCATCAGAACACCATGGCAGTGGCGGCTTCTCAGGCGGCCAGTTTGGCTAGTCTGCATCCAGCAAGTGAGTTAAACTGTACGATCGTTGAAAATGGTGTTGGTTTTGTGAGGAAATTATGTATTAAAAATTATTTTTGATGGTGAAGTTATATTTTTTAGAACGGTTGTGATATATGTATATTTTAAGGATGTGTAGATGGAATTTGAGGTTAAAGTATTTATTTTGTCAAAATTGTTTGTGTACTGTGTCAAAGTTAATTGCATTTTTTTATTGCAACTTTTTGATTAAAACTAAAGAAGAGAAATTTCTCCATTAATTATTTAGATTTTAAATGCACATAAATACATCGGTATGTATGATTGTTTATTGTTTGGTGACAACCAGTTGTCTGTTAGTTGCATATTTCTCCAACGTGTTAATGGCGCGTTCGTTAGCCCATCAGTTTTATGTTTGAAGGGTCGTGAGTTCGAATTCCGGCTAAAGCCCTGATATGCAATTTATTCGAAATATAATTTCCGCGCTTAATAAGTAGGAAGTGAAACAGCAAACGCATTTGTATTACGATTAGATGTCGTTTGAAGAAAACGCTCCTAGAATAAATGACACAAAGCTTCCCCAACTTATAGAATCATTCAACATGTGCAGTTGTGTGGATCTGAAGGAAGTGTGTGAATAATAACATTATATTGATTTTATATAATAATAGAAAAATGTTTAAAAAAATTGGTTCGAAAATATGAGTTTTATATATTTATGTCTTATCACTTATTTATATTTAAAAATTACTTTTTCACTTCCCCTTCGCAGGTTGGTGGTCCATGGCCCAACTGGCAGCTCAAGACTATTTCACCCGCCTCCAAGCTTCCGGCCTCTCACCATTCGCACATCCCGATGTGATGGCTGCATTTGGTCCAGCAGCACTGGGTCTGGGTGGTGCGGCCGGTGCCGGTGGTACAGGCGTCAACAGCGCCGGTGGTGGTGTGGGCGCTTTGGGTGCCGGTACGGGTGGCGGTAATGTTGGCAGTGGCAGCAGTTCATCATCGAGCAGCAAATCAAGTAAATCCCGCAAAGAGAAACGCCAGCAACAGCAGCAGGCACAACAACAGCAACAACAGAATCTAGCTGCAGCTGCAGCGGCGGCAGCAGCAGCGGCCGTTAGTGCTAATCCGGCGGCGGCTTTGGCTGGCATGCACAGTTTGGTGGGTGCGGGCGGTTCGCTTAACCCCTCGGCAATGGGCATGGGTGGTAGTGGCAGTGCAGGCAATACCACGGGTGTTGGTGGCAGTAGCGGCGGCAGTAGTTCGTCGTACAAAGTGAGTTCGTGTGTTCATGTGCAGTCGATTTTATTAAATACTGGAGTTTTATTAATATTTCATTTTTTTTTCTTACCAAAAACTTTTTAGTCGAGTTCAACCAGCTATAGCAAACCATCTGTGAGTCCGGTTTTACCGCCACCACCCGGTTCGGCATACGATCCAGTGCAGCTGCATAAAGAATTGTTGGCAATGCAAGTGGCAGCCGCGTCCGGTGGCTCTTCCAGTTCCTCATCGTCGAAGAAATCCTCATCACATCATCATACACAGTCACATCAGAGCAGCAGCAACAACAACAGCAGTAGTGGTGGTGGCGGTGGCAGTGGTGGTAGCAGTGGCTTAGGCATGTCCAGTGGCGCTTCCTCGTCGCTAGGCGGCAGCAGCAGCAACAATTCCAATAAAAACTCACCCATGAGCAGTGTCGGCAATGCGGCCATGCATCACTTGAGCGCCTTGGGTGGTAATGTAGGCGGCAGCAATTCCACAGCGCATCATATAAATGCGTTAATGTCGCCGCACGGTTCATTGGGCGGCAGCAGTGGTATGGGCAGCGGTGGTAGTAATATGGGTGCTAGCAGTAGTGGTGGCAGCAATAGTTCGGCATCGAGCAGTAAAGCAGAACGTGACAAGAATAACGCTTCGTTAAATGCGCTCAGCTCGCTTTCGCAGTTCGGCGCACTCGGCATGAGCCCACAGCAAAGCATGCAGGCCGCAATGAACGCGTTTGCCGCATCTAATCCGGCAGCGGCGGCCGCAGCGGCAGCAGCAGCATCGGCGGCGGTCGGTGGTGGCAAAGGTGGCAAAGACTACATGCCAAGTGGCATACTCAGGTGAGTGTGCGTCGAAAATTGTGTAATATGTCTTTGAATTTCGTGTTATGTGGACGCGATGTGATGTATGAGGCGGCTGTAAGCTCTTATTTAAGTGAAAGTGGAAAAGTATAAGAATTTAGTTTGTGTGGTGTGGCATTTAATGATAGAAAGGGCTTATTTTGGAAATTAATTTTGTTTGGTTTCTCACTTTGCCTATAATTTTTTCTGCATTTCTTTTATTTTCGGTATTTGGTACGTTTTCCACCACAAACCAATGAATTTATCACTTATGTACACTCATATAAAACTATGTACACCTTGGTTTACGTAGTGCTGCACTGGAAGGAAAGTAAGACCCTGATTTATGTTAACGATTATTTTTGTTATTGTTGTAATCATGCGCATACGCTCATCAACTGTGTAACTGTGATCAAATTTCTTCTAAATACATTACCAATATGTTGTAAATGGTATTTTTTTTTTTGATACAGACCCCATATTTCATATTCACACATACATTTCCATGTACTCTGTGATATCGCTATAGAAGCTTTCTATTACAATTTATAAAACAATTGGCGCAGCATGCAGTAAAATCTGATTATGAATGCCTCATTCTCTCTCCCTTTCTCTGTCTCTCTGAAAGTGTTTAAAATTAAATTTATTGTTGGTTAATAACGGTAATATATGTATGTACACTCGGTGTCACATAGTAATGGTTTTATCTGCAAAATTTTATCGAAACAGTATACATTTTCCTCAGTCACGTGTCATACATCCTTTCACATATACTCTCAGCTCTTTGTTTACATCATATCATCTCCTGTCTACATATTTTCGGCACTTGGAATGCAACTCTGTGTGTGTTTTACGTTACAATCGCTTTTTACTAATCGCTACTCTCATTTATTTTACGCACGTTTCGTCGCTTCGTCTTGCAGTGATCACCAATCCTTGCTGGGTGTGCGACTGCCGCCCGATACGGAGATCATTAAGTATACATCGTCGATTGTGGGACCCAAAATACCCGGCACTACTTCACGTGGCCGCAAGAAAACCATTTCTGATGAACAACAGCAGCAACAACAATTACTCGCACAACAACAACAACTCCAACAACAGCAATTGCAAAAACAAGAGTTGGACGCCACAAATGCACTCTCCTCGCTGCTCTCCATACCAGGTTTGAGTCCGGCCAAGCGGGCACGCCTCGAAATGGAGTATGCAGCAATGGCGGCAGCGGTTAATGTAGCCCAACAGCAACAACACCAGCAGCAGCAGCAACAGCAAGCCCAACAACAGGCGCAACAACAAGCGCAGCAGCAACAACAACAGGCGCAACAGCAAGCGCAGCAGCAGCAACAACAGGCACAACAACAGCAACAAGCACAACAACAATTGCAACAACAGCACCAGCATGCTTTAAATGTAGCCGCAGCTGGCGGTTTCGGTGGCATCGGTGTTGGTGGCACAAATGCCACCACCGCAGCACAAGCAGCAGCAGCGGCGGCGGCTGCGGCAGCTGCGCTCGGACAATTAAGTGGTCCGGCCGCAGCGGCAGCCTTAAGCGCCAGCGGACTTGGCATGGGTGCACCGATGGGCTTGCCCGGACTCGGCGGTTTGGGTGCTTTGGGTGGTGTTGGCGGCTTGGGCAACCCAACCGGACGTCTAGATACGCACGCACTGGGCGCAACCGCGTTAAGTGCCACACCTAGCAATAGTCGTGACTCATCAACGGACCGTGTCGAAGTGATCAAACTACCGCCAACAATCACCTCGAACGGCGCCTACAATCTATCGAATAAAAACAAAGACTTGCTTGATTTGACGGGAGACAATAGCAGCGGTGCAGGTGTGAACCTCAGCATGAAATCATCCACCTCCACCGCTACGACCAATGCCACAACAGTAGCCTCAGCGCTCATCGGTACCGCGGCCAATCCCATAATGATCGAAGACTATGATGCGCCATTGAATTTGTCAATGAAACCGGCTGATAAACAGAGTTCCTCCGCCTGCATGTCATCCTCAATGGTGGGCGGCAGTAGCGACTACAGCAGTCCGGTGAATATGGGCGGCACCGTGGCAGTGCCTACGGGCAGCGGTGGTTCGAATAGTCTGCAAAGCTTGACTTCGATAACAGCAGCGCTGGGCGGTGGCAGTAGCACACCGCTGCCAGGTAGTGGCGCCAGCAGCAGTGGTGGGAATGCGGGTAGCAGCGGTTCGGCCGGTTCCAGTAGCGGCGGTGGCGGTAGTGGTGGTGAACGTTCAGGACAACCGCCTTTTAAGGAGGGGCGGCCGCGCAATCTCGGACGCGGCGTGTCGAAACCGAAGAAGAACACCGTCGCTTCATTGCTAGCCCAGTCTCGTGCAGTGGGCATAAAGCCCATGCTAGCTACACAGCAGTTGCTGCAGCAAGGCGCTGATTTGGTGGGTGTCAAGTGTGAAGCTAACTTAGAAGGGCGCAATAGTTCAAACTTTTCTTCTTCATTCTAGGAGAAAATCCGACAGGCGTTAAATGAAGCGAATGCACAATTGGACCTCTCGACCGACTCCGAAAGCGTTGCCGCCGAAAGTGGGCTCTCCGAATCGGAGAGCGAAGATGCCAACATTCTAAACGTAACCGAATTACGTGTGCCACTCGATTTGGGCTGGAAGCGTGAGACGGTCATACGTGGCCTAACGAAGGCGGGTCAAATACGCGGTGAAGTTGTTTACTATGCGCCCGGTAGTACAGTGCCGTTGAAGAACATCGGTCAAGTGATCTCTGTGAGTTTGTAGACAACTTTTACTACCCCTCTTGTGTGCCACTAGCGTGAGTGCAGCATTTTGAAAGTTATTTCCTTCCTTCCTTTTGCAGCATTTGGAGAAGAATCCATCGAAGCTGACGCGTGACAATTTCAGCTTTTCATCACGTGCTATAGTCGGTTCATTCCTACAGCCCGCACCGCCACCATACGCCAACGATGGCGAATACATACGCATGACCGATGAAGATGTCGCTAAGCGTTTGGAGGATTTGAAGATTTTCACACGCCAAACCTTGAATGTGGAGCAACGCATCGAGATTGCTAAACAACAGCAGGCCATACGCGACGCGAAGAAACAGCAGAAGGAGGAAATGGCGCGCAACAAGGAAAAAGCACGGCAGGAAAAAAACGAGAAGCTTGAGCAGCAACGTAAAGAAAAGGAGTTAAAAAACCAGCAAATGATTGAGGTGCGTCGGGTTGTGTCTTCTTAGAAGGTCTTGTTATTACTTGTTAGTTCTTTCTTCATTTTAGGCGCGCAAGAAGCGTCAGGAAGAACTAGAACGCATCAAGCAAGAGGAGCTGCTCAAGAAACAACAGGTACAGTGTGCTTTAACAGTAACTGTTCGCCACATTTTCATTTGCACAATTTTGAATTTTCGTAAAAAAGAATTACAAAACTAAAATTTCACATTTTAGAACTGGCAACTTGCATTAAATTTCAATATTAATTATATATTTTTTATTTATTTACTCTTTTCCTTTAGGAAAAAGAAAAGAAACGTCAAGAAGCTATTTTAGCTAAAGAACAGGTATTAGCTGAGTACCTTTTCTCTACGCTTAGTAGTAGTAGTTCTCTATTATTTGCTTTATTGGCTACAAAAATTGTCATTTCGATTTAAATTTTCTTCTAAAAATTTTCAAAATTTGTTTCGAAATTTTTTCTCCCCAATTTTTTTTTTTAATTCTTTAAAATTCTTTTTTTTTTATTTTAGATGAAAAAATTTTTAAGCAGAATAATTCTAAAAAAAGAATTTTAATACTTTTTTTATTTTATATATTATTATTTTTTTTAATATTGATAATAATTTTTTTTTTTTTAATTAAAAAGAATTTTAAAATTTTTTTTCTTAAATTATTTTTCTTAACTTTTTTTAAATAAAAAAAAAATTGTTAAAATAATTTTAAAAGTTTAATAAAAAAAAAAATTATTAACATAAAAAAATAAAGTTTATAAAAATTAAAAAAAAAAATTAAGAAAAATTAAATTTTTTTGTTAAATTATTTTCCTTAAAAAGGTTTTTTCGTATAAAAATTTAATTTTTTGTAATTGTCGTTCGTAAAAATTTTGGCAACGAAAAATTTAGAATCTATATTCCTATTTTACGCTTATACTCTTGCAGCATGTTGCACAGTGCAATAAAATTATTAGTTTTGTGCATCTAACGGTTGTTTTTGTCACCATAGAAATAGTACAGATAGCTAACACAACACCCTGTATATCAAAATGCTTAGAATGGCAAGACGGACCGATCATCCGCGTCCAATTGTCCGTTTTCCAGTTAATCAATATGTGGACTACTAGAAGTTCGACTGATTTCTAATAATTGACTATAGAAATGTTCTTTAAAGGGAAGACGATTTGAATCAGTTGAAAATTTTAAATATGGGCATAGCACCGCCAAGTTATCCGAAGAAACTTTTCAGGTCGGACTGCCATACAAACTCATTCAAAATCCACTTTTTTATGAAAAACTTTTTTATTTGGCGAAATATCTTCACCAAATTTGGCATAGATTATGCTCAAAACCAACAGTACATTCCCCGAAGAAATTGTTCCGATCGGACCACTATAGCATATAGCTGTCACACAAACTTGTCGTTCAAAATACAGTCCTTGTATGGAAAACTTTTTTATTTGACGAGTTTTCTCCATATAATGTCTGTCATCGATTATTGTCCAAAGCAACGGTACAATATCCGTAGAATTTTTTTTAAGATCGGACCACTCTAGCATAGCTGTCATAATACTGGCCGATTTAAATGAAATTTTTGTATGAAATTTGTTTGTGAAAGGTATTACAGCTTCGGTGTAACGGCAGTTTCGAAATATTTTACAATACTTCAAGTCTTAAAATCTGCAAGAGTACTTAACGTGCGGTCCCATCTGAACTAAGCGCTTCCTTACTTGTTAAAAATAGTTTATATTTTGGCCTAAAGTAAAAGTAAACAATATTTCTGATACTAAAATTTTATTTTTCACCATTTTACTTCCGTAGCATTTGTTGATTTGATTGCTTGTTTGAAAATATAATTTTTACTCTGTAAATATCTTTACTAATACAAACTACTTCACCTGCAGGAACTCCAAAAACAAAAAGAAGCATTACTTGCCGCCGAGATGGTGAGTCTACAAATTAAAAAATATATTTTCTTATACCATTAAATCCTTAACCTCACTTTTCTACATTTCTAAACGCAGGAACGCGAACGCCGTCGTCAACATATGGCACTTGTGCGCCAGCTGGAGGCGCGCCGCAAGTTTGTCGAGCGTGAGAAGAAGAAGCATCAAATGATCTTAGACCGTCTGATATTGCGCGAGAAGCGTATGGCTATACGAAAGCGTGACTCTGAAATTTTAGCCCAAATAAGGTGAGGTGCTGTCAAAGATATTTTCAAATAATATTGACACGTACAGCAAAAGACAACACAGCAAAGCAAATAGAAGACCACACCGAATGCAGCAAATGCAGCCTAACAGTTTACTAACCTTTTTCACTCTTTTTCCAATAGAAAACCAAATGAGGACTCTGAAGTTGCACATCCGCACGAGTTGCCCGAGCTGGAACGCATCGGTGGAAATCGTTTGCCTGGTCAAGCTATGGCCGATCTGCTGATGGTATTCGAATTCTTGCATAACTTTGGTGAAACCTTAGGATTCGGTAAGTGCTTGGTCACCATTAAAATTGTAATACAGTTTACTATAATATACCACATCACCTCACTTTACAGACATGGAGTCACTGCCGAGCTTGCAGAATCTGCACGACGCACTGATTAGTGACAGCAATCCCGACGCTGAGGAGGAGCTGCTATCTGTGATGACCCATCTGCTGGTGTGCGCCATCGAAGATCCCGGCATACCGAATCCGGGACGACACACCACACTGCTCGGACAATCGTTGCGTAACGCCGACATTACCAATTCGAATGTTTCGGAGATACTACGCATTTATCTGTATGCCACCGCCACCGGTGAGATACGTCAACTGCACGGCATAACCATGGATCGTGAGCGCGAGCGTCGCATACCCGATCATCATCAGGTGGACGCCGAAACCGCGTCGCATTCAGGCAAAAATGCCGAATACTACAAATTGTTACATGAAAATGAGACTTGGAAGCTATCACATTCGCTCAAGAATCGTCCGTTCGTCGCATTGAATCCCACACGCAAGGCACAAATACTCGCCCATCTCTGCAATGACCTGCTAATGAACAAGGCGGTGCTGAAACAGATCGACGGCAGCCTAGAGACATGCGCACAAATGCGTAAAGAGAAGTATATGACCGACATGAAGGTGCGCAAATATAAGGCGCTGCATCAACGCAAGGCGCGCATAGAAGCGTACGAGAAGGCGCAGGCCGAGCGCGAGGCGGCCATGCAAGCCGCCATTGTCGCACAGCAGAAAGCCGATGCCGAACGTATGCAGAAGGAGGCGGAAGCCGCTGCGGCAGCTGCCGAAGCTGCGGCCAATGCCGCCGCGGCAGCGACCACCAATGCCGTGGCGGCAGAGAAGCCGAGCGAAGAGAAAGATGGGGACAGTGGCAGCGCCACAGCAGTTGATGGCGCCAACGGTGGCGAAAGCGCGGCCAGCAGCAACATTAATAATCCCTCACCGACTGGCGCCGAGCATAATAATAACAACAGCAGCGGCGTCACCAACAATGGTGAGCATCACAGCAAGGACGAGAACGATATAGCAACGGCGCATGTCCAGAAAATGGACGTTGACGGCGATGTGTCCATCATTAATAATTGCGATGAATCAAACAGCGTGAAAGCCGAAAAGGATAAACAGTCACTACCTTTGTGCGCAGACGCAAGTGCTGCAGCAGTGGTTGGCGCCAACAATCTGGCGGAACCAACACTGCCACATGTGTTGCCGATGCCAACATTACCCAACGTCTTCGATGGTCTAAAATATGATCTGAGTCCCGTAAAGGGCTACAACAGCGACAACGCGGTGACGCCCAACAAGCAACCAAAGTTGGATGAGTCCATCGTTGGTGTGCCAGCCTACCAGAATGGAATCGCCAGCATGCCAGCCGGTTTGTCGGGCGTTTGCCCTACAACGGCAATGGCACACGTGGCAACGGCCGATTTAAGTAATCTGTTGCCGAAAAAGGGCAATGATGAGCAGACAATGCCAACCGATGTGGGTTTGGACGATGATCTCAGCGACTTGGAATCGGAGATTACAAATGTGGAGGAAGATGAGGACAATCGTTTGAGCGCCGATGAGCTGCAGAAGAAGCTCGATAAGATATTGCGCGCATCCATGAATTGCAAAGAGTTGCTGGAGAAGAGCACCAATCAACTGCGCGCCACATGTTTTGGACAAGATCGTTTCTGGCGACGCTATTGGAAGTTGCCGAAGGCCGGCGGTATCTTCATCGAGGCATTGGAATCTGCACAGAACGACATATTCCACTATCAGGAAGTGTTGGAAGTGGAGGCTGAGGAGGCGCGTGCTGCTAAACTGTTGAATGGCGAAAGTGAGGCTAAGCAGGAGTGCAAAGAAGAGGACAGCGAAGAAGCCGATGAGGAGGGTGCAGATGCAGAGAATGCTGACGAAGGTGCTGAGATCGATAGCAACAAGGAAAGTGGCAAAGTATGTAAAAATGATGAGGATGAAGGCGAATGTACGGAGGCCACAACTTTAGCCGTGAAGGAGCCAGTTGAAAAAATGCAAGTCGATGACGTAGCCGAAGTGACCACAACCAATCCAACTGTCATAAACACCAACAACAACACCAATGGCAATATCTGTAGCATTACGCCGGCAGCGGTGATAGACGATGACGACGATGACGTTGTGCTCACTAGCAAAGACGAACCGGAGATTGTCGATTTGCGCGATGACGATGACGACGATGATGACGTCGTGCATACCGCCACAATAACAGCGCCGAAGCGCATGGACATCGATATGGACAACTACGGCTTGAGTAAAAAGCCACATGTCGACGCAGCCACCATCTCCACCAAGACCGACTTCGAGGCCGAGATCAAAATACCAGCCATACCGGCGCAATTCAATGCAGCAATTGCCGCTGCTGCCGCCGCCGCCGCTGCTGCAGCCGCAGCCAATGCGAACGCCACAAACACCACGACGAAAAATGTTATCGGCGAAAAAAACTGTGATAAAAATGAGATTGCAATGTTGTCGCCGTCAGCGTCCGGCTCTGCGTCGCCTATGACGATGCCAACACCGACATCAACACCGATGCCGATGCCTATGCCATTACCGATGTCGCTGCCAGCAGCAGCGGGTTTACCAGGCAGCGCCAACAACACAATAGTCAGTTGCAGCAACAGCAACAACAACAATGCAGCAATGATAACCAGCGCTCCAGGCAGGGTCGCTGGCAGCATTGGCGTCACGGATGTGAGCAGCACGACAGCAGCCATTATCGATAGCGTTGTGAAGGCCGAGGACTTAAAGAAGGAGGACGACTGCATTATCGTGTCGGCCACGAGCGCCGATGATGCGCTCTTCAAACAGCCGGTAAATGTCTCAGATAAGTGGTTTTCGATACTCGATCGCGAATTGCCATTGATGTCGACCGAGCCGATGGATGAAGCCAGTCTCAAAGAGTACAAGATGTCTATCGCAAATATCTCATGCGACTCTCTCTTCCAGACACAGGGCCATCCGTGGGAGGTGCAGAATGTCGTGCCGTTCTTCAACGTAACACTGGACGAATGCAAAGTGGATCCAAGCAAATTCGTGCAGGAGTGCATATTATCACTTTCCGGCCTCGACGAGAAACAAATGGAGACGAAGTTACGTGAATATGAGCAGAAAATGCTTATGGCAGCGAACGCAGCCGCCGAAGACCCGGATGCCGATACAGCGTTGGCATCACCGGCGGACTCAAAAAACTGCCTAGACTCTCCTCGTCAGCGATTGAAGAGTGAGGATGCCGCGGAGAGCGGTGATGAGGAGGAAGAGGATGAGCAAAAGTACGAAAGCGACTGCAAACCATCCACATCAGCGGCAGCTGCTGCTGTCAAATCATCAACAACGCCAGCCATCAAAACAGACGCAGTGAAGGTTGAGGAGCATGAAGAAGATCGCGCAGAAGAGAAAAAGTTCTTTCCATATTTGAATGACACAAAAACCGAGAGCGGTGCCGAGTGCAAGCCAAACAAAGACGCCAACGATGAAGCCAAAGAACAGGACTTCAACACGGTCAGACTGGAAATACGCATGGACGACATCGCAGGCATGTCCATACAGAATTTAGCCAATATGTCACTACAAAATCTCACCACATTCCTGCAATACGACGTACAAACGCCGCTCTCTATGACGCCGGAAGAGCAAAAGCAATTGGAGAAAGTGAAAAAAGAAGGCTTTCCCAAAAAGTTGGTCGGCACATATGTATCACGTGATCTACGCTACGGCTGGTGGAAGCTCGACTCTTTCGAAATGTTGCAGCGAGTCATCGATACGCTCGATGCGAGTGGTTTACGTGAACGCGATCTGCAAGAGAATCTCTTGCGCTTCATGCAGCAAGAAGATCCGCCCACCATCGGCATCAAATATCCGCTCGCAAGCAAACCAGGCGAAGATGTGCCATACATGCAACCGGACAAGCCACACGATTGGAATCCAAAGATAGCCAAACGCACCGAACTTGCGCTGCTCGATCAACTCGAAGCTTTGGAGGACAAAATCGCCAGCGCCTCTATGCAACTGAAGAATTGGCAGCTGCCGCCGCGCATCGAAAACGAAATCAATCTCGAACTGGAAGATGTCACCGAAGAAGACTTCATCAGCATCATACCAATGATACGTGAACGCATCATCGATCTGGAGGCGAACATTGAGCGTCGCTACTTGAAACCGCCACTCGGCTCGCAAACCGGCGACGCTCACCTGGCGGTCATTGCACAAAATCAGCACACCACCACACAGACACAGAATTCGGCTGCCGCTGCGGCGTTCCTCCTGCAAATGCAACAGCAACAGGCTGCACAACAACAACTCATCAATATGCATACGCAACAAACACAGAATGTCATCAACGCTTCGGCCTTCAATGAGCGCGCCATGGCCATAGCGGCTGCCAATGCTGCCGCTGCCGCCGCCGCTGCTGGCAACGCAGGCGCGGATGCTGCGGGCGGTCACACAGCCAACACCAGCGGCAACAATTCGGGTGGCGACTCGCCTGCGAGCAATTGTGACAGCGAGAAGGATGAGAAGGTGGAGAATATACCCAAAGGCTTGGCGTCGTGGCGCGACGCGGTTGCGCGTTCGCACACCACCGCGCAGCTGGCGATGGCGCTGTACGTGCTGGAGTCGTGTGTCGCCTGGGACAAGAGCATCATGAAAGCGGTAAGTGCCCAGATTGCAGAAGCAAACTTTTTATTAACAAAAGAGTGGCGAAAATTTGTTTATATTTATTTTATTTTTAGTTTTTTTTTTTACTTTTTGTTATAATTTATTAATTTGCGGTATTTTAACGCATTTGTAAAACACACACACACATACACATACAAACAAACGCGTATACGACACGACCAACACTTGTGCTCGCTATCATCGTTTGTTATAGGTACATATAATTGTATTCAGTTGTTGTTGTTGCTGCATTATTTGCTTAGATTTTTTTTTTTAAATATGTAGTAGGTCTTAAAGCTTTGTTTTTGTGTGACTTTATTATTATTTTTTAATAATTTCTGTTGAGAAGAAGAAGAGTCGATGTTGCCATGTCTGGCTGTCTTTCTGCATATACATACATACGTGAACCTCAGCGTGTGAGATATCGATCTGAAACTTTTCACATGTAATTTTCTCAACAAAAAGCTGATTATTTGTCGAAACCGCCGATATCGGACAACTATAGCATATAGCTGTCATACAAACTAAGCGATAGAACTCAGGACCTTGTATGATTGCATGGAAAACCTTTTTATTTGTCAAGTATTCTTCAAGAAATTCGGCATCGATTATTCGACATCGCTACAATCTTGGAAGAAATTTAGCGCTTCCAAGTTAAAGATTTCCCTTTATATTCAACATTTTTCTTCAGATTTGTGCTATGTTCACAGAAGTTACTACAATTTTTACCTAAGAGCCTCATATATAGCTCTTTGAGGTCACAAAATTAAAAATGAAGCAAAAAAATCTTTTTCCATACAGCGAAGGTATCGGGAACATTTTGAAATTGTTTTTTATTCTATTTCGAGATTCGGCCTAAGTTTTTCAACTCTTAGAATAGCGTCGGAAAGCTCATGGAGTATCATTTGCAAATTCATTTCGTTTCCCTTGAAATGCAATTTGAGATCAAGGCTCCTAAATAAACAAAGACTCACCGAAAAGTGTCGCGTGAAGTATATTTTTCCGGGATACATACAAAGTGAGTGTACACTGCCTTAAAAATATAGTTTTTGAAGTTTCATAGTATCTTCGTTCGATTATTTCGCAAAAAATTTAAACTAAAACTCCTTTTTATGGAAAATTCGTTGCTCTGTAATATATATGGAAAATAAAATACAATTTGAAATACTTAACCTTAAAAATACCTCACGACTACTTCGGTCGATTAAAAAATATAGAATATAAGGCATTCAGTAGTGCAGAATATATAAAATTTTGCTGGTTAGGCCAGCCTAGAGGCCTAAGATATATATTTTTTTTAAAACAAAATCAACTGCCTTGCGTCGCTCTTAACTGTTAATGTTGCTCACCTCAGCACATTTCATTTCAACCTCATTATATATCAACTTTGAGGGAAAGAGAGCTAGATCTTAAAAGTATTTAATATTATTTTCCGAAAGTTTTGAGAACCTCACAAAATTACAAAATCATTTAAATTTAAGTGTTTTTCAACTTTTGTTGCATGAAATAAAATGAATATAATGTGACTAGCTAGAAAAGCGATTCGGATTTTTTTTCGGTTTTTAAAAATTATAAAAAAAAATTTAGTTTTTAATTGAATTAAAATTTTTTTAAATTAAATGTTTTTAATTAAATTTATTATTTAAATTTACTTTTATAATTAAATTTTAAATATATTTTTTTTAATTTTTACTTAAATATAAAATTTTCTAATTTATAATTTTTTGTACTTTTACTGAAATTAAAAATTTTTTTATTTAATTTTTTTCGTCGCTTTAATTCACTTTGAAATATAATGTGACTAGCTAGAAAAGCGATTCGGATTTTTTCGGTTTTGAAAAATTATAAAAAAAATTTTAGTTTTTAATTAAATTAATTAAATTTTAGTTTTTAACTAAATTACAATTTTTTTTAAATTAAATATTTTTAATTAATTTTATTATTTAAATTAACTTTTTTAATTAAATTTTAAATATTTTTTTTTGTTAATTTTTACTTAAATATAAAATTTTCTAAATTTTTATTTTTTTTTTACTTTTACTCAAATTAAAAATTATTTTATTTAATCTTTTTCGTCGCTTTAATTCACTTCGAAATATAATGTGACTAGCTAGAAAAGCGATTCGGATTTTTTCGGTTTTGAAAAATTATAAAAAAAATTTTAGTTTTTAATTAATTTAAAATTTTTTTAAATTTTACTTAAATATAAAATTTTCTAAATTTTTTTTTTTTTTTTTACTTTTACTCAAATTAAAAATTTTTTATTTAATTTTTTTCGTCGCTTTAATTCACTTTGAAATAAATATAATGTGACTAGCTAGAAATATGATTCGGACTTTTTTTCGGTTGTTAAAAATTATAAAAAAATTCCGTTATTTAATTAAATTTAATTTTTTTAATAATCATTTGTTATAAATTAAATTTTTTAATTTAAATTTTTTTTATTAAATTTATATTTGTTTAAAATTAATATTTTTGTTAATTTTTACTTAAATTAAATTTTTTTAAATTTATTTTTTTTTATATTTTTCTTTACTTCAATTCACTTTTCTGTTTTTACTTTTTATATAATATTTATTATATTATATAACTAACTAGAAATGCGATTTGGTTTTTTCAGTTGTTAAAAATTACAGAAAAATAGTTTTTTAATTAGATTTATTTAAATTTGTTAAATTAATAATTTTCTAATTAATTATATTTTTTTAATTGAATTTAAAATTTTTTTTAAATATTTTTTTTATTTTTTCTTAAGATTTCTATAAATATTATATATATTTTTCTCATTTTTTTCCTTTTAATTCACTTTGAAATAAATATAATGTGACTAGCTAAAAATACGATACGAATTTTTTTCGGCTGCTAAAAATTAGTTTTTAATTTAAATTAATTTTTTTTAAATTAATGATTTTTAATTAATTTATAATTTTTTTTAATTAACTAAATATTTTTTAAATAAATTATTTTTAAATGATTTAATATTTTTAATTTTAATTTTGCAATTAAATTTAAAATTTTTTAAAATTAATTTTTGTTTTAATTCTTACTTAAATTTAATAATTTTGAAAACAATTTTTTCCCTTTTTTTATTTATTTAAAGTAGTTGCTCTTTTATTCAATTAGCAAAATTTAGTTGAGTTCTAAATAAAAACGCTACTGTTTGCCTTACAAAGTACATAGTAAATAGTTGCTTGTTGTTGTTATTAGAAAACAAGAAAACCAAAATACAAAAAACTGCCTGCCTCTCTATCTCGATTGTTTATCAAAATTCGTTAAAACTAATTGCATAATTTTTTCTTTCTTTTCCTTTCATTTCTTTTTACAAACTTTGATAACGCGATTAATTGTTGTTGTTTTTAAATACAAAAAAAAATTAAAAATAAAATAAATCAAATAATTTCGATTAAAATTCACTTAATTTGTATGTGAATGCCCACACAAAAATATGAACACACACATGCATATATATGCGCGTGTATGTGTGCGCGCCGAAAACGCATTAAAAACACGCTTTTTATGTTCTATGCTTGCGCTCGTGTCTTTTGTTGCACGTTGCTGTTGAACGAATTTGACTAAAACAACTACAAAAAATAAACAAAAAAACACAAAAATAATTTTTGGTGAATATCTTGCTTGTCATGTTTGCATATGTTCATATATATTTATGTAAATCACACCTTCATTTTCACACACATACACACACATTCCAAAACACAAACAAAATAAAAACCGTTAGACTAAAGCCAAAACGAACAAGTCGAAAAAAGATAAAAAGTCCAAAGTTAGCAAAAGTGACCCGCCTTCCAAAGCCAAATCCACGAAAAAGAAGCAAGATAAAGCGCCTGCGCAGCCCACACCCACCAACGCACAAACCAAAGCGGCAAAGAAAGGCGCCAGCCATGAAGCAAAAGCGCCAACAAGCGCTAAGCGCGCCGAAACGTGCAACAAGCGCAAGCGTGAAAGCCCCGCGCTGCAAGTGGCGGATACCAACGAGTCGAAAGCAAGCAAAAAAGCAAAGACACAAACCACAACCGCAACCGCAACGGCAGCACAATCACCGCAGACGCAAACCACGCCATCGTCACGCTACAGGTATCAACGCAAAGCCAAGACACCCACCACTGGCTATGCGATCAGCTATGTCGAGCCACCGAGTCCGGTCAGCGAGGACACACCGGTGGAGGAGGAGTCGAGCAACAGCAGCGCAAGTGTGCACGAGGCGCCAGCTACCACGACAAATGAGGCGCAGGAGCACACCAAACCAAAAGCCGACGACAACGGCGCGCGGCAGCCGAGCACACCGAAGTCACATAAGCGCGCCAAGTCGCACAAGCACAAGAAGCGCAAGAAGAAGAAGCATGAGCTGGGCTCACAAAGCGAAGAGGAAGCCGACGTGGCGGTGAGTGGTGCTACGGCGAAGGCGTCGCGCATGAACGGTGTAGTGATCGCCACGAGTTGCGTCGAGAACGCCAGCGGTGGCGTCAATGGCGCCGTGTCCACCAGCGGCGCGGACGTACATGGCAATGTCAATGGCGCTAAGCCGCCGCTAACCACGACAATCAAGCTCAACGTGAAGGCGCAGAATGAGAATCAGGCGAAGAAGACGAGAAGCTCCAGCAACAAAAAGCACAAGAGGCGCAGATAAAACTGGAAAGAGTGGGCGACTGGCGGGCCAAAGACGCTGAAAGCTAAACTTCTAAATTGCAAATAAAAGCACAAAACAAGCAAAGTACAAAAACAAAAATAAAAACAAAAAAAGGAATTGAACCAAAAATTACTCGGGGCTTTTAGCTATACACTTTCGCGAATATTCGGTTTATTTTAAAGAAAACAACACTAACTGACAGTAACAACAACAGCAACAACTGTAGTAAACAATAGCGTTAAGGCAAAAGTTATTCTCAATAATTATAAATACAACAAATATAGCGTTTAAAAGCAAAAAAAAAAAAAACAAAACAAACAAAAACAACAATTTAGGTAACTGCCACAAGCTCAAGTGTGTCTGTCTGTATGTATGTATGTGTGTGTACACTTGCAACTGTGCAACAACAACAACAACATAACAAACAGCATATAACAACAATTTGATCTTCTTCTTCTTCCACCACGCATCTTCCATCCTCTCCGTACGCTCTTCCTTGTTATTACAGTACTGCCAGTTCTGCACGTCTGGCGAGAACGAGGATAAGCTGCTGTTATGCGACGGCTGCGACAAAGGCTATCACACCTACTGCTTCAAACCGAAAATGGACAATATACCCGATGGTGATTGGTGAGTATTGATTACACACTTATTCTCATATTTATTTACATACAAGCTCATACGGGTGTAACTAGTTTGGGGTGTAAGGGTTGTCTTATATTTTTATAACTTAGACGGGTCTACTTAATCGGAAAAGATTTTATTATTTTTTTTTTTTACTATGTTTTGTCAGCCCCAAAAGTATTTGAGATTTACACAATAACAATGATCATTTTTTTTAAGTTATATCCACTTAAAGTCAGTAAACACGTGTCCTTTGTGATTTTTTTTTTTTTTTTGAAGAGGCTTTCTATTATATAAAAAAAAAGAAAATAGTCTAGTCAAAATAATAACTAAAAAAAATTTATGGAAAACTTTGCATTTCTGAGTAGCTTAAGGGGTATTCTACTCTAGAAATCAAATTTTGGGCAGTTTTTTGAATTTTATTAAAAAAAAAACCAAAAATATTTTTACTATCCATTTTTTATGGTGTTTTTATTGATTCTTAAGAATGTGGAAAAAAAATTTTACAAAAAAATATTAAAAATTAAAATAATTAGAGAGACAGGTGTAAAAAAAATGGCGCATCCTGGTGACATTGATCCTGACTCTCCTGGTGGTCTGAAAAAAAAAAAAATCAAAAGAAATTCTTAATCAGTAAGGATGCTGTTATAGTCCGGGAACACGAAAAAATTTTTTTTTTGAAAAATGGCGACTGCCTGAAAATAAAAATCATTTTTTACGCTTTTTTTTTTTTTGAAATTCCTGAATTTTTTTTAAATATTAAAAACAAAAATTTTGCACCGATGCTGGTAGGAACGATAAAGGATTATATAAAGAAGGTTGACACAAAATTTCATGTAAATCGGTTGTATAGAACTTGAGATAATGCCGGTACCGTGTGGAAAAAAGTAGTTTCGAGAAAACGCGTTTAAAGTTTAGGAGACAATTCTAGTGAACACAGACGCCACCTCACAAAATTGGCTGTATCTCCAAAAATAAGTCGAATTTTGAAAAATCCTTCCAAGGTCATATTTTTGAAAGTCTAAACTTTAAATATATGAAAAAAAATCGAATTTTTCAAAATTCTAAAGAAGAATACCCCCTTAAAGGATAAAGGATGAAAGACCAATGAGCCACGCATAGATCAGTTTTGGTCCTTTGCGATACCAGTGGAGTTCGGTTACTAGGTCCATGAAGATGAGTAGCTTAAAAAATTGTTTTCGAAAATTGTATTCCTTCGATCATTATCAAATATAACGAAGAAGATTGTGGGAAAATTTCAAATCGATCTTCTCTGAAAACATCGTGTAGAGATATCCTGGTAGTCAAAAAGCATTGTTTCACAGACGTTAACGCAACGCTGTTTTTCAAAAAAAATTAATGATATTGGAAGCCAATCGTGCCTTCACTTTTCTTAGGCCCAAACGATCTTTCAAAATGGTTTTCACTGATCCTTTCGATATTCCATCGATGCCAGTAACTTCTCTGACCGTTAATCGTCGATTTTCAAGCAACAATTTTATGTTATTGAAGTGTTGATCATCAGGAATAAGTTTTCGCACAAAATTTAATAAATCTTACTATTTTTTGGCCACATTCGAAATATGTATATGAAAAAGTACAAAAAAGTAGAAGTACTAAAACTTTTTGAAATACCTAAGTGGTTATAACCTTATTATTATAACTAATGGTTGGTAGTTATTTTATCGCTGAGAAACTTCTCTAAGTGACTGAAAGATCATACAAATATTATAGAAATCTCTAAAACCGTTAACACGAAGTGTTTTCTGTATCAATTGATCTTAAAACCTGAGTTCGAGCGATTAAGCAAGTTCTATCTCTTTAGCATAAGATTAACTAAGAACGCTTTAAAACCTTTTTAGCGGCTTATTGCAATTTTTCTAGCTGACCTCCAAAGCATTATGTCACCGCTTCATTGATATACTGAAATTTTGAAAAAAAAGATTAAAAATTTTGAAAAAAAAATTAAAAATTTTGAAAAAAAAAAATTTTTTTTGCGGTATTTAAAGTATATTTAACCCTAACTTTTCCATTTATATGATGAAAAAATTAACCTATAGCAACATAACCTCAAAATGGACACATATAAATATATTCACATCAACTTAATTTCCCATCAAAGTCTCATCGTAGTTTATATAAAACCTAAGTCTTTCTTAAACAATTCTGTCCTTTGAAATCATCCCATACGTGACATTTTTTGTTAATTATGAAAAAGTTATATTGCCAAAGTTCTATTGAATTTCGGAACTTTGCAAATGGCTAACAGTTTAGGTTGGGTTAGTTTAAGCAGTCGATCCTAACAGGGATGTTACTTCGACAGGTTAGAACGCTGGTCCCTCGCAAATTCACCAAATGATTTGAGTACAAATTTGTTAAGGCGACTAATATCAGTCTCACTATGTCTCCTGGTTCGCCGAAGATAAGACAGCCGAGATGTTTCGATCTCCGTTTTGCAAAGGCTGTATATTGGAGAAGAGCCTGGTACTATGTGCCTGAATGTTAACCGACCTGAAATCAAAGTAAAAATATTTAATCATAATTTTTTTAACGATACATACATAAGTCCGGGTCGTTCCGACGTGTTTATTGTCATTCATAAGAACATTCTTTGCATTTATTTTTTGAAGATGTATCTTTTTAAATGTTGGCTGTGGTCACATCTCAGATGGTCTATACATTGAGTTCAATTTTCGATGACTCGTTCGAGCATTTCGACTGGCATCTGGCGAATGACACTCGTGATGTTTTACTCCAAGGCCTGAATGGAAGCTGGATTGTTCGCTTAGACTTTAGACTTTACATATTCCCACGGGAAAAAGTCTAACGCTGTGATATCACACAAAACGTGCAGTTATCTGCTCACCGAAGTGTGCTCTCAATAAATCCATTGATTTTGATTGATGCGATGTGCCGCCGAGATCACGATGTGATCGCCATTGACGGTTACGTCCTCATCGCCATAATTTTTGAAGCAATAAGGATCGCTGATTCCAGCAGCCCACAAGCCACAGCCAACCGTTTTTTTTTCTGGATGAAATGTCAGCTCAGGTTACTCTTCGTTCCAAAAACATTATTCCTCAGACCTCTTAAGTCATGTTTTCATTTCTTTAAAAAACGATCCCCTTCCTTCTTATTTCAAATTTATTCTCCTGCGAATTCACAATTTATCGCTCTCCATATTCTAAAGTCCCCTCCAGCGAGTTTCTCAATTCAACTCACAAAACATCCCTTTTTTCAATATATCTATTATTTTATTAATTTTCCACCATTTTTTTTTTGTTTATTTCATAACTACTCTCCAGGTATTGCTATGAGTGCGTCAATAAGGCGACGAACGAACGCAAATGTATCGTCTGCGGTGGCTTGCGGCCCTCACCCGTTGGCAAAATGATCTATTGTGATTTATGTCCGCGCGCTTATCATGCCGACTGCTACATACCGCCGCTGCTGAAAGTGCCACGCGGCAAGTGGTACTGTCACGGTTGCATCACGAAGGCACCGCCGCCGAAGAAGCGCACGAGCAGTAAGCCGCGACGTGATCGTGACTCCTCGAAGCGACGCGATCGTCACAGCAACTCATCGACTTCATCGAATATAGACATACAACAACAGCAACAACAACACCAACATCAACATCAGCAACAGCAACACCAATTACAGCTACAACAACAGGCTGCGGTTCTAGCGCAGGCGCAGGCCATGGCAGCTGCCTCGGCGGAACACCACCTGCACAATTCATCGCAGCTATCGCTGAATTCGTCGCATGACGAGTCGATGACCTCGTTACCGACGCCGCTCAGGTAGGTCGCTCAGGCAGCGCCGCATGTCACGCCTGACGTTACTAACCCGCCTCTGGTATTTGCAGTCCGGCGCATTCGATTGCCTCCACCACATTCGATGATCAGCAGCACAATAACTCCATTGACGCGACGCGTTTTCAGCATCAACAACAACTGCAACAACATCAGCAGCAGCAGCAACAACAACAAATGGTTGGTGGTAATGCTGCCGCTTTGGCAGTGGGTATGCATGTTGGCGCTGGTGTAGGTATGGCCGCACCAACAACCATGCTGTCAGATACTAGCGGTGCAACACCGCTAGTGCACAACAACATACTCGGTGCACATTTGACGAACAACGAGTACGCGACAACAGATGGCTGCAGAGATGGCGCTCCGGCCACAGCAACCACTTTGTTAAATCCCATGACTGGCGGCGTTCTTCCGCTTGCGCCGCCCATTTTCAACAGCGCAACTTCAGGTGGCTATGCGACGCCACCATCATCACAGCTGCCACAAACTCCACACGCGCCACTATCAGCCAGTAGCGCGTTGCTGCCACACGCGACGCCATCCACCCTGCCAACAGTAAGTAGCGCCGTTGGAGGCGCATCCACAGTGCCCGTCAACTACATGGCGCTGACCGCCAGCCAGCAGCAGCACCTCGCACAGCTGCAAATGAACAGTAATGGTGGCGTGCAGTTGCCACCGCCATCGTCACCCTACAATGCAGCCGCGCAATCGCCGCTGCCGCCACCCACCCTACTGCCGCCCACAAGCGCTCTGAGCACATCGCCACAACCAGCCACAACACTACCGCTCATAATGCCGCCAACCGGCATGGGTCAACAACAACAACAACAGCCTCAATTGTCGCCGCTGCTACAATCATCGATTTTGTCGCCACAACACCACAGCAGCAATCATGCGCCGACGGCCGCCAACATGCACTCGCCGCGCGCCAGCACGCCAACACAACACTCACCGCAAACGGTTGGACACCACTCGCAGTCGCAATCGCCGGCCGCTCATCAGTTTGGCGGCCTCTCGCCGATGACATCGTCGCCAATGAGCCAATGCGGTACACCACAACCACCACCGCCGCCGCCACTGAATATCCATGCGGTGCAGGAGGCGAAAGAGAAGCTGAAGCAGGAGAAGAAGGAGAAGCACGCCACCAAGAAGCTGATGAAGGAGTTGGCCATATGCAAAACACTGCTTGGCGAAATGGAGGTGAGTGTATGGTGGTAGTGTCTGGCCGATGAGCTATGTTCTAATTATACCGTTACTTTGCAGTTGCACGAAGATTCGTGGCCATTCTTGCTGCCAGTGAATACCAAACAATTTCCGACCTATCGTAAGATTATTAAAAATCCCATGGACTTGTCCACAATCAAGAAACGCTTACAGGACTTGACGTGAGTGCACCTCTTTGGTGTTTTAATATTATTTTGTTGTTGCTTTTGCTTTTGGTTTTCCTTTATTTCTATTTATTTGTTTTTGAAAGTTATTACTTTTATTTACCCTGAACAAGAGCTATTAAGTTTGCTGTTGTAATTGTAACTAATTTTCTCAACTTCACTCTCCTAACAGCTACAAAAGTCGCGAAGACTTCTGCGTCGACGTCCGTCAAATATTCGACAACTGTGAAATGTTCAATGAGGATGACTCGCCGGTCGGCAAGGCGGGTCACGGCATGCGCAAATTTTTCGAGCTGCGCTGGGCTGAGTTGACCGACAAGCACTCATGATATCAAATGCATCACCACCTCAAGTATTCTAGTGATTAAGTGAACAAAAAGCTGCAGAAGAGAGAAGCAAAAATTAAATCCAAATTCAAAAAATGCGGAGCAGTTAAATTTAGAAGAGAGTAAATGTTAGTAGAAGGCAGAAAAAATCATATGAAAAACTAAAATTTTAATTATTCCAAAAAATACAAATAAATTCAAAATTTATTAAAAAAAAAAAAAACAGTAAAAAAGCAATTTTAAGTGAAATAATATGAAACTTTCGGCACACAACAAAAACAACCATTCAGGCTAAGCATATTACATAATTATCAACGATTGCAAGAACAAGTGTGGCAACAATCTGCGGCACTGAAACAAGCGCGAAGCAGTCACAACACAATAAGGAAGGCAAAAGCAAAATAAGCAAGAAGAAGAAACACTAACAGTGATGTGGTATTTATAAATATACATATACATACATACATATATATATATATATATATAGTAACTTGCATGCATATGTAGTATATAGTGCATATGCATAGTCGGTTAGTTAAGAGAAATGTTGATAATAACTAATGTATTATTTTCAAAACAAAAGAAACTCAAAAAACAAAAACAAAGAAATTGTAACGAAATATATCAGCAATCATGTAAAAGGCTAAAAGAAAGCAAAAAAAGATATGCATAAAAGAAATTAATTTTAAATTAAACATTTTGTGTAGACAAAGGCGAGTGTAGATAGTGGTTAATAGTGTGGGCCAAAAGTATGTGTACAAGTACTTATGTGGAAAATGTTTTATATTTTTTTTTTGTTTTCGAGAGGCAGAATATTTGTGGTCTTAGTAAAAGCTAAAATTATTCATTTTAATTTATTATATTTATTTTTTTATGCTTTTAAATGAAATATTTTTACTTTTTTATTTATTTTATTTTTATATTAAATAAATTTTTAATTTTTTTGGACAG
Source organism: Bactrocera zonata (assembly GCA_037783105.1). Classification (NCBI taxonomy): domain Eukaryota; kingdom Metazoa; phylum Arthropoda; class Insecta; order Diptera; family Tephritidae; genus Bactrocera; species Bactrocera zonata. The sequence continues at coordinate 737,018 of JBAWJQ010000165.1, read as the reverse complement.
AAAATGAAAGAAACAATTAAAAAAAAATTAAAAATTACAAAAATAAATTAAATATTTTTGTTTTTAAATGTAATATTTTAACAATTTTTTTTTTTATTTTGAATTTGGTTTAAAATTTAATTTTTAATGTTTTTCGAGAGTAAATAATAGTAAAATAAATAAATTGAAAACAAAAAAGTGGAAAATGTTTTTTTTTTTCATTTTTTTTTTGTTTTTGAGAGGCAGAATATTTGTGGTCTTAGTAAAAGCCAAAATAATTCATTTTAATTTATTATATTTATTTTTTTTTTATGTTTTTAAGTGAAATATATTTACTTTTTTATTTTTTTTTTAATTTTTTTATATTTTTTTTTCTAATTTTTTAAATAAATTATAATTTTAATATTTTTGGACAGAAAATGAAAGTAAAACAATTTAAATAAAAAAAATTAAAAATTACAAAAATAAATTAAATATTTTTTTTTTATGTAATATTGTAACTATTTTTTTTTTATTTTGAATTTTGGTTTAAAATTTAATTTAAATGTTTTTGGAGAGTAAATAATAGTAAAATAAATAAATTGAAAACAAAATGGAGTTTTTTAACTAATATTTATTTAATTAAAATTAAAAAATTTTGTTTTCAAATTTATTTGGAAATTTCTAATTACATTTTATTTTTTTTGGACAGAAAATAACAATAAACAAATAAATTACAAAAAAAATACAAAAGAATTAGAAGCTTTTGCTTTTAAATGAAATGCTTTAACTCTTTATTTTATTTTTTATTTTTAAATTTTATTTATTATTTTTTTATTTAAATTTTTTTATTTAAATTTTTTTTTATTTAGTTTAAAATTTTAAATTTATTTGGAAATTTTTGAATTAAATTTTAATTTTTTAATTCTCTTTTGTACATTAAAGAGCAAAAAAAAAACAAATAAATAAATAAAAAAAAATTAAAATTACAAAAAAAAAATTACAATTGCTTGCTTTTAAATGAATTGTTTCAACAATTTTGAAAATTGGAAATTTCTTAATTAAATATCAATTTCTTAATTTTCTGTGACAGTAAGTAACAGTAGATATAAAATAAATAATAAAAAAATAAAATAAAAATTACAAAAGATTAAAATTTAAATTTAAAAACAAAAAATAAAAATATTTGTTTTTAAATGAAATGTTTTAACTATTATATTTTAATACGTTTTATGTAATTTTTGTCTTAAAGTTTTTAATTTATTTGGAAATTTTGCAATTAAATTCTAATTTTTTTAATTTTTGTGACTAATTTTTTTAAATCTATATAGTTTTATTATGAATTATTAGCTTTTCTTAACTATAAAAATTTTATTAATATTTTTTTATTTTAATTTTTATTCAAAACAATATTAAAGAAAGTTTCATTTAATATTTGTATTAAATAAATTTAAAAGTAAATAAAAAATAGTAAAAATTGAAGCAAAATTAAATTGTTTTTGGAAAATTTAACTTTTTTTTCAATTTAAATTGTTATATAATTTTTTCATAGTCCAAAAAAGGTAATATTCCATTTAAAAACATTTTCATTTTTTACTTTGTTTTATATAATTTTTTCTTTATAGTTTTCTTTGTTTATTTATTTTTTATTTTTGTCAAAAATCGCTTTGGCCCCACAAATTTTAGTCTGACATACATATGAACATTTTTTTTTATTTAATTTTTTTTTTAATTTAATTTCTTTTATTTAATTTTTTTTATTCAGTTTTCTGTTAGTAACTGTAACACTCAAACCAATGCATACATGCATTGACATAAACGCGCACACACGCTTCTTCCTCACAAATTGAGCGTTTTAGTTTGGTAATTATTTCATAAAAGTATTCCATTAACGCCAGCGCTGCGGCCACATGCTTTGTTGGTAGCCACGCGCAATTATTATTTTTTTAACTTTTATACACACACACACACACAAACGAACACTACTCACAAACACACACCGTTGGTGGGCGAACACTTGTACATATTGAGACAAAGAAAAATGCATAAAAGTAAGAATTAAAGCAGCTTTCCATTAAAGTAAAGTAAATTAACGCATACATACATACATATTTATATATATATACAATTTACTGCATGTATACAATATACACCCAACGAAAAGAAATAAAATTGCATAAAAAATAATATTTAAAATATATATACATACATACATACATATACATATATAAATGAGCTAGTTTTAGTTGACATTAGTAGCGAATACTTTTAAGCGTATATGAGTAAATATAAAACACAAAAACAAAAAACAAAAATTATTAATTTTAATAATAAATGAAAAATGTGAAAGGAGAAAATTGTAGAAACGAAATATAATTTAAACAAAAACAAAAACAACTAAAAGTATTTTCCAAATAGACAACAGTGCTGCATGAAGCAAATAAATAAACAACAACAAACAATGAAAAATAATTTAAAGTAAACGAAAAATTATTGAAAATAATATAAAATTTATGCAAACACAATACACGACACTTGAGTATTTTTTAAAATTAAAATTAAATTTAATTAGTTTAAAAAGCCACTTTTATTAAAAAAAAATAAAAATAAAAAACAAAACTCTAACACGTAAGCCATGCAAAAACAGTAGTAAAAAAATTAAAGCAAAACAAAAACACAAAATAAAAAATCGTAAAACGTCAAAAGAAAACAAACAAAAAGAAGAAGCAGCATAAAGAACGTACAAAAGCTAAGGCAAACTTTTTACGCTACAAAACCAACCCCAAACCCCCAAACACACACGCATACACACACATAAAAAAATTCACATATAGTCACCACTACCACACACATACACACGCACATCACTCATACATACACATGTACCACCAGCAGCATTACCGGCAACTCAATTCGCTTGCGAAAATACCGTTAAACCGTTAGCACACACACTTAGCAAGCTTAGCAATTTGACTAACACACACACACAAGAACAACAACAACAACAAATAAAAAACTACAGTATTTTTATGAATTTTTTACTTTTATTTTACTTCTCTGCTTTTTATTTAAAGAAAAAGAAGAAGAAATACAACAACAACAACAACAACTAACATAACAAATGATAATAATTTAAGTGAAATTAAATAAAGAAAACTCTAAAGTAAAATAAGTGAAAACCCGCAACGCGTTCAATACAACTGATTAATACTTGTGGCACCACGACCTTGCTTCGCAGCGAGAGCAAGAGCGAAAAGAGCAAAAGCGTGAAAATTGTAAGAAAATTTGTGTGAATTTTCATTTTCTTAGCATTAATATTTTCAATGTTTATCATATACATATATATATAAATATTATATATATATATTTAGAGCGCGTGTATGTGTGACAAACATGCACACACACTCACACACACACAAACATGAAAGTGAAAATATTTAAATTTTGTATGTATGTTATTATTATAATACTAATTTTGTACTTAGTTTTGTAATTTTTTGTCACTAAGTATTAGTTAAGTTGCAATCCTAATTTGTGTAAGTTCAGAAGTAAATAATTAAGCTATAATAAAACATAAATTAATTGAAATATACATAATTAATGGCAGTTTTTTTTTAATATTGGCTTTTCGTATGGTCACCTTTTTTCATTCTGAAATCGTTTCCGATGATGACTCTTGCTATTGGAAGAATCATGTATTTTTGTTGTTTTCGTTTTTTAAACTTTTCACTTTATAAGACTTTTCGGCTATACTGCTGAACAAAGACGTCAACTGCATTTTGCTAATAGGACTTCTTCTTCTTATAGCCGAGGGAACAACAGCGCGAAAATCGGTTTTCCTTTTCGTTGTTTGGCGTCAATTGGAGATTCCCAGTGTAGCCTGATCCTTCTCCACCTAGTCTTTTCAACGGAGTGGAGGTCTTCGTCTTCCTCTGCTTACTCCAGCGGCTACTGCGTCGAATATTTCAGATATGGAGTGTTTTCGTCCATTCGGACGACGTCAACCAGCCAGCCAGCGTAGCCGCAGTGTCTTAATTCGCTAAAGTACTATATGTCAAGTTCGTCGTATATCCCGTACGGCTCATCGTCCCATCGACAGCGGTGTTCGTCGTTGCCACACATCTATTGCAGAACCTTTTTCTCGAACACTCGTAACGTCGACTCATCAGTTGTTGTCATCGTAGGTGCCTCTGCACTATATAGCAGGACGGGGATGATATGTGAATTATAGAATTTGGTCTTTGTTCCTCCAGAGAGGACTTCATTTCTCAAATGTCTGCTCAGTCCGGAGTATCACTTGTTGCTAAGAGTTGATCTGCGTTGGATTTTGAGGCTGACATTATTCTTGGTGTTTATACTGGTTCCCAAATTTACGAAACTATCTACAACTTCGAAGTTATGACTGTCAACAGTGGTTTTAGATGGGCCTCGAACCCTACCAAGGTGGTAGTGTGTCCATGCCATCCTGCCGATTGGTACTGAAAATGTTTACTCAGTTTTCAGGGCGCTGATCAACGCATTGTATTGATCCGTTGGAGCACCGTAGAATTAAACTGTTTGACAGTAGGATCCTACGTAAAACACTCTACATTGTTGTTGTCAACAGTGACTTGGGAGCGAAGTCGCGAATGGGACGACCGTTTGTTTGATGACAAGAGATATTTCGTCTTGCCTCGTTCACTGCCAGACCCATTTGCTTTGCTTCCTTATCTAGTCTGTAGAAAGCAGAACTAACGGCGCAGTTGTTGAGGCCAATGATATCAATATCATCAGCATACGCCAACAGCTGTACACTCTTATAGAAGATTTTACTTTCTCTATTTAAATCTGCAGCTCGTATTATTTTCTCCAAGACTAGACTGAAAAAGTCGCACGATAAGCAGTCGCCTTGTCTGAAGTCTCACTTGGTATCGAACGGCTCGGAGAGATTCTTACCAGTCCTGACGGAGCTTATGGTGCAATGTAGCACCAGCCTTTTCCAAGAATTGGTCTAGTCGATAGCAGATTTTCCAGGTTTAAAGCCACACTGATAAGGTCCAATCAGTTTATTGGCGGTGGACTTCAGTCTACCGCACACTACGATCGATAGAACCTTAAACACGATGTTGAGGAGGCTTATCCCACGTTAGTTGGCGCAGATTGTGGGAATCCCCTTTTTGTGGAATGGGCAGAGTACACTTAAATTCCAATCGTCGGGCATGCTTTCGTTCGGCCATATTCTATGAAGCAGCTGATGCATGCTCCTAATCAGTTCTTCGCCGTCGTGTTTGAATAGCTCGGTCGGCAATACATCGACCCACGCCGTTTGTTGTTCTTCAGACGGGTGATTGCTAATTGAACTTCTTCTTAGTCGGGCAATGGAACGTCTGATCCATCGTCATCGATTGGGGAATCGAGTTTCTCATCTGCAGATGTTACACTTTCACTGCCATCCAGCAGGCTGGATCACCATTTGGGTACTACCAGAGTACGAGGTGTGTTCAAAAAGTATCGCGAATCGTAACTGACAGTTTTCTTCGATTGCAGGGGCGTGGTGCATCATGAGTTCTTGCCACAGGGAAGAGCGATCAATAAGGAATATTACCTGCAAGTTATGCGCAATTTGAGCGAAGCAATCCGCCAAAAACGCCCGGATTTGTGGAAGAACAAAAATTGGCTTTTGCACCACGATAACGCCTCTGTTCACACACATCGTTGCTTGTGCGCGACTTTTTGGCCAAAAACAACACACTAATGATGCCGCAGCCACCGTATTCCCCAGATCTGGCCCCCTGTGACTTTTTCTTGTTCCCTAAACTGAAGAGGCCCATGAAAGGACGACGTTACGCTTCTCTTGACGAGATAAAGACGGCATCGAAGGAAGAGCTGAAGAAGATAAAAAAAAAATGATTTTTTGAAGTGCTTCGAAGATTGGAAAAACAGTTGGCACAAGTGTATAATATCTCATGGGGATTACTTTGAAGGGAACAAAATAGATATTCATGAATAAATAAATAATTTTTGAAAAAACACAAAATTCGCGATACTTTTTGAACACACCTCGTATGTTCCGGTTTTGATAACTTTTTTCCTTTTTAAGTTCTTCAAACTCACGCAATTCCCCCTCTTTCATATGCGTCTCGCTTCCCTTTTCAACTTTCCGTATTTATCCCAACTCGCTCGTGTTACCAGATAGGCTGTCCGTTTACTTTACGAAACCAATCGTTTCGCTTGGAGCTGTACGTAAAGAGTTTGAAATGCCGTACCACAGTTCTCTTATGCCGAGTTGCCGATGACTGCTCTCAGAGAGCAGGAGCGCAAGTCAAGTAGGAAACCGTTTCGCTGTCGGTTGTTGTAGTAACTTCTCGACGTCGTACCTTCCCTATATTTTTTGACGGGCGTGCTTTGCTGTACAGAGGCGGGCGCATGTCTTCTCTACAATGAGATAGTGGTCCGAGGTCCTTGAGATGTACGCATGTTAAGGACACTGGATACATGTATTTCTATCATTGATGTGGTTTAAAACTTTTCGATCCGGAAACAGCCAAGTAGCTTGATGAGAGATTTCGCCATGGCAGCTGAATTTTCCAACTGTTGGACCAAAGATGCATTATTTGCACTCCCTGGCCAAGCACAATTTTTACATCATGCGGGGGCAGTTGTCATAAGCGAGTTCCAGCCGCTCATAAAGGCATGTCTGGTCATATCGTCCTTTTCTTCCGTTGGGGTTTTTCTTATCTCCGCGAATTATACTTGTTTTGACAGACAATGTTTCTTTTTTTTTTTTGGATTACCTGAAGTGGACTTCAATCTGGTGAACCAATTTAACTGCTTATTCAACCATTGCTATGAAAGCATATCTTATCACTGACTCCCCGACAAAAGACTTAAGACACGAACTCGTAGCAATTATTCCTTATTTTTTTTATTTTTTTCTGGCGAAATCAGTCAGTTATATGGTTTCATAAATATACTATACACATAGTTTTTTTTTATTTAAACATTACTTTTTAATAAATTTTAAAATAGTTTTTAATCATTTCAGCAGACATGGCTGGCGACGGAGCAGAATTCTCTGTGCGTCTGGTCAATATATGGAATTTCTCTTCGCAAATGCGCGAGCATGACAATAAAAAATAAAGTCTAAACAAAAATGAAAGAAGAAGTTTCATTAAAATTGAACAAACACCAAATTCATAAAATTTTTCAAATTACCACCGGAAATGCTACAATTTAACCGCGTTTGCATGTTGCCCATAAGCAGCTTCCTCACGGCGAAGCTTAAAAACAGAAATAGAAAAGTTTTCTCTTGAAAATTGTAACACAAAAGTATCCGGAAATTGGAAATAAAACGCAAATATTTGATTTTTGACATTGATTTTTGAGCGGCTTTAGCGAGTTTATTTTGATTTCGGCTCGTTTTTTCCCTCTTTTTCGATCATTTCTGACTTTTTTGCATGGCAAACGCGTAAACCCATATCTCATCGGCAGTTATAATGCTCTCCATGAATGTGAGATCGGAATTCCCACGATCAATTATGTCCAAAGAGGCTTGTTTACAGTATTATTTTTGAAAAAAATTCAGCTTTATCGTGATGAATCGAGGATGAATGCGTTTCCTACCCAAAATATCCACCAGAATCATTCGAAAGGACTCACGATAAACGTTGAGCTCTCTTGCTATCTCTCTAACATTTGCTTAACGATATACATATGTATATTATATTATTAAATTTTTTTATTATATTCATCAATTGAAGAGGTTGAAGGTTGTCCGAAACGAGGCATGTCTTCAATGAGTCTTTGAATGTTTTGTACCACTCGCAGGCTTCTGTTTTTGATAAAACTGAATCAACGTAAGCCGTTTTGAACTTTAGCAACGATTCCGCACACGAAATTTGGTTAGAAATGCAATATTTGAAACAAGTATAAAAATATATGTATATTTATAACTAAGTACTAAAAACCTATATTAAATGCATATTTATGTAATAATACAAACCTTACTCCATTATATATTTCAAAATATTTTATGGAATCAACACGAAATAGGTAAATTTGTACATAAATAAATATGCTTTGATACCAAATATATATGTATATACCGATTATCTGCAAATTGTATGCAGCGTGTTTGCGCTTAGTAAATAAGCGAATCTGTAAGCGTGCATTCCTTAACATTGGAATTATCATTATTTTTCTCAATTAACACTGAAATTCTATTTTTGAGTCCCATGATGAAAAACTATGGTAAAACTGTGGTGAAACTCGCTTATAATTTTTCTGTGGTGAAACTCCTTCGTCTCTGCCGAATACCCCTGCGAAAAGTTACGATATCTAAAAAACGTGAATCTTCTCTGTGATAAACGTTCTCTGATATACGTTCTCCGCATTAAGATTCTCGCTGGATTGTCCCAAAACACAGGGTGATTTATTATATAGTATTTTAGCAAAGTCACAAACTATAAGCCAAGCCACAGACACAGTAGATATGAAAAATAAGCTATAAAACACAGATAAAAACACAGGGGGTTTAAAAAACATTAAAATCAGCAAAAAAACTATACACCGATTATTAAAAAAAAAACAATGCGAAAAAATAAATCGGTTTTACTAAATATTTTCGCTTTGTGAGTTTTTAGTGACTTTGTAAAATTTACTGCGCTCGCTTAGCATGTTGAACAAAGGCTATGCGTAACTCCAAAAATTAATGAAAATTTGATATAGGGTTACATACATACATACTTATATTAAAGTGATCATAATGGCAAGACTAATTCATTTTCAGTATCCCTCCATTCAAGCGATAACTTGAATATTCATGGAGATATGTTGAATGAATCTGCTACATAGTTCAGACTGTTAAAGGATAATGTCTTCGGAAGTAACTTAAATCGGATTATGACTAGGTTTACAATTTTTAGCTGAAACTGTTATATTTTTGTTATGAACAGCCGGTAAATAGTTGAGGAAGTATTCGTTGAGGAGTAAACGTGTGTCTTATAAATTCATTCCATACCATCCCAAAAAAACTTGCCAAAAACGGGTAGAGTTGTGTTCACGTACCAAATAACGGTATGGTCAGTTCTAACTAAAGTGCGATAAATATTTCAAAAAACAGCCTAAAGTGTAAAATGGAGCGAATGATAAAGAATAATCCATTCCATTTAAAGAAAAAGCTTATAAACTCAAAATTTAATGGAGAATGTTTATTGTCATTTGAAAGAACATTCTTCGGCCTTTATTTTTTGAAGATTTTCTCTTTCAATTGTTGGCCGCGGCTTCGTTTCAGTTGGTTCATCCATTGAGTCTAATTTTCAATGACTCGTTGGAACATTTCGATGGATAACTAGCGAATGACACGCGTGATGTTTTGATCCAAGGTCTGAATCGAAGCGGGATTGTACACAAAGACTTTAGATTTTACATATCTAAGGTCTAACGGTGTGATATCACACAATCTTGGTGGCCAATCGATTTGCGTCCAAAATTATCCGCTCGCCGAAGTGTTCTGTCAATAAATCCATTGATTGATGCGGTGTGTAGGAAGTGACGCCGTCATGTTGAAACCAAATGTCGCCGAGATCACGAGCTTCAATTCAGGCATGAAATAGTCGGCCATCAATGCGCGATAAGGGTCACCACTGACGGTTACGTTCTCACCACCATCATTTTTAGAAGAAATCTCCCGATGCAATGCACTTATGCCAACGGATTTTCCAAACTTCGAAACACTGGTTGTAGTCACTTTCCGGGAGGGCCTTCAGTTCCGTCTTCGCTGTGGCTTGAATCTCCTCTATCGTACAAAAACGGTGTCCCCGGAGCGGTCTTTTGAGCTTGGTGAACAGCCAGAAGTCGCACGGCGCCAGATCAGGTGAATACGGTGGTTGCGGAACGATATGGGTTGGGTTTTTGGCGAAATAATCACGAATTACGAGGGCAGTATGGGATGGTGCATTATCGTGGTGTAAAAACCAAGAATTGTCTTTCCACAATTCCGGCCTTTTTAGGCGGATAGCGTTACGCAAACGACGCATAACGTTCAAATAATATTCCTTGTTGACTGTTTAACCGGTTGGAGGGAATTCATATTGCACAACACCACGATAATCGAAGAAAACAGTCAATATGACCTTGATTTTTGAGCGACTTTGGCGCGATTTTTTTGGTCTCGGCTCACTTTTGGCACGATATTCGCTCGATTGATCGGTTGTTTCGGGGTCGTAAGCATAGATCCAAGTCTCATCGCCAGTTATAATGCATTTCATGACACCCTGGTAGTCGGAAAACATCGTCTCACACACTTCAACGCCACGCCTTTTTTCCAAAAAAATTCAATGTTTTCGGTACCAGTCGAGATTCGACGCGCTTGAGACCCAAAACATCCTTCAAAATGGTATTGGCTGAGCCTTTCGATATGCCAACTTCATCAGCAAGGTTTTTAATTGTTAATCGACGGTTTTTCAATACCAAATCTTTGATTTGTTGAACGTGAGCTTCGTCGGTTGAGGTTAATGGTCGCCCTGGACGCTTTTCGTCTTCGACACGTTCACGGCCGGCTTGGAACTCACTATACCACTTGTAAATATTTTTTTTTAGACATATCCTCATCACCAAAGGCTTTCTGCACCATCCTCAACGTATCCGCAGCAGAAAATTGATTCCGTAAACAAAATTTAATGCAAATTCTTTGCTCAACAAATTTCGACATCGCAAAAAACGAAAAACTCACTTTTAGCAGCTCACAAAACGACACGTATCTCAAACACTAATGAATATTTTGTCATGAAATTTGACATAAATGTGACTGACAGTGCTACCAACCTAAAAAAAAACCGGAAGGGACTCGGATTTTTATCCGACCAAGGATTGGAAACTCGGCAGCATTCTTCCATATTAATTCAGGAAAATTTTTACACTGCTACAACAACAACAGCAAGAACAAGAGCAACAACAACTGTAGATCAGCAGGCTATGCCTCGTCACACTGCTGTTGCAACCAGCAAATTGTTGCATGATACATATTTTTAACAACAAGCGTATAGCAAAATGTTTAACTCCTTTTTTAATGAGTGAAAATTACACGACAATCGCACGTAACGGCCTATACAACAACAACGGTAATGAGTATTGGACTAGTGATTATCGATTTCACTCGGTTTTGGGCGTTTTTGGGCCGTCGAAAGCGCATTGAAAACTCACCGCAAATGTCAATATGACATTCAATAAAAGATGACAGTCTACATTTTTACGGTTACGCTGAACTGCACAAACAACAACAACAACAAAGCAGTAATTGGCAACAAAGCAGCGCCCAATGCAAATTAAAGAGATGAGCATTTATTTTTATTCTGCTGCACTTATGCCCATATGCCTTCGTTTATATACATACAGATATATAGTATATACTTATATACATATGCACGCACTGTGGGCAACATGTGATTATGTTGTACGCTTTGCTGGTTATTGCAAATTGCTGCGCATTGACAGGTTTTGCCGCTCACCAATCTTCCATTGCCACAATTTGCTGGCGATTGATGTTGCCACTGCCACAAATGCAATTACCGCTGCATGCGGATTTGTGCAAATAGTTGCAATTGCTGCTGTTGGCCGTCATATAATTTCAGCAATCACTCGGCCGCGCCAATTCAGTCAATTGAGCCGAAGCCGCCGATGCCGCCAATTCGTCCAATCAGCAAAAACGAATCGAATCGCATTTTAATGGTGCAATAATTTGCAAGCGCTCGCTTATACGCCGCTGGCTGTCGATCGCAATTGTCCGGGTAGTTGTGGCAGCCACACCAAAACAGCTGTTGCCGGTGGCCGCGCCATTTGTTTGATTGATTGACTGCATGAGTGGCTCTGTGCCTGTTGGCTGCCGTTGGCTTGGCGCATAAATGCGATTTTGATTGGTATTTGCGCTATTGATGCGATAATTGCTGGTTGTTGCAAGTTGTTTGTTGTTTGTTGTTTTTGTTAATCATTTAATTTTTGTGTCTTTACTCAATTTTCATAATTTCGAAAATTATTGTTAATCATTTTAAACAAATTTTTTGTTATTAATGTCAATTGCTGGAAGTGATCTTTTAAATAGGACTGTTGCTCTCTTTCTCTTGCGAGAGTAAGATAAAGAAGATGAAGAAGAGGCTCAATTTTCGCATGTTTAGAAATTGAGACCGTATTCCCTTACAAGGCGTCAATCCTCTAGAACCTATTTGTGCAGACAAGCGACTGCACATAACCCCATAGAAAATATTTTAGCGGTGTTAAATAACACGATTTAAGAGGACGCCCTACAAGCCCATGTCGTGAGATAATTGCACATCAGAAGTTTCCTTCAATAAATTGGTCGACAAAACTCGTCCGCATCATCATCCTTCAATTCAGCTGCAAAAAAGCCATTAATACTAGCTCGATAGCACTCTCCATTGACTGTATCATTGTGACGGACTTCATTTCTGCAGAAATATGGAGAACATACATTGACTTATTATGGATGTAAAGGAGAACATCAACGTCAGCCTCGAATTCCAACGCAGAATAACTCCTCCCAAGAGGTGCTTCGAGCTGAGTTGGCAATTGAGAAGTAAAGTCCGCTCCCGACGAACAAAGACCAAACTCTATAAGTCGCTCATCATCCCGGTCCTGCTATATTGTGCAGAGCCATGAACGATGACAACATCTGATGAGTCGGCGTTACGAGTTTTCGAGAGAAAGGTTCTGGGGTTTTGGTCCTTTGCGCATTGGTAAAGGCGAATACCACAGTCGATGGAACGATGAGCTGTACGAGATATACGGCGACATTGACATATGTATTTAAGAAAAATCGACTACGTTGGCTACGTCATGTCGTCCGTCCGAATGGATGAAAACTCTCCAGCTCTGAGAGTATTCGACGCAGTGCCCGTCGGGAAAAGCAGAGGAAGAGGAAGACCTGCACTCCGTTGAAGTGATGAGATGAAGAGGGACCTGGCTACCTTTTGAAATCTCCAATGGGCGACAAACAGCGAAAAGGAAGAACGACTGGCGCGCTGTTGTAAACTCGGCTTTAACCGAGCATCTCATACAACTAAAAGTGAACTTCATCGCTGTACAAAGTTTTCTTGTCAAAATCGGTATCGATGGCCATCTCGGTTCGATGCACTTACTGCGTATTAACCAGTAGAGTGAATGTAGTGCAAACCCGATCCATGGACGTTGGGAATACCTTCCGCTGATACTGCAACATTAACTATTTCGAGACCTATTTTAAAATTTCAATATTAAAATTCATTGTATGTATATATGTAGTTTCATCTGTTTAAAGGGAACACATATTCGGTTTGAGCTACCTAGTCATGAAAGTTCTTGGTTGACTTAATCTGGGACGGAGTTAACATACAAATAAAAAACTCATTGCCAGATATAAATACATGTATGAAACTTTGAACTTGTTCAAAGGAGTATGTGAAGAATATGTCTTCAAACTACTAGAAAGCTGTTGTTATAATTTTGAACTACTTATCCATTTCGTATCTGTAAAGACTTTTAAACAGAAGTGGCAGCCATCAAAGCAGAAGCAGATGTACTTCTCCGAAGTGCGGACTCTTTTGGGGGACATCTCCTCCAAAGGTAGTCAAGGAGTGCATGACCTCACTGGCAGTATCATCAAGCTACTTCCATATTAACCCCAGGCAAGAAGTCTGGTCACAACATAATCGTCGGAAACTATAAAGCCGATGAGCCGATGAGAAAAGCCTTTCTTATCCCAATTGGATAAGGATTAACCTGTCTTCGAGCATTTGGGATCCACAGGTCTCGCGTGAGCTTAGCAAACATTAGTTGTAGACTTACGAAGCCTACTGGCCAAGATTGAAACGTAAAAGGTCCTGAACATCTAGCTCTTAGCAATGTCCAAATAGCTGTAATTTTAGGTGTTCTAACTGGACACTGGTCTATTGACACTTACGCTGTGAGGCCAAAGTCTTTGATGTCGAAGAGGAAGATGAGGAGATGAGATGGCTTCAATTGCTGCTGTGTTATTGAAATCAATGTTAAAAAAGACTGCGCTATGAAAAAGTAGAACCATAGCTATTCTTTTTCTTCTTGAAAATCATTTGTAGTTTTGATGGTCTGAGGTTGGAGTTAATAGACAGTTACACGTGAAGAGAGCTGCCAGCGCGATTTTCAAGCAATGAAAGCATCACGGAAGGCATACTCCGCAATAGCCTTCGGAGCTGAGGTGCATGCTGCTTGGATCCTCTTTGTCGTCTCAAAATGCGTGCCTTTCATCGGCTTTTTCAGGCAAGGAAACAACAAAGACCGGAGGGAAGTCTGGGCTGTGGGGCGGCTGGGGGGGGGTGTTGGGATGCTGGCCTTGATTAGCTAGCTGTTCACAAGAAAGGCGGTGTTAGCCGGGGCGATGTCGCGGTGCAATTTCCAATCGGCTACGATGTCTTGTCGAACCAGATCGACGAGTCCTTTGAGTGTCTTGAGTACTTCCACGTAAAACTTGGCGTTGATGGTTTGTCCGGGAGGAACAAATTCATAGTGGACGATGCCTTTGCTGCCAAAAATGATAATGAGCATCGTTTTCCCTTTAGATTTGTTCATTTATCAGCGATCTCTCCCTGACCCTCCAAAAAGCTAGGAACACCCTCTACGCAATCCAGTCGGTGCGTGCACGCTCCGAAGTATATTCGCGGCGGAAGAATATCAGTCCTATTACTTTCCGGACGAACCCTGTACATAGATGTTATGGCTATTTTAGTAAAACCAGATAGAGCTTTAATTTAAGTTGTGGTGAAGTATTCGTTATACGGGATACTTTGTCTAGTCCTCTACGACGAGTTTCAGTTAATGCTAAACATATGCATAGGAAGTGTTCCAGCGTCTCTTTCATGCACTTCTGCATGTATCGTCCCTACTAAACTCATCCGGCGCGGATGTGATGTAGGTTGGTCCTTAGGCCAACCACCGTTCTGCACCGCATGAATTATAGCATGTGTGTCTTCCTTCGGTGCTCTTCACTTGATCCTGGCCATCATCCATGTCTTTAAAAAAACGGTTTGATATTTTTCAAAGGTCTAACATTTATTTAAAAGGTTGTTTTATGAAATTTATTTGTGAAAACAATTTCGGACAAATGACCACCACGGCTGAGTTTACCCAATTTTGGAGTACTTTCTCGATGATTTCAGGCCTTATGGCAGCTACAGCAGCTTGAATCTCGTACTTTAGATCTTGAATTGCTTCTGGATGGTTGGCGTAACGTTTGTCTTTAACAGCTCCCCACAGAAAATAGTCCAACGGAGTTAAATCGCAGCTTTTGGGAGGCCAATTCACATCACCTCCTTTGCTGATTATGCGATTTTCGAAGATAGGGCGTAAAAGATTGAGTGTAGCGTTTTCTGTATGGCACGTAGGGCCGTCCTGTGCCCCAAATGCGACAATTCTGCTTGTTAACGTAACCATCGAGGTGGAAATGAGCCTCGTCCGAAAAGATGATTTTTCGGTAAAATTGACCATCCTCGGTTTTTTTTTTCAATATTTCCCAGTTTTCTTCTAGTGAATAGCGACCCATTTCGTAAATTCTACACTTTTTACTGAATATCTGTCACTTTTCGAATGGTATTTGACGTTTCCAATGTCGAAATATAGATAATTCAAATTTAAAACGTTAGATGGCCCACCCTTTATATGGCTTTTATTGATTTCCATAATTTCTATACATTAGCTATTTCGTTTCCTGGCATTGCGATTAGGCAATGGCTCGGTGTCTCTGTGAAGTAAATAGCAACGATGACGACGCAGCTTTCAAGATTTTAGCGTGTTTGAATCCAGAAGAGTTCAAGCAACTAACTCCCTGAGTCTATAGGCGGCCGTTACACCTGCCCACAATGTCAACAGTCGCTACTACTTTTTGTCAATTTCGTATTATGTCACAAATAAATAGTTAAATTAAAACAAAAAAATCGAGTTTGCGGAAATACTAAAAGCTCCATATTCTAAATTAATTAAATTGCAATAAATTTCCATTTCTCTTCATATTTATTATGGCTTTATTTTAGCCATTTTTATTGCTCATTAATAAGCCTTAAATTACAATCAGCAAACGAGTTTGACGCTGCGAAATTAAGTTATGCCGGCAATTAAGTGGTTCCAGCGAACGCACCAGCCAAATTTGGGCCAGCCGAGCATTTTTACGTAAAGTCATTTATACGATTTTTCATTTCCTTTCTTTAGCATAAATTGCTGATGATATGTATCTCTGGCAAAACAAAAAAAAAATATAAAAAATGTGATTTATTTGAGACGTTTTTTAAAGAGATCTGGCAAAGTCCTTTGTTATTTTCAGGCGGGTGCTCCCTCTCAGGTAAACGTAAGTGCTATGTGTAGTGGAAGTAAATTTAAAGTGTATATATGTACACAAATGTGTTTATGTATGTACTATATATAAAAAGCGATCGAAAAGAACGCGTCTCATCTGCCATTAATTTCATTTCAACCTCAACATTTCATTTTAACATGCTGATTGTGGCCTTTTCGAGGGACTCAAATGCAATCTCCCGCTGCCGCAACTCAATTGCTATAAAATCATATGTATATGTGTGTGTGTGCATGCACTTATTGGTGTGTTTGTGCTTGAGGTTCCAGGGTCATTTAAATTTTAATTAAGGCAGGCGCAAAGATCGCAGCAGAGACATCAAGCACCACAGCCAGGCAATTGGGTATAGCAGCCTGCCCAATTCGAACCTTTTTTGTATACCTTATGTACTTATATACCTATATAATATATATGTGCATCTATGTACTAGTGCTGTTTGTAGATATGTATATAAAATACCTTCATTATAAGCAAATGAAACTCGTTCGCGCTCAGCTTGTGTTCTACCAGCTCAGAGTGCTTTACATAACTAAATAATATATCTATAGTATATGTATATATATATATATTATATATATAAGTAAAGAATTGGTTGCTGCATCCTCCAGTCTGCCAGCCATCCAGCGTCCCTTTGTGCGCCCCTCCATTTTCCACTGCCACTCCCTTTGGCCATTCAGCAGTCACAGCCGCAGCCGAAGCGCTTCCCTTTGCCATAAATTACGATCATCTTCTTTATTTCTGCTTTGATTGCTTTGTTTGGGATTGCTTTAATAATGTCGGTATGGCGTTTTTTTCAGCGTGGCGCGCAGGTAAACCGATAATTTCTCCATTGGCGACTTACCTGTGCGCACACACACACATACATATGCATACGATTAATAAACGACTCTGTCGGAGCGCTCGTTTGACCGGCTAAATTGCATTGGTAAACTGAGAAGAGAAAAAAGAGACACCCCGCACACCCGCGCTTGCAGCGGCATCGCATACTGATCGAACTTGTTATTGGTATTGGTATTGTTGTTGTTGTTATTTTTTGTTAAAAGTGCCTGCATACGGTTGGTTAATTTGGTCATCTTCCATGATGTTTTGATAATGTCGTGGACTGCCTCCAAAAGCAGGCAATTGCAGCAGTGGACGCTGTAAAACAACAGCAACAATAACAACAACTATAATAGCAGCGACTGCAACATGATCACCATCATCAAGCCATCGTTTGTCGCGTCACGCCACAAGCTGTTCCAATCACATTTGTTGCATTGTTGTTGTGGTGTGTGATTTTTTTTAGATTTTAGTTGTTGTTATTGTTGTTATACCCTGAACGTAATATATTAAGTTTGTCACGATGTTTGTAACACCCAAACGGAAACTCGGAGACCTTATAAAATAAAGGGTTATACATTTCGGGGTTCCCTACTTTTTTAAAGAAAAAACGCTGAAACTTCAATTTTAATGGTCAATGTTTGTTGTCATTCGAAAGAACATTCTCTGGCATTTATTTTTTGAAGACTATCTCTTTCAAATGTTGGCCGCGGCTACGTCTCAGATGGTCCAAACGCTGTTTCTGAATGAAATTACAGCTCTTTAATCTCTTCAAGTTGCTCTTCGACCTTAAGGGGGTATTCTAGTCTAGAAGCATGCATTTCAGGTAATTTTTAAAATGTCGTAAAAAAAGGCAATTAATATTTTTACCATCCATTTTTTATTAGTTATTTATTAATTTTTGAAGAATACAGAAAAAAATTAAAAACTAAAAAAAGTAAAAAATTTCAAAAATTATGAGCTGACGAAGTGGGCACGTGATCATGCCCATGATTTCAACCCTCATAGTTATCTGAAACCAAAAAGAAAAAAAAAAGATTATTAATCTAGAATAATGTCGCAATGGTCGGAACTACGGAAAAGTGGGAAACATTTTTTTTCACAAAATGGCGACTGTCTGATTTTTTTTTTTATCACTTTTTCTGACTATTTCGAGTTTTTAAAAATAATAAAAATAAAAATTTTTTGATGGGGCTAGTTCCAAGCATAAACAAGCCCATAAAGAAGACTCTATAAAAATTTCAAGTAAATCGGTCCAGTAGAACCTGAGAAATCGTGGGCATCGTTCCGAAAAAGTCAGTTTTGAGAAAAATGCGTTTAAAGTTTCGCGTTCCGGCCGAACCAGTTTGAATGGCGGGTCAGAAAAATGCCTATGTCTCCGAAAATAATTCGAATTTTGAAAAAATCCTCATGTACACATATTCTTGAATAGTTAAACTTTGAAAATTTATAAAAAAAATTAGATTTTTTTAAATTTCTAGACCTTAATGTGGAAATTTTGCTTG
Organism: Bactrocera zonata; assembly: GCA_037783105.1. NCBI lineage: Eukaryota > Metazoa > Arthropoda > Insecta > Diptera > Tephritidae > Bactrocera > Bactrocera zonata. The sequence goes on along the minus strand of JBAWJQ010000165.1, from coordinate 718,388 downwards.
TTTACATACCTATTGAGCCAGAAATAGGCCGCATTGCTGAACAAAATTTTAATCAAAAACGCCGGATTTTCTTGGAACTTTTCCAGGGCCCTTAAAGTCAAGCGATGTCGCTTAGGAAGGTCGAGGTCGTTCTATACGTCAGTTCGAGTTGCTGCGAACGACGCCGAATCGACTCTGCACGGTCTTCGTGTACATTCTCAGCTACGGCTGCTATGTTTTCTTCACTGCGTGCTGGACATGGTCTGTTCACTCGACTATTGTCCAATAATGAATGCTGACTCTGAAGTTGGGTGATGGTGTAGCGAACAGAACCCTCATTAGGTCGGTTATGTGGACCATAAGTTGAGCGAAGCGCGTAAAATTCATTCTTTTCCGAACGTCAATTTTCGTAACAAAGTTGAACGACTTGTAAATGTTGTTCAGGCGTAAGTCGCGCTATGATGAAATGCCTAAAAATACTCAATAAAAATTACAAGACAGCTTGACACGACTCACGCGTGATTTGCCAAGAAAATTCTACTCTGGATCCGCGCCTGGTAACCTTTGATATCGGGGAACTATAAGGTATAACTGCCATATAACTCAAGTTTTTGTATTGAAAACGATGGTATTTTAGTTGTCAAGGTGTATTCACAAACTTTGACATATAAAAACTGAGCTATCAATATCAGAATAAACGAATTTTTAAAACCTTTTATGCAATAAAAATTGAACCTGTAAAGGGTATTTTAGCTTCGGTGTAACTGAAGTTAACATTTTTTTCTTATTTTTTAATTTTTTCTGGACACGAAAATCCCGTGCTGTCGCCACCGCAATCCGCTTACAAGCGAATAAATTGAACCGACTACGAGGCGAAAAATGCAGCAGAAATGCCCGTAAGAATAATTATAAATAATATCTAAATGTCTGCGCATGCGCGTATAACAGTGATTTAGAGCTATATCGCTTTGCTGTCATGTGACAACAACAATACCAGCAACAATAATCGAACGGCTGTGGAAATGGTCCATTTGCGCCTGTTATGAGTTTATTCCAAAGTCTAAATTATTTACGCAGCTTAAAGGGTTAACAAAAAACACACACATACACAATGTAACAAACATATACGTATACATATATAATATATATAGAGAGACTTATGCACACCTAAAAGCATATCTAAAGTGCTTGAATTTTTGGGCTTAATGACTTGCTTGCGTGTTGCACTCAAATGCACATGATCACATGTTATATATGTACTTACATATAGGTGGGTGTTTTTAAAAAGAAACTTAAGAATTGCTATTCATTTGATATTATATTATTAGTCTATTCGATAAGGTCACAAATCGCTAACTGCTTTTTATACACACGCCTTTATATACAGATGAGAAGAGCTAAACTATGTTGAGAAGGAAGGCATGACAGTGCCAGATCGCAGGCAGCGGCCCTTTCGTCATTATTAAGAATATTGCAATCTCGGTAGATAACCAAATAAAGCTTTATGCAGCAACTTAGTAAAATTTATGAAAAACCTGATCTTTTTTCACCCCAGTTGCCCAATGTCTCTGAACTTGGAGCATTGGAAGCCATGTAAGATAACCCGTCTCAACCGGCTTAAGGCTGGGCTGATGTTTCAACCTGTCATCAACCTCCACGTATGCTCTGCATTCCTCTGAATTCACTTTTCTAATTTTTTGAAGGTAGAATATTTAGGGTAGGTGCTCTGTAATGACTACCACAATATTACCAAGTGCTCTGTTTTGCTAGTGTTCCAAGAGCTGAGGTGTCAATTTAGAGTCCACTGTTTCAAACATCTCTCGAAAAAGCTGAATGGTCTGGGAAAGCTTAGGGGAATTGTGTTACTAGTTGCTCTCGAGCGATTCAACTCGTCTGCTTTTTCGTTTCCTTCCAGTCACATAAAACTGGGGACCCAAATTATATCAAATGAGTTGCCTACTGAAAATATAGTTGTTGTCTGCTTGCGTTTCCTCTTCTCAGTCGCATTGCCAATTTAGCCCGAGTTCTTTAACAAGCTCTAGTATATATAATACAAAGCCCACAGTGACGCCGAGTCTTTCTTCAATGGCCTTAAATCATGAATCGGCTGTCCGTAAGACCAATTTACACCCTTGTATAGAGCAGAGTCTTTGTTGATCTAGTTTTCATTGCGATCGCGATCCCTAACAAGCAGGCTCGTCGTACCTGTTCCAGCGGCACTGTTAGCGGAGATGTCAAGAGCCCTTTTTATGAACCGAGATAATTTTGATTTTAAAATATGTGAAAGTTCTGTTTGAAAAAATTTCCATGCGCTTGAACCAATTGTTGAAGCTCTTTTCCACTCTGACTGTGGTAGTTGACTCATTAAATCGATGTTCTAAGTTCTCAAAAATGCAGTTCTTTCAGTCGATGTGTGAGCTAGTATTGTCGTGGTAAAGATTGATCTGCCTTCAGTAGTCAGTAGTTGGTTTTCCTGATTTCTATAACGACAACTACCAAAAAAATGATTGTGCACCATTCAGAGTTTACTGACCATACTTTTAACTGCTCTTTACTTTTGAACCATTGGATCATTCACAATGCGTAACCAGCTGTCAAAATTACTTGAAGAAATACTATATTTTTTTTTCTTGAGCAAGCACTTGAGAGCTGGATACGAACCTTTAAATCCAAGATTCATCAACTGTGATGCTGTCATTTTATTGACGTTTTTAACATTTGACGCGACCAATCGACACAACCCTGTTTTTAAGTTATTTAAAAATTGTGGAAATCCAATATGCATTTTTGTACCGTCAAATGTTCATGCAATATTGAATGTATACTAGTCCCACTGATGCCCATAGTTGTGTCAGACTCACGATAGGTCATACGACGATCTTGCAATATCACCTTGTGCAGCATCAATAGTTTCTGGAGCAACAACTGATTTTGCGCGACCTTCAGGCAATGCGTCTTGAAGTGATCTTCGATCTCGATTGGATTCACCATACCATCGCTAAACACTGGTCCTTGATGTTGTTGTTGTTGTAGCGGCAGAATTCTGAATTCTGGTCCTTGATAGAGCTTTCATCAAAATTTAATCAAGCTCATTGATGCACTGTTGCTGAATAAAGGGGGGTTTCTAATAAATAAATGTGGGAGTGGAACCTGTGGGTCAAAGGTCCACACGTAGCGGACGTGCCTTTTAAATGCACCTCTGACGAAACTGCTCGAACATATGCTAAATTCGAACAATATTCGAACTGTATAGTCAAGCATAGTCGAGAAGAGTTGAGTTGCACAGTAGAGTTGAAGATGGCAAGAAGGGCAGACCAGCCGTTGCCTGACAAGTAAATTAAATTGAAATACATATGTATGTATATACGTTAATTTATATTAAAATGTTTAAATGTAAAGTGAATTAAAAGTAATATTCTAGAATAAGTCGAAATGTGTAAAATTAATGAATCTAATAAATCAGTGAAAAACTAAAACTACATAAATAGAATTTATTCCATAAAATGATTCTCATAAAATACATAAGCCGTCAGAGGAAGCTAATAAATATTTCGGGTATAGTCTGATTAATTATATTACACAGAAGAAAGCCTTTAAAACCCAGTAAAGGCGATACCGCTTAGTATCTACTTTCTAACAATCGTTCAAGGCGACATGACCTATCTTTTAGGAACATTAGTAATCTGCAACATGTGACGATCCCATCAACGTCGATACCCTTTTTCTATCACCTTGATATCTTGGTGGAATCGCTCTCCTTATTTCTCAGAACCGACATTTACAACAAATTCCAAGTGGAGCCAGGTCCTTCTTCACCTGGTCGGAGTGGAGGTCTTTATCTTACTCGACTTCCCGCGGCGACATGGACTAGCCAGTCATGACAAGAGTTATTCTTCGTTGTATTTCGGATGCAGCTCTATAGCTCGAATTATTTTCTTCACCAGTCTATTGAAGAAGTCACAAGATAGGGAGTCTCCTTATCTGAAATCTCGCTTGCTATCGAAAGGCTCGGAGAGGTCCTTCCCGATTCTGACGGAGCTTTTGGTATTGCTTAACATCAGTTTACACAGCCGTATTCGTTTTGCAGGGATACCACATCCAGACATAGCGGCATGAAGGCAGCTCTCTTTCGTGCTAAGAGTTACATGACCTTAACTAAACTTTTCATCACTGGGCTAATAAGTTTTGTTCCCAAACGGTTATTCCTCAGCATACATACTCGTAGTATACCAATATTCTGTGAAATTGATTACGAGTCTACACAAATTTTGTAACATTTTAAACTCTCAACACTCGCGTAACGTGAGAAAGTAGCGATCATTAAATTTGCTGCCTATTTCAACCCTATAATACCCACAAGACATATCCCTAAAATCCACACGATTTTATTACAAACCATTAATACTTATTCGCGAATTAACATTTTTATATAAAGTTACAAAATTCGATTTCGAATATGTTGATGTCCTACAAGCAATAAAATTTCCACAAAGAATTAAGTAGTATTCGAGTGTTGGGGCATAAAACGCAGCAACAAAAGCGCAAAAACGGAGCTGATGATAAAAATGCAGAAAATTGAGTTTTATAGAGAATTCTTTAGCAGATTCGCTTGGCGTCATTACCAATGCCGTCGACGACAGGTCCAAGAGTTGCAAGACATAAAGACGCAACATTTTGGCTTCGTGAAACAACAACAACAAATAACAATAAATAAATTGCAATACAAGGGAACAATAAAATGCACGTCGCGTACTCATTCTGTAAAAAAAACTTAAAAATGGACAAAATACACGCAGCGAACAAGCCAATGCTTAGGCCAGCGGACAGATACCGATGTAGACGAAGTAAAATATTTACTAAATACCATGTAGGAAAATCCAATAGCTACAAATAATCGTTGCTTTAGTGCATTTAGCTGCAGCCTATCTGCTTTTCTTAAAAACTCTTATAAAGTTAACTTTGGTTTCGAGCCCGAGAGCGATCCACGAAATACTATTCGTAGACCGCTGAATGAAGATGAAACCATAAGCAAATGCGAAAGTTTTCCATACAAGAACTTGATTCCTATTATTCAGTTTTTATGGTAGCTATATGCTATGACATTTCGATATTCGCTCGATTGATCGGTTGTTTCGGGGTCGTAAGCATAGATCCAAGTCTCATCGCCAGTTATAATGCATTTCATGACACCCTGGTAGTCTGAATGAAGATGAAACCATAAGCAAATGCGAAAGTTTTCCATACAAGAACTTGATTCCTATTATTCAGTTTTTATGGCAGCTATATGCTATGACATTTCGATATTCGCTCGATTGATCGGTTGTTTCGGGGTCGTAAGCATAGATCCAAGTCTCATCGCCAGTTATAATGCATTTCATGACACCCTGGTAGTCGGAAAGCATCGTTTCACACACTTCAACGCGACGCCTTTTTTCCAAAAAATTCAATGTTTTCGGTACCAGTCGAGATTTGACGCGCTTGAGGCCCAAAACATCCTTCAAAATGGTATTGGCTGAGCCTTTCGATATGCCAACTTCATCAGCAAGGTCTCTAATTGTTAATCGACGGTTTTTCAACACCAAATCTTTGATTTGTTGAACGTGAGCCACGTCGGTTGAGGTTGATGGTCGCCCTGGACGCTCTTCGTCTTCGACACGTTCACGGCCGGCTTGGAACTCACTATACCACTTGTAAACATTTTTTTTTAGGCATAGCCTCATCACCAAAGGCTTTCTGCACCATCCTCAACGTATCCTCAGCAGAAAATTGTTTCCGTCAACAAAATTTAATGCAAATTCTTTGCTCAACAAATTTCGACATCGCAAAAAACGAAAAACTCACTTTTAGCAGCTCACAAAACGACACGTTTCTCAAACACTAATAAATATTTTGACATGAAATTTGACATAAGTGTGACTGACAGTACTACCAACCTAAAAAAAAAAAATAATTCTCCAAATCCTTCGACGCGCGCAGTTTAAATTCAAATGTCACCTTATTTTTTGGGCACATTATATATACTTTACAGGGTCTCCGACGCTTCCTTCTGGGTATTACAAACTTCGTAAAAAACTTAATATACCCTGTTCAGGGTATAAAAAGTATAGTATATCGAAAAATAGAGATGTGACCAGGAAACTTTATTTGCGAAATATAAATTATATCTATATCGGTGAATCTTGCCTCCATATATCGAAAATAAAGCTTTATGGTGATTGGATTACTTTTATTCTGTATAAATTACTAACTGTATGAAATATCTTTTTATGTTTTTTGAAAGGTTGTTAACAAAAAAGGTCGCCAATATTTCCTTCTCTTCCAAAGAAGATTGGGAAAGGGGCGAAGTGGATAAGGACACAGGGATCTTTACAGATGGCTTCAAGCTAGAAAACCGAGTGGGAGGTGAGGTGTTCTCTGCAAAGCTAGATACCAAAATCGCTTTCCTCCTACCAGAGAACTGCAATGTTTTCCAAGCGGTGATTACAGAAATGAAAGAAAGCCTTCTTGTTTCGATAAGAAGTGTGCTCACAACAAGGAACATATTTTTCAACAAACAGTCAGGCGGCTTTGGGATCACTAAAGTCTCTTAGGGCTTCGTCGAAGTTAGTGAAATAATGGATTGAGCTCTTAGTGGATTTAATATTATATTACACGTTAAATTTGCAATGGATTCCAAGGCCTAGTGATATCCCTGGGAACTGTGAAGCAGATAACTAGTCAGAACAGGCATCACTACTCTAGAACTTCAAAAAAAATTCCAAAAAAAAAAAATAATAATTTTTATTTTCAGGCAGTCGCCATTTTTCAAAAAGATTTTTTTTCGTGTTTCCGGACTATAACAGCATCCTTACTGATTAAGAATTTCTTTTGATTTTTTTTTTTCAGACCACCAGGAGAGTCAGGATTAATGTCACCAAGAAGCCAATAGAGTGAGAGATTATAGTCCCAGTGGTATCACAATGGGCTTCCTAAAACCTAGGTGCGTCTTTATACAGCCATTCTACCTGCCTAACAAAAGTCGGTTAAAGTCGGTTCATTTCTTTTTCTCTTGAACACCAATAGCTTTATCAATCTAATGATTCACATTGTGATCTACCTATGCGGAAATTTTTGTTTTTTTATGTCACGAAATAGTACGAATAAATACCGTTAATTCTGTATACGAAAATCGTTGCTCCATTTCCTAACGGGCATTTCCATCTGTACGCGTATGTGCATAAAAAGCTTTGCAGTTGGCAGGAAATAAAATTGTTGCAAAATCTGTTGAAGCGATGCAAGACATTTTTATTGTATACAATCTAATCGGCAATAACCAAAAAGACGAAGCAAAATGAACAAAACAAAAACGGTGAAAACTTCAATTGCGACAAAGATCTTGGCGGCTGACGATGCACACTCGGCATGTACATACGTATGAAGAAGTGGCAGGAGAATAAGTAGGACTTCGATTGCGACTTTTATGCAATAAAAAGTTATTGACCATAACATGAGGCGGCGCAGAGGGCCGCAGAGGGTGGCTGCTAGTTAAAGCTGCGCTTAGTTGAGTTCATAGTCAGCGGACGAACTGCCTCAGCCTTGACCGTGGTCATGCCGTGTGATAGCCCCAACATTATTAACCATCTATGTGGTGAGTGGTTACATTAGTTGTTTGTTTGTGTTGTTGTTGCTTGTCCGTTGCGTTGTGGTCATGTTGTTGGTACTTTACGGCTGTCTGCTGTCGCCGTTGCGCATGCGCCTAATGGAGAACTTTATTAAAGGGCCAGAGTGTGGCACAACAACTAATGGCAAATAGTTAAACAGCAGCTGCAACAGCTCGTATGATACGAGTACGCTCTCTCGGATTACGTGTGTGTGTATGTATGTATGTAATATGTGAGTATGTAAGCATATGGATATGTGAAAACTCAGGCACTTTGATTGCTTTCTTATTAAAATTGGTTCTTAGTTTATTGTGTTTGGTTTTTATGATTCTACTTATTTCCTTAGGGCTATACGAAAGGGCCTCAGGGACAGAAGTAATTATTTTCATACCTTGTTGCAATCGAAATTGTTTAACTGAGTTGTTTGTATTGGTTGAAATGGTCAAATACTTTGAAATAACTTTTTAAGCGAGTCGCAAAAGAACACTCGCTACAATGATTCCTAACATATGGAATATTTATATCAAGCGAAGAAATATTTGCAGAATTAAAAAAATTATTCACTTAAAATAATGAACGTCTTATTATTTGTTTTCTTATTTTCATTGCAACATTGGTAGTATATAGGTTAAGTTAGTCTGGTAGCCTCGTGAGCCATGCATAGACCAGTATTGGACCTTAGCGATGAGCGCCTTTGCGTTGTTCATTAGATGTAGTCATGCTTCAGGATGCCTGCGCTTGACGTGAATTTCAATAGCTTCTGCGGCTTCACTAACGACATCTCTTACAGTGTTTCATACCGTGTGGACCCCGAGTTCTCTTGCTAGTGCAGGACAAGAGCTCAAGAAATGCTCCATTGTTTCTTTGGTGCCTTGCTCCTGACATTTCCTGCAGTAGTCACGATCTGTCAGCCACATTATGCAGACGTGTGCCGTCACTATTCTGTGCCCCATTGTGCAGACTTGTGCTGCTACCAGACTGTGAGCAGTGAGTATTTCAATCATGTTTCTACCTTATCTTCTATCAAGGGAGAGCAAAAATTTGGTTTATTTTTTATTTACCGTTATTATGGCCTTTGCGGTTTTGCATCCTGATAGATAGTTTCATCGAATTTCAATCTCTTTAACATGCTCTGCTCTACATCGTCGTAAAAACAATGCAAAACCGGATGACACGCTTACGAGTATAATAGCCTTAGTGAATTCGTTCGTTATCGATGCCTTTGTGACCTGGTATGTAGTGGAAGTGAAATCGATTCCCCCTAGCGACACTTTTTTAGCCGTAAATTGTATGCCTGCGAAAGCTGCCCTCAGACTCGGAGAATCTGGGTACTTAGTAGACAAAAAACCTGGACACTGTGAGATCGCCGCACATTTCATTCCTAAATATTTTGATTGCCAAGCCACTGAATCTTTCATCTGTTCCAGTTTTAGAGTTTTTGACCACTGCAGCGTCTTCCAAACAGAGATGGCTGTCGTAAAGGTAACATCAGAGCTACTCTTCCGGAGTGAAGCCTCCTTTAAAGTGTGGTGCTCCAAACTAGTCAACGGATGTCTAGACTCCTTATCTCTAGTTATTTATGAGTTTACTGCGATAGGCACTTCAGTCTCAATAATGGCGGTATGCGAACGGGTAGAAGTTCCTTTGGGTTCCAGTGGCTTACTACATGACTGTTGGGCCTCAGCTCAAATCAGCAAGCGCAAGTTGACTACCAGTAGGTGTGCAGTCACAAGGTGCAAGAGTAAATCGTAGGATGTCCAGGACATTCTTTGCTCTCAGCAAGGTCCACCTTTCAGTGATTGTAAGAGTTCTGACTGAACACTCTTCGATTGACATTTAAGTGTCAGCTGTTTGGAAGATGAAATAGAATCATCCCAACACTTCTTCCCCGAATGTCCCGCTTTTGGCAGGCCAAGACAAAAATACCTCAGATCTCATACTCGTACTTTTGAACATTCAGGTAAAATAGCATAAATATTAATAAAACATTTAGGAAGATGTGTGATTGGTTCAGTATGCTTCTGCCGATACCTAATATCTAACTACATGGGATTTTCGTTTGGCATCACATAGGGCTGAACGTAACATTCTAAGCTGTTGAAAGGTCAGCCGTTTTACTCAAACTAGACTAAAGGGTAGACGAGTGGACTGAGACACAGATAATCGGATACCAGTTGATTTCGCAATCGATATAATTTTTCTATATATTATCTTGTATTAGGAATATAAGGTTTAAAACTCTGTGTAGCATACTTCTTCTAATTGGAGATTCCTTCCCCACCTGATTTGTTCAACGGAGTGGATGTCTTCCTTTTGCTCTCCCTCATTCGACGGATACTGCGTCGTGTGTTTTCATTCATTCGGACGACATGACCTAACCAGCATGCCTCTTAATTTTCTGGCCTACATACAGTGTGCGACAAAACTAAAGCACGGAATCTACCTTGTCGGTATTTAACTGAATAAAATCATAAAATAGGTATTAAATGATTTTATTTTTATTTTTATAACTAGTTCATTCATTCTTCTTCTTGAATTACTAAAAATTAAACAAATTAACTTATTAAAAAAAAATATATATTACCACATATGAAGAACTCCAAAAATCTGGTGCGACAAAACTAAAGCACATAACTAAGAAGTCACATTAATTGCACATTAATTTTTTGTTTAACGGTTTTTAATGATCAGAAAATGTTGAATATGTGTAGTTATTAGCTAAATATTAAAATATTAGTGCATATTCAGTTTCAACTCGTTATTCAATGCGGTTGGTTGTATATTAAAGTAAAGGGTATATTAATGGCTCAAAATAAGTATTCTGCTCATTTTAGAGAAAAAATTGTTAAGGATTTTAAGAAAAGAGAATCGGTTATGACTATTGCAAAAAAAGTTGGAGTCAATCATATTTTGTTTCCCGAACATTAAGCCGATTTCGCAAATCAGGCTCTTTAGTCACAATGCATAGTGGTGAAAGGCCGAGGAAAACAACCGCACCAGAAGAGAAGGCAGTCATTCGGGCAATAAAAAATTACCCGTTTATATCTGCAACATCAACTGTAAGACAATTACGGTTAAATATATTACAGAGATCCATACAACGTTGAGCTGTCCATGGGAGATTTTCATGCTACCTGTAGCAAGTTAGTGCAAAAAAAGCCATATATTTCTTTAAAGAACAGACTGGCGCTACTGAAATTTGCGAAGATGCACATCAATTGGACGATTACAAAATGGCGAACTGTACTTTTTTCTGACAAATCGAAGTTTAATATAAAAGATTCAGATGGGTTGAAGCTGATAGGCAAAACGAAAGCACAACGCTTAAATTCACGTTAAATAACAGGCACAGTGAAACACCGTAATGGTAAGGTAAGGTAATGTGCTAGTGTGCGGTTATGTTTCAGCGCATGGAATAGGGCCAATTCATCACATAAATAGTATAATGGACAAATTTATGTATAAAAATATTTTTTGGAATATTTTGCTGTGGCATGCTGCAGAAGAAATGCCTTTACATTGGAGTTATCAACATGACAACGACCAGAAACACGCTGCTATTTGTGTAAAATAGTGGTTTGATGTAAACAGTATTGAAGTTTTGAAGAGACCCGCCCAATCACCAGATCTCAATCCCATAGAGAACCAATGGAAAACTGTAGATCGAAAAATCATACCTGAGAATTGTAAAAATAGGACCGCTTTATTCATACAAGTTAAGGAAGCATGGAAAAGCTTTTCCTGGGACAAGTTAAATAAATTAATTGGGTCCATGCCTCGTCAATGTGTAGCTGTATTAAAAAATTAGGGATACGCAACCAAATATTGAAAGACATAAATTTTTCAATCATAAAACTATTTCGTGCTTTAGTTTTGTCGCACCAGATTTTTAGAAATTTTCATATATGGAATTTTATATATTTTTTTTATAAGTTAATTTGTTTAATTTTTACAAGTTCAAGAAGAAGAATGAATGAACTAATTATAAAAATAAAAATAAAATCATTTAATACCTACTTTATGATTTTATTCAGTTAAATACCGGCAAGGTAAATTCCGTGTTTTAGTTTTGTCGCACACTGTATGTCTACATCTCAGACAGTTCATCGTTCTATTGATAGCGGTATTCGAAGTTGACAATGGGTAAAGGACCATATATCTTCCGAGGAACTTTCATCCCGAAAACTCGTAATGCCGACTCATCATATGTTGTCTTCGTCCATGCCTCCGCACCATATAGCAGTACGGGGATGATGAGTGACTTGTACAACTTTGCATTTGATTGTCGAGAGACAACTTTACATTTCTGTAGTCTACTCAGTCCGAAGTAGCACCTGTTGGCAAGAATTATTCTGTATTGGATTTCGAAGCTGACGTTGTGGTTGGTGTTAATGATAAGTCAAGTCGCAAGCTTGATAACAGGAGATATTTCGTCTTGCCCTCGTTCACTACCAGACCCATTTACTTCGCTTTTTTGACCAACCTGGAGAAAGCAGAATTAACATCGCGGTTGTTAAGGCCAATAATATCGATGTCAGAGGATCTACGACAGCAATTGTACACTTCTCTAGAAGATTGTGTCTTCTCTATTCATTATTGTTATCTACAGTTTCAATTAGTAGATCCAAGAAGTCGCACGATAGATAATTGCCTTGTCCGAAACGTCGTTCTCTATCGAACGGATCTGAGAGGTTCCTCCGATCAGTTACATAGCCGTATTAGGGCACACCAAATTCAGACATTGCAGCATGAAGGCGCTCCTTTTCGTGCTGTCAAAAAAAGTTTTGAAATCGACGAAAGTTGGTGTATGTTGTTCCTGTTTTCACTGGTCTTTTCCTAGATTTGGCGCAAGGGGAATTTCTGGTCTGCCGTTGATTTTTCAGGCCTTAGGCCACACTGATAAGGTCTAATCAGTTTGTTGACGGTGAGTGTTCTTTCACACTATACGCTCGATGAAATCTTATATGCGATGTTGAGGAGTCTTATTTCACGATAGTTGGCGCAGATTGTGGACAGAGCACATTTAAATTTCAATCGTAGGACATGCTTTCGTCCGACAATATTCTACAAAAAAGCTGATGCATGTTCCTTAACAGTTCTTCGCCGCCGTATTTGAATAGCTCGGCCGTAAATCCGTTGGCCCTCGCCGCTTTGTTGTTCTTCAGACGGTTAATTGCAATTCGAACTTTTTCATGGTAGGACAATGGATGTTCGCTCCATCATCAACGATTGGGGTATCGGGTTCACCATCTCCTGTTGTTTTCACTGCCATTCAGTAGGCTGGAAAAGTGTTCCCTCGGGGGGTTCTACAAGAGTATGCTCCGGTCTTGAAACTTTCTTTCTTTTCGTATACTTTTCGAGCATTACCCCTGTCGGCCAGATTGTCAAGCTCTTCGTACTCACCCATTTCAGCTTCTCTCTTTTTTTTGTCGGCAAATGCGTCCCGCTTCCCTCTTCAACTCTGGGTATCTATCCCATCCCGCACGTTTTTCCATTCCTACTTATGTTCATATTACTAATTTTAACTACATAAAAATATTCAATTCGCATGTCTCTACAATTTCGGTTATCTTTATTCGGCTAATTTATCATTTTCGCATCTTTTTAAGTGCTCTGCTATAATAAACTGGCAGGCGAGTATCTCTTCGCAAACGGGCGACGGATTAGCGCTCATTAACAGCAATAGATGCCGCGCGGGTAGCGACCACACAACACGTTCACACGCGCGCACTGGCTCCCCTTCGGATGCCACAAAGCCCGGAGATTACTTATGAAAACATCTTGCGTTTTATCTTTCTGTAGCTCATAAACCACCCGCAGTTGTGGCCGCCGCTTTATGGCCGCCAATTGACGGCGCTTTCAAATCGGTGCGGTTGGAAACCTTTTATCAAAGCATTAAATTAATAAAATTAGAATTTCCAAATCTCTTAACAACAATTGTCTGTGGGAATATGCGAGCGCACTTCCACGCGAGCACTTCCCGGGAGTGCGTGTGTGGTCGTGCGGGGGCCCTGAGCGCCAACAGTCGCAAAAAGTCACGTTCGCATTCGCGTAATGCACAACAACAGCAACAACAATGCAGCCAATTATGATAGCAATAAAATAATAAAATTAAAAATTATAAAGTGATTACGCTTTGTTTGTGTGAGTGCGCGTGTATCGCTTTCCGGGAAGTAGAAACTCTCACGCTCCGAGCGCTGCTCTAAGTTGGCGGTGAGCATCAAACCGCAGCTGAGCGACGATTAGACGATGCACAAAGGCGTTAGATACGATGAATAGGCACATAAATTACGAGTGTGTGTCGGCGCAAGGATCACAACAAACAACAAATACAAACAATCGGACGGACTTATCTGATTTGTGTGACAGAAACGGAATTGCTGTCCTTTTGTCGAGTGCACACAAACGACATAAAATACAACAACAACACATACAAAGGATTTTCATGACAACATCGAAAGTCAGCTTAGACCTTCCTGCATGCATTATCCTTTTCAATCCGCTTGCACTCGGCTCTGAAGTCAATGCCAATGCCATAATCGTGCAAGGTAAGGCAATTTGTGAGTTGACAAAATAAGCGGCGAATAAATGGCACAACAACACAGCCTTCGGTCGCTTTGATTGTACCGCCTGCCCGGGTTTTGTTGTCCTTGTTGCCACTCCTGCTGATTTGGCCTGCTTCTCGGGCTGCTGTTTCACCGTTATGACCCAAATGCCTCGGCATTGTTGTAGCATTTTGACTTTGTTGTTGACTTTTGCTTGCCATTAGCTCTGTGTGTATATGTGTGAGTGTGTGCAAAATAAATATTTACTTCTCCTTTATCCTTTTTCTTACACTTATTTACAGTGAATTAATTCCCTTGTTGTTGTCTAAGCGTTTGTTATGCGTTCTTCCATTTTCTTATTATCTAATTTCGGTTGACATTGTTGCAGGACTCAGTTACTTGTCCTTCTACTGCTTTATTCGCTTTTTTATTCTTCTCCAAAAGCATTCTTCTGTTTTCTTTTCTCTTTCTGAACATTCGTTTTTTGCTTGTAATGCTCATAATTTATGTTGCTTTTGCTTTTATAATTTCATTTATTGTAATGTGCTACAATTGTTGCATCCACTTTGATCGTTCGCCGCTTGAATATTTATTCCTTCCTTTATTGCCATTCTTTCTTCGCTTCTAAGTCTCGCTTTGTTCGCTCTTTTTCTATTCGGTGGCTTTGTGGTTCAAGGTCCTGCTGTTTTGTTTGCAAAATATGTGGGTTTGAGCCAGATAACGTGTTTCGTGATGCATGGGTGGTCGATCTCGAAGATTTTGTTTAGTTCGACTACAAAAAAATGAAGACCGCTGGTGGTGGAAGTTAGCAAATATAATATTTAACATGATTCTCTATGGTTTTTTAAATATAAGTTTTTTTATTTGTTTTAAAAACTAAATAAGTTTTCCACTTTAGAAATCCTTTCAAAACATTACTTATATATCAAGGTCCTTAAAATTATATCGATAGGATATTTATTTGGTTGGTTGTAAAGGAAGACACATTAGTCCAAGACCTGCGATGTTCTTCTAGGGTCCATTGTTTTAAACAGCTCTTGAGTAGCTGAATGGTCTAGGACAGCTTAGGGGAATTGTGTTGCCAGCTGACCCCGAGCGAGCCTTTTCATTTTTTTTCTTCATGGGTCTCCTTTTCTCGGTCGCTCTGTCAATTTAGGCCGAATTCATTAAGAAGATCGAGTATAATATCACAATCACAGTTGCAACGAGTGGCCTAAAATCATAAGCCGAGTAGTTCTAAGCATTGCCTCATACTTCAGGTGTATATGGTATATATGTATTGGGCGGATGTTACAAATAACCTCCAGGATGTTGAGGATAATCGCAATTCTTTTGACTAAATTCTTTTCGCTAAACCCTTTTTTGGGTTCTGAAATTGTTAGCGTTCCACTTGAGAAACTGCATCCGATCCTTTATGAGGCCGTAAAACAGTACTCCCGTCTTCAATCTTATGAGTCGGCAAAGCTACCCGACGTCCGATTTCAATTCCCATCAGCTCGGTGTTATATCTGAAAGTGTAAGCTTCCAAGTGTTTATACCTTGACTTAAGATCAATTAAGAAGAAAGTGTGAGCATGTTTCCATCTCGTCTTCTTCCATACGGCTTCTGCAGTTGGCATATGGTAAGAACATTGCAGCGTGGATATCAATAGGGCGATGGCCTGTTAGGACTCCAACAACCAGCGAGAGGCTAGCCAAAAGCAGAGAGCTTATTGAATCTATTACGATCGACCTTGGATCACAAGGATCTTGCGCAATCGCATGAACTGTTGGTGGCATAGTTTTGGTTAGACTTCCACGAAACTATCCAGTAGTAGAACACACGAGGAGAGTGGAGCACCGACTCGTTTCCATTATACTGAAAGCGGCGTTAGGCTGTATTTTCTTGCCGGCTTATCCGCTTTAGTTTTTTGCGATTCTGCTGTGGCCTGGCACCCATATTAGTCTTTTCACCAAGTGACTCGATGCTATTCATAACAAGGTTAGGTATTCCACAAACAAACCCTAAATGCACGGTTAGTGAGCTCAATGCTTGTATCGCCGCCTTGTTATCAGAGTGGTTATCAGTTATCTGAATGATGATGGCAGCAATCTCAGTTTGAGAAACACTGCATTAGTGAGGAAGTCTAATGCTGAAGTTGATAGAGAGTTTCTTAAAACATACCCCCCACATTCTCACCATTTGATTTTTTTTTTGATCCAAACGTAAAAAAGCTCACCGCCCTCTCCTCCAAAGGCTTCTTCAAACCAAGTATTCCCTCACAAGTATGTAAGCTGATATCTAACCGCGAGTTGTTTAAAGAAGACTATTTGGCAGTCTTTAGATGAAACAAAAACTTGATAATATAAAATGTGATGAATCTGAAAGAAATAGGTAGCTGGGAAACTTAAATTGACATGCAAATTCAAATCAATTATTTACACTTGGATACATCTTTACACAACTGGGCCCAATCGGTAGTCCGCTAAATAATTGCTGTTCAGGGAATGTCGTCCAAAGCTTCCCTATTTTGTGATATTTATAACGGATTATTTTCATGGACTATCGTTAATCGATGGGACTTTGATATCAACTTTTTTGGAATATTTACCAATCCAATGTTCAGCCAGCTTGTGATAGTACCGATAAATTGCAGAATTTACGCTATGAACGAGTTCTCCACTCAGTGTATTCGCCTCAAACGCAACAACTGACTAGACATTCACCATGCGCCAAATCTTGGAGAAGACAAGTGGTAAGAGAACCGACACACACCACACATTTTAAAGCTGCTTTTGACAGCACTAAAAGGAGCTGCCTTTATGTCGCTATGTCTGAATTTGGTAACACCCTAAAACTAATACGGATGTGTAAGCTGATTTAGAGCAACACCAAAAGCTCCGTCTTAATCGGGAAAGATCTCTCCGAGCCGTTCGATACTAAGTGAGGTTTCACACAAGACAAGTCCCTATCGTGCGACTTCTTCAATCTAATCCTGTAGAAAATAATTCGAGCGGTAGATTTAAATAGAGTAGGTACAGTCTTCTATAAGCAGCTGCTGGCGCTGATGATATTGATATCATTGGCGTCAACAACCGCCCGGTTAGTTCTGCTATATCCAGACTGGACAAGGAAGCGAAGCAAATGGGTGTGGTAGTAAACGAGAGCAAGACGAAATATCTTCTGCCATCAAACACATATTCGGATTCGCGGCTTGGTTCACACGTGACTGTTTGACGGTTAGAATTTCGAAGTCGTAGGTAATTTCTTTGATCTTTGAACCAGCGTCAACCCCAACAATAACGGCAGCCTCGAAATCCAATTCAGATTAACTCTTGCCAACAGGTCCTACTTCGTACTGAGTAGGCAATTGAGAAGTAAAGTCCGCGTCCAGATATATGGTACTGATGCATGAACGTTGGCAATATCTGATGAGTCGGCTTTGCGCATTGGGAACGACTTAATAGATAAACGACGTCATTGAGATAGTTCAGCGAATTAAGAGACAGCAGCTACGATGGATATCGGCGTAATGGATGAAAACACTTCAGCTCTGAGATTATTCGACGTAGTACCCGTCGGGGGAGCAGGGGGAGACCTCCACTCCGTTGGAAAGACCAGAAGGAGAAGGATCAGGCTACACTTGGAATCTCCAATTGGTGCCAAACAGCGAAAGGGAAGAAAGACTGTTGTTAACTTGGCCATAACCAAGTAAGCGGTGTCTACGCCAATAAGGAAGAAGAAAAAGAAAAAAGGTGTGAGATTAATGGAAAAATATCACTGGACGCATGCATATAGCGGAAAGTCTGACGAAAGCTACATTTTGGATGGTACATTTTGAAATCAATGAAATAAACTAATTTATGTTCAACAAATTCAAAGCTGCCCTTGTGCATATACCAAACATAGTTCGGTCCTTTTTTAACCATTA
Source organism: Bactrocera zonata (assembly GCA_037783105.1). Classification (NCBI taxonomy): domain Eukaryota; kingdom Metazoa; phylum Arthropoda; class Insecta; order Diptera; family Tephritidae; genus Bactrocera; species Bactrocera zonata. Next base: position 700,314 of record JBAWJQ010000165.1, on the reverse strand, counting down.
ACCACAAATTGCGGCAGTGAGCTTTGAAGCTCATGCTCAACCGCAGAGTCAAATTTATAACAACATCTTTGTAAAATAAACTCGCATTAAACAAAATGAGTTGCAATCCCGTTTTGACCACTTTTCTGGTCACTTTACGATGATGCGTGGAGCCTTTGCAAAACGAACTCTCCAAAAAAGAACCGCAAAAAGCATTGAGAAGAAAGTAAGAGACGACATTTGGCAAAATAAGACAGCTCCACTTCAGGTGAGTATGTTGTTCATAAGGCGGGCTTACAAAAAGAATTGCCGAATGTGCATTTATTAATATTTTACTCCTCTTTTTCTCGGCTTCAATTTATTTGCAATTTAAATGCCATTTTGTTGGCAGTTTTGTAGTCATTTTTTATAACCACTTTTTATTTATTTGCCGCAATGCTTTTTCGTTCATTGCCTGACTTTTTCCATAGCTGCTCCTTCGCCTCCGTTGCAATGAAAACATCTGCTGCTCAATGGCATGCAACATAAAAGTGGAAGTTTTGGGATAAAAACATGGAAGAAGTTAGTTCTGTATATTAAAGTCATTGGCCGATGGGATAATAGATCCGCATGGTAACGTCATTTCTCCAACAACAGCTGTTCTTAAGGTATATATGTCGTAAATATATTATTTTAATGGTAAAGGGACTTATGACTGTGAGTATTGGAGCAATTATTAGTTTACTGTTAAACTTGAAATTGATGCCTGTCACTTGGCTGAGCTTTAACTATATTGAATATTCTATGAGAAATATTTTATAGGAATTAACATTGTTATAACATTTATTATCCATTGGTCCCTCATTCACCTAGGTAAGTAGGTAGGGTAGAGTGGATGGGACGACACATATGTATAGTCCTTTACGAGACCCATCGTGAACCCCTCTGCTCTAAAATGTACGCTGTACCCGCTCTTTTTGGTTCTCTCTGCATCACTTCGTACTTCTGATGAAGTTCATCAATACAAAAAGTTTTAGATATCTTCGAAAAACACCCTCTCGTGTAGTGTCGGATTCGCTTGATGTGTCTACCGCCTAAAACCTTCCCTACACCGGCTGCCAACCAAATGGTTATGAACCAATGAAAATAAGTTGGGATTGAGGGAAGATTGGTTTCTGCTAGGATCTGTTTATTTCTGATGTACCATGGAAGTTCAGAGCTGATGTTGGGTTTACTAAATGTTCAAGGCAGAGGAATATTAGCTCTCTTTTTGTCGGGGCCTTATTTTAGGGTGGTCCCTTCTCAGGCTAGTTAGTACAGCTGTTTCACAGTTATAGGAACATTTTTGCCCGGAACCCATAGCAGGTTTATGGTGAAGTATGATGTTGGATCCACTAAATGTAGCATTCTTTCACCATCCTCGTGATGTCAAAGCCACTTGGCTTTATTTTGAAAGGAGCCGCCTACAAGAAAGTAAAATGTTTTGTTTCTGTTAACGTTTCACGAAGTTTCCGCGTACATGATTCTATTGGTAAGTATTAGAAAGTAAGGAATTGTTGAAAGAGTGGACTTCACCGCATGAAACAGCTTCGAAGAAAGCGAGAACGATATGATCAGCCGGAAACGTGACGGACAGAGTTTACTGAAATTCTAAAGCCATGATCTATATCGACTAGCTGGAAAACAGTTCCCACAACAGCCGGTTTTTCCTTACCGAAATTTACCCGGATTTTATCTGGCCAAAGGCTGTAATATTGGCGATCTAACTCCATTTAGATCGGTAAGTATACGTTTATTGTCACTGGAGTAACGCCTTGAAGTAGGATTGTTCCGTATCCTTCTGATTCATGCTGGCATTGAGTCCACAGGGCCCGAAGGAATTTTTCTGTTGCGTCTGCGCCAAAAGGCTCAATCCAAATTCCACATCGGTTAGGTACAATAAATGCAAAGCATGGAGAAATTTTAAGATCTGTTCAGCCTTTAAAACAGACAGGGAGTGCACCACGAGTCACGTGGCCTCATGCTGAAAACGCATTACTGCGCCCTTAGCCTCTACGACTGTGAAATCTGCACCTAGTTCGCGCACTGCGCCGCCACTCCACCAGAGTGGCCAACAAAGAGCCTCCACGGTCCATTGGGGCTCAAATAGGCAGCATGATTTCCATTCTGATCAGTCCAATCACCCTCCCAACCTTCATCAGCTCCAATCCTCGTACGAGAACCACTCAGCCACTTTTGGTTCCTCGCACAGTCTGTTCCATGTGTTCCTTGCTTAGAGCGGAACCACCTCCTTGGAGCATCAAGAGGTCATTCCTTAACTACGTCGATGACGTACTGCTAACTTCAGACAAGCATTGGCCGCCATTCAAAGTGAAGCCATTAACACATTCCCCAACTCTATCTCAGTGGATGACGTACGTAGAGTTAAACCACCTCCCGTCGCCGCGAGAAATGAGAGTGACCTTTGCGCAGTCCCCGCATGGCACAAGCCACCTCTTTGCATGCCCTGCTATCCCTACTCATCTGATACCATGCTCCCTTTTTTCAACCCCGTCGAAACAGCACGTTTCCTGGATGAGGAGTCATCTTGTCAAATAAAAGAGTTTTCCATAAAAGAACTTGAATAGAGTCGATCAGTTTGCATGACAGATATTAGCTAGAGTTGTTCAATTATTTTTTGGTGCAAAATTTAAGCATGATGTCTCAACAAATGAGTTACTAGTTCGCATATATGTATTTTGAACGAAAAGACGCACAGACAGACGGACTTGGCTAAATTGGTTCAGCTCCTCACGCTGATCGTTTACATACAGATCTTACAGGCTCTCCGATATTTTCTTTTGGGTGTAACAAAAATAGTGGTAGACTTATTAAAGTATCTGGAGCTTTTCTGGATATTGAAAGTTTAATGGATGGTCAAGCAGCTTTGGAAATAGTACAGTTTCTCACCATTATAAGCATAAATGTATATTATTATAGGTATCACTATACTTTATTATAACTCGAAATATATATCACGCTATATACACATATAAAAATCTCTATAAAATATATTCAACTTCTTCTTCTTCTTGGCAATTAGACACTTCTCTTCGGTAAATATGGCTTTCATTTCATAAACTATAAGAATTAATATACGCCAGCACTTCTTAGCGTCCCTACTCGCGCTCATTTGGCTCTTTTCACCATTTTAGATGCGTATCTTTACAACTTTATCGTTGGATTTTGTGCTGCGCATTGCAATCACCGGCCGACTCCAATCGAAGCAACAGCTAAATTGGGAAATGCACTTAACAAAGTCGAACTGTCGCTATGGACAGCAAAACATGGCCGCCGCCATCGCTGGGATGTCGTCGATGTCGTGCTCGTGAATGCTTTAATTAACATTAAAATAAGGCGGAACGTAGTGCAACACGCACCCCTCGCCGCGCCGCGACAGATAAATTAGCATCACATGGCGGGCAGGCAGGCAGGCAGGCAGACCGGGCGGCTGAGGCGAAGATCACATCATTAGGCGCGACTAAACTTATGGCTACCACATAAACCCCACGAACACATGGACAGCCGTATGCAATGTTGTGCAGCAAGTCCAAGAAGCCGAAAAAACACAGATTCGGCATACCGATCTTCTTTTGCCAGTTGTCTGTCTGTCTGTCGATGCACTGATCTTCATCAGCGCTCTTGTCAGCCCTTATGTTCGTACGCGTGTTGGTTGTGCATATGCATGGACGCGGCCGGTCCATTGTGGCTGCCTTAAAAGCCCAACATGTCATGCATAAAATCCCAATTTAAAGGCATGAAACCTCAACTGCCCCTAAAAGCAAACGGGGCATTCATTTGTGCGGCTTGTGGTCGACTGCATTCATACTTAGTTTTTTTCTTTTTGCTGTACTTGGCCGCATGCCGATATCTCAAGGGCTTAGCGTTGAATTCATTGCTTCATAATTACGCGAATATGGCGAAGCTTGGCTGGGCTGTATGTCTCTGCGTGTTGGCCATTAAGTGGCATCTCACATGGCTGCCACACGGTAGGACGATCAGTAAGTAGACTAGTTTTTTTTCGTTCGTCCCTTCTTCTTCAGTTCCCAGTTTGGTCGTTCGAGCAGAGCGGGACGAAATCAACCGGAGCTTTGAGTACACACCGAAATCAGCACGAATCGAGCCGCGCAAATGAGGCAAAAAATTAAATAATTTAATCTTGTTATTGCTGTGCAGAAATCAAGTTGTCGTCTGTGCGAATCAACGCGTCGCGCATAAAGATCGCTTTGTGTAGCGGTGGGAGCCACAGACAAGTCGCAGGCAGACTCACGCGTCGCACTGAAATATACCCGATGATTGCATTATTTGCAAGGCGCGCGGTCGGCGCAAGAGAAGCGCTGCAAATATTTAACATAGTCATTAGGGTTTGTAAATAACTAAGATTCCCAGAATTCGCTGAACGTTTTTAGGTTTGTTGTGTTTTTGGAACTATATTCGTAGAGTAAAAGAAAAATGATAAAAGTCATCAAAAAGCCATTTTCATTATTTTAGAAGTGGCATCGTTTCATAAGAGATCTGTCATTAGAGCATAGTGCATCGTGTAAAGCTAAGACAGTTGGGGCAGCTTCACTTACTCGAAAGCCTAAGTTGTTGATTTGCTTATGATTGTTAGTTTGAAGGATGTAAGTGGTTAAATATTCCACTCATTTACGGCACACTGTAGTTTTTGCTGCTTTCTGATAAGAAAGAATGATGCATTCTCATAAGTTCCAATGCCATATAACATACTTGTTTTACAAGGACTTGAAGCCATATTTAATGTCATTTTATTTTATTTTTATTTTTATTTATTAAAAGAAAAATAATAATACAATTATTATCTTACAGAGTAAGAATGTCATTTTAATTTCTTTTTCTTTATTGGCCTAGGCCGCGCCTAAGCGGTTAAAGTCGAGTTTACAAAAGCGCTAGAGGCATTCTCCCTTTCACTGGTTAGCGCCTGTTGTAGATTCTAAAATCAGGTACTTCTTCACCTGGCCTTTTCAATGCACTGATGGTCTTCTCCTCTGCTTTCTTCGGCGGTAGAATATTCTCAGAGCTGTAGAGTTTTCATCCATTCGGATGACGACATGACCTAGCAAGCATAACCCCCGTCTCTTAATTCGCTGAACTAAATATGTCAATGTCGTTGTAGATCTCGTACAGCTCATGATTGTATCGAATGCGATATTCGCCATGGCCAACGCGCAAAGGACCATACATCTTTCGTAGAACATTTCTCTCGAAAACTCGTAATGTCGACTCATCAGATGTTGTCATCGTCCATGTCTCTGCGCCATATAACAGGGCGGGAATAATGAGTGACTTATCGAGAGAGAACTTTACTTCTCAATTGCCTACTCAGTCCAAAGTAGCACCAGGTGGATTTCGAGGCTGACGTTTTTATTGGTATTGATACTGATTCCAAGATAAACAAAATTACTTACGACTTCGAAGTTATGACTGTCAACAGTGACTTGGAAGGCTAGTCGCGAGTGCTTCTTCTCCGTGAGTAGATTGAAGAAGTTCGAAGATAGGGAGTCGCCTCGTGTGAAACCTCTTTTGGTATCGAACAGCTCGGAGATGTCCTTCCCATACCTGACGGAGCTTTTGGTATTGCTCAACACCAATTACGCAACCGTATTACTTTTGCGGGGATATAAAATTTAGACATAACGGTATAAAGTCTACCCATTTTCGTGCTGTTAAAAGCAGCTTCAAAATCGATAAAAAGGTGGTGAGTGTCGATCGTCGTTTTACTGTTTTTTTTTTTTGCAAAATTTGGCGCATGGCGAATATCTAATCAGTTTGGTGACGGTGGGGGTCTTTCACACAGAAAGCTCGATAGAATCTTATATGCGATGTTGAGGAGGCTTTTCAAGCGGTAGTTGGCGCAGATTGCTAGGTCACCCTTTTTGTGGATTGAACAGTGTACACTTAAAATCCAACCATCGGGTTTGCTTTTTTCCGTCCATATTCTCTGAAGCAGCTGATGCATGCTCCTTATCAGGTCTTCGCCGCTGAATTTGAGTAGCCCTGCCACCAATCCATCATCTTCAGCCGCCTTGTTGTTCTTCAGACGGGTAATTGCTATTCGAACTTCCTCATGATCGGGCAATGGAACGTCCGCTCCATCGTCATGAAGTGGGGAGTCAGGTTAACCATTTCTTTGTATTATGCTTTCACTGCCATATAATAGGGTCGAGAAGTGTTCTGTTCATAATTTCACAAGTCCCTTATTCCGAGTTACTGATGAGTGCTCTCAGAGAGTAGGAGTGCAAGTCGAGATCGAAAAAATCGCTCAACTGTCTGTTGTGATTGCTGGTTCTCGACGTCGAACCTTCCTTGTGTTTGTTGTCGTGCGTTTTTGCTACGCAGAGGCGAGTGCGTATCTTCGCGGCATAAAGATTGTGGTCCGAGTCAACGCTATGATCTCGAAGCGTAAACACGTTTAAAGTACTGGAGACGTGTCTCCGGTTATTGAAACATGATCGATCTGGTTGGTGGCTTTTCGATCTGGAGACACCCAGGTAGCTTGATGTATTTTTTTATGCTGGAATCTAGTATTACAGATAACCATATTTCGGGCAACGGCGAAGTCGATCAGCCTCATACCGTTTGGGAATGTTTCATTATGGAGACTGAATTTGCCGGCCGTTGTGCCAAAGATTTCCTTCGTTGCTCACCCTCGCGTTCAACGCGCCTAGCACATTTTCGACATCCTGGCGCGAGCGGTTTTCATAGGTATTTTTCTTCCATCGGAGTGTGGGCGCAAATTAGCGATATGTTGAAGAACTTTGCTTTGATGCGGATTTTGGCAAGACGTTCATCCACTGGGGTGAATGCCAAGACTCGGGGATGGGGTCTCTCTCCCACCACGAATCCCAAACCGAATTTACGCGCCTTTATTTACTGCCAATAAAAAGAATCCTTAACTCCGATTTTTGTGCCACGTCTTAGAGTCAATATTTCGAATAATTTTTAGGTATATTGTATATATAGTACTTCTGATTTTTTTACTCTTGAACTATCAGCAAAATGTTCGCATATGAACACATTGATCCTTTCCTAGAAATAGAGCATTTAAAATAATATGGACTGATAGCGTTAAAAAAAATGTTTGCAGGTTGGAGAGTGATTTGCTGCGACAAAATCGGGCAAGGGTAGTGCATCAAGTCGAAAATATTTCTAACCTCGATTTTGGCATATCCATAGAGGTCTGATTCGACCACTCTTAAACAAGGTACTACCGATCAACAAATTTTTGCCGAAGCTATTTGAAAACAAACTTCTTTGAGAAATATATACAATATCACCCTGTCAATCTTGGCTGCTCGTTCTTCCATTCATATAGAAGAAGCCTTCTTGCCTCGCTTTAAATTTGGGTGGTGAACAAACAACACAAACAATATTCTCCGCACACGAGCTTTGCATGCCGCACACTATAAGTGTTTGCCACATAATGTAGCAGTTATTTTATCAGCCAACCGCACTCAGCATGCAATGCAGTAGTCAAACGTGATCAAAATATACATACACTTACCCGTGGGTATGTCCAACACAAGTGTTGATCTTGGTCTTGACCACACCACACGAACCGTGCCGCTGCGACTCATTAAATGAATGCATGTTCGCCGATGTTCGCACCGCCGAGTGTGCGCGCCTTTGTGTGCGCCATGACATTTAAGTGTGCATTTGGGGCTTTTTTGTTGTTGTGTCCTCGCGTTGCACCAGCAATCGACAATTGGTGGCCAGTGGCTTTTGGCTGCCGTACGTCCGATCGTTTGTGTGGCGAATCCACATCCGCAGACTACTCTGGTTACCGCAACTGCAAATCTTATGACTTCATAATCTTAATTAACGTTTTACGTTCTTAAAGATTTTTCGTACATTCAAGCGCTCGTCGCTGTGGCGTACTGCGCCTCATACATACATACATACATACAGGGCGCGCACACGCGCATCGTGCCTGTTGGGCTTGATTGGCTGCCCGAGAGTGCCGGTTGTCTGATTTCAGTTTGTTGCAGTTCGCGCATGCGCGCTGCTACGCCAACACCACACACAGCCACGTAAATGAAGGTGTGTGTGTGTGCTGTTGTTTTGTAAATTGCTACAAACTAAGCTTTTTGCGTTTTCATTTGCGCGCATCGCCCGCGCCTTGGCCTGTTGGCTGCCGCTGCCGCTATCCATTGGCATTGAAGATCCAATCAAGCGCTGAATTTGCGTTTTGAACCATTTGCGGCTATTTAATGGGGTTGCTTGCCGTTTGCCACGCCGCGCCGCCGCGCGCTACGCCATTGCGCGCAGCATGCGATGGTGGCGTGGTGGTGGCGCGCATTCTAGCGTGTATTATAAGCGCTGGTGTTGCAGCGTTTTTCAGGTAGACACTTGGTCCTTTGGACGCCTCCTTTTCGTGTTGGTGTTGTTGTTGTTTGTTTTTGTGTATTTTGTTGCTGTTGCGCTGCCATGGTTATTTGGTCTTGGAATTAATGATGATCGCATCTTGTTTGCTGCTCGCGCATGTTTCGGCCGTAAATATGTGCGCGCTGCATTCGAAGGTGCGCATATGCTATGCGCCTCACATACATACATACCACGTGCATGCATGTATACTTATGTGTCTTTATACATGATTATGCATGTATATATTTCTGCTGCGCGCATTAGCAGCCACATTTCTTCCTTCATTTGACTGCCTTATTTGTGCCCTTCGACAGCGCGGCTTGTATACCTTAGACGAGCGCACACTCACACACAAATACATATTACGCCATGCTCTGCAATTATGTATAAAATTGTTCGTCCGGAATTCAGTATGGCCGATTGAGTGGTTGGTTCGCTTTTAACCTCGTCCGGCCGCCTTAATGCTCCTTCGCGCAGGCGCGCTTGCTCTCAAACACACAGCCATACATGCAGGTTTTATTGTCTTCCGCTCACCTTTGTTGCCCGCACTGTTTTAAGTGCTTTGTTTTATGTTCTGTTTTTAATTTACTTTTAAATGCGTGGCTTCGTCGGAAGTCTTCATCCCTGAGGACCCAAAAGTCATGCAAAAAGCAATTGAAATCGTAGCAATTTTTACTTGGAACGTCTTGGCTCGCTGCTCAGGCCTTCTTCGTTTCACGCAGTTGTTGGTGCGTTGCATGCAACTTCTGTTTCTGTATGCTTTTATTTGGCTTTCTTCGTTTACTCTGCTGTTGCTTTGCTGCAATGATAGGGTTGGCTTGTATGGCTTTCGTATGAAGACATTTTTATTGTTACCTCCATAGTTATTAGTTGAAATATTTGATAGACTCTTCTACGGTTCTGCGGAATTCGACCATATTTGTACCTGAGTATGTGGAGAGAATTTAAGTTTTCTGCGTGGCATTAACGCAGGTAAGAAATTATATTTTTTAGAATCTGACTTAAGTTATTCCCGGTCGTTTTGTCTCTAACCATATTCTTTGACTTATGTATATACCTGAAATACATATCAATTGACTCACTCAAATGAAGATTTCTCAATTAGAGCATGAATTCAGATAACGCGAATGTTGCATTAAATATTGTTTGCTCAATATTTCGACATTTTTTTCGAATGAAGTAAGCTTTTACTCGACAATGCGAACTTTAAGCCGAACTCCGTGCACTCATATTTCATTCTTTCGAATGTGGAAGCTTAAAGCGTATGCCAATAATGGATATCGCTCCCTCATTTGTTTGCAACCTGTTTACTTGCCTGACCAAAATACTTCTTCGTAACTTTTCGCAAATTCTTCATAACTAAGCTGATCTTTATTTTCTGATTTTTCCACTCTTAACATTTTGATCAAGGTCCATTATTGTTTTCATTTCATCACTTCTCTACTAACTTTCTCCAGTAAATGTCATATAGTTCGAAAATATGGGTCCTAGGCCGCAAAGAATTAATGAATTCAAAAAATCAATCGTCTATATAGCATCTTCAAGACTAATCTATCGATCTGGTTAATATTTCTAGATGTACTACAACAACAGCAGCTTTAGTGGCAGCAGGAAAAAATCTGTCAAGTCATTCTGTTGGGGACACATACTGTGACATTGTATTTATTTTGAAAATTCTTTATTTATTCTTCCAAATCAATTTCATCCCCTTCAAAGTAATCCCCTCCCGATGCAATGCACTTATGACAACGGATTTTCCAATCTTCGAAACACTGGTTGTAGTCACTTTCCGGGATGGCCTTCAGTTCCGTCTTCGCTGCGGCTTGAATCTCTTCTATCGTATAAAAACGGTGTCCCCGGAGCGGTCTTTTGAGCTTGGTGAACAGCCAGAAGTCGCACGGCGCCAGATCAGGTGAATAGGGTGGTTGCGGAACGATATGGGTTGAGTTTTTGGCGAAATGATCACGAATTACGAGTTCAGTATGGGATGGTGCATTATCGTGGTCTCGGCTCTGTTTTGGTACGAAATTCGCTCGATTGATCGGTTGTTTAGGGGTCGTAAGCATAGATCCAAGTCTAATCGCCAGTTATAATGCATTTCATGACACTCTGGTAGTCGGAAAGTATCGTTTCACACACTTCAACGCGACGCCTTTTTTCCAAAAAATTCAATGTTTTCGGTACCAGTCGAGATTTGACGCGCTTGAGGCCCAAAACATCCTTTAAAATGGTATTGGCTGAGCCTTTCGATGTGCCAACTTCATCAGCAAGATCTCTAATTGTTAATCGACGGTTTTTCAACACCAAATCTTTGATTTGTTGAACGTGAGCTTCGTCGGTTGAGATTGATGGTCGCCCTGGACGCTCTTCGTGTTCGACACGTTCACGGCCGGCTTGGAACTCACTATACCACTTGTACTATAAAGATTTTTTTTAGACATAGCCTCATCACCAAAGGCTTTCTGCACCATCCTCAACGTATCAGCAGCAGAAATTTAATTCCGTAAACAAAATTTAATGAAAATTCTTTGCTCAACAAATTTCGACATCGCAAAAAACGAAAAACTCACTTTTAGCAGCTCACAAAACGACACGTATCTCAAACACTAATGAATATTTTGACATGAAATTTGACATAAATGTGACTGACAGTACTACCAACCTAAACAAAAATAATTCTCCAAATCCTTCGACGCGCGCAGTTTAAATTCAAATGTCACCTTATATTTTGGGCACAGTAGTATGTTAATGTTTATGGCCAAAGATAGAGCGTCCAAGACCTAAGGTGTTAGCCTAGTTTCAAAACAATCCTTGAAGAAGTCGAACGGTCAGTGGCAGCTTAGAGGAATTGTATTACTAGCAGCCCACAGCATGTCAAATCGAGCGCCTTTTCGGTTCCTCTTATAACTGCATACCCAGACGCTATTAACCGAGCTATCTACTGGGAGTCTATTCTAAAGATAAGTAAATTTTTTGAATGAGTCTAGTATAAGTTAACTTAACCATATTTCAACTTAAGAATTTTTAAATCTCGCTGGTATCTCTTCTATCATTTTCTGTTTGCAGTACTAGGTGGAAAGCCTTCGCATATCCTGGACTAGTTTGACTGAAAACAGATATTAACAGTTTCAGTTCCTTTTTTTAAATCAATATACAGAAGAAGAATGTAAAATAATTTTTTCAGTGAGGTTTCGAAAATAAGCTTGAGCGATGGAGTCGTCAACACTGCCATCACACAGGCGCGATATTCAACAAGTTAAAGAACCTATAAATCCTGACAACTCTGATCTGATTATCCTTATCCCGAATTGTTGCAGTCTACAATAAGATCAGCAAGTACTGAACAATCGTTAAAAAGAGTGTGATTGAAAGATCTTCTGCCATTTTGTCGGTGTTGTCAGAAAGATGTAGAACGACGAGAATATTACTTTAGAAATTACTTGAAAGTCTGCTGCCGATAGGGGAACCGTACTCAAAACTATTTTGTATAATTTTTAGAATTTGCCTCGAATTTGCTTGTCATGAAATTGGACGACGGATTCATAAACACGTCATTATACTTAGTCTTGCCATAAATTCTGTTACTCAAATCTCTCACATCATTTTTTGACTATTTGCGATATTAAATTTGAAGCACTTTGACTCGTTTTAAGCCAACTAGTGGAATTCCCTGGTATCAGGTCACGGTTCGTCAATACATAGGTTCAATTCATTGAGTGGAGTTATGGCTTTTAAAAGGGCATGCTTGAAGCCGTCAAAGCGAGACCATTGTTTGGGGGTCAACTCAAGCTAACTTTGTTAATCGATTTGATCGGCACTCCAAAGCGCAGTCATGATCATCGTGAAATATGGTAAATAGTTAGATGGAAAAATTTAGGCTTTGCATTGCAACCTATGGTCTATTGGGCTCTCCTCCATATCACATATTTTCACAAAAGTCCAGAATCCTGCAGAGTGCGACTGAGGTGATGAGATCCCTGTCCACGTAGATGAAACCTAGGGCCTTGAGCCTGCTCTGCAAATTGATGGGCAATACGGAATTAAGTGTTCTGGAGTTTCCTGTTCCATGTCGCAGAACCGGTCGTTTGCGCAAGAGTCTATGCCCATTTTGGGCAAGTGCTTCCTAAGCCTACAGTGCCCAGTATAGAACGTGAAAAGGAGTCGGAATTTGTCCCGAAGGGAGCTTGATCATTTCCTTAAACCTTGCAAGGTTGTACACTTCCAGAAGTCTGCTGCCAATGCTGATTTTCCCCACTACTTCCTCCGTGCGGATCCGCTTCTTTACAGTGTGGGATCCTATTGCAATGCATGGTTCTGGCCCCAGCATCCTGTACGATGTCGCAGGTCGGCCTGCTCATTGCCGGCTATTTCTATATGCCCACCCAGATTAGGTGCAGCCGGTCGCACACTGATAAGCATTTTAACCTTCCCATACACTTCTTTAACCTTAAGCGCTGAGATCGCCTTTAGTGTCGCTTGACTGTCGCTAAGTATTGTGATGTGCTGGTGGAGATTGATTTCTGCACACTGACTTAAAGCAAAGGCTGCTTGAAAGATGCTCGGAAAACGTTCCATTGGTATGGATAGTTTGGTATGCGGTCCCGCAATGACTGCTTCAATTCATTCCGGTGTTTTCGAGCCGTCAGTGCACCACTGGATAGTGTTCGTAGTCCGTAACGTCGTCTCTTGGAAGAAGGGCTAGTGGTGAGTCCTCTCCTAGTGCCTTCAATTGTTGAGACGACATTATCTTCCCTTTGTCGAATCCCTCTCCTGCCATTAGCAGTATGGTATGTTTCGCTACCTGCTTGATTACTAGATGCAGCGGTGTGAGTTCCAGCATGACTTAAAGTTCTGCGGTTGGGCAAGTGCGTATTGTCCCACAGTCCTTTGCTGCGTCGATAGTTAAAGGCCTACCCGAAGACTGCATTGCCTTCGATTCAAAAGCAATCGCTCCATAAGTGACAATAGGCCTTGCGATCATGGTATACAGCAGCTTATGACACCTGGCTAGCAGATCCAGGATCTGCCGGCTGAGCGCCTGCATATAGGTGATACTTGGTTAGTGACTTTGGACAGTGTTAAATCCACATGTCTATTCCACCGTAAGGTTGAGTCTAATATGAGGTCAAGGAATTTGACTTCTTAGGGTGCGTGCATATCGGAGCTGCGATAAGCGATAAGAGCGTCGATAAGAGCGAAGCGTAGAAAATTGATACATGTAATTTAATACAAAAGTGCATGTCGGAGCAGCGCGCGAACTCACTCTTTGCTGGCTATCATCGATAAGAGCGTAGAAATTGTAGGTCAGTAATTTCTTCGCTCTTGTCGATGATGGACACGGAAGATTTAATAAGTGCAGTATTTTTGAAACCAGCAATCTGGGATCAAAAAGATCCAAACCACCACAACAGGTTCGTTTTGGATAAATTGTGGTTAGAAATATCCACACAATTTAATACAAAAAGTAAGTGCAGTAATATGTTTTCATGTGTTTTATTGTAAAATTGTTACTTTAATATGAATTTAAGCTTACAGTGCATTTGTGTTGTTTTTTCCATTGTTTTTTTCAATAGTAATTTGTTGATGCTTATGAGCAGCAGAATAACAGAAATTTACCGTTTCTTTTCGTTTGTCGCCTACTCCAGCGTTGTCCACGGCCTATGCGCACAATAGCGCACGGACAGTGCCAGACACCTCACACCAACATGTCGCGACAAGTGTCTGTGAACGCACGATTGTGCTACTGTATTCAACTTCGTAGGCAACCAAAGCAGAATTTTGCGATCAGTTGACGCTAGAATAACCAACACAAGCATAACGTGCATACAGTCACGTTGGACAACACTGGTTTGAATACATTGCGAATATTCTCAGCAGTTTGATTCTGTCGCCCTGCGACTGTTTGGTTTATTACTATATTTCTAGGCATTAAAGTCCAGTTTTGAGTTAAATGATGTTCAATTCCTTCTCTGTCAATAATTACATTATGCAGTAAGCAAATGCATTTAATTATAACGTCAGCTAAATTTGGGGCGGTTTGAATAGAAGTAGCTAAAATTTTCCATTTGGAATAAATTATACCAAAAGCACATTCAACCGATCTTCTCGCCCTTGACAGCCTAGCATTAAAATATTCCTTGTCCGCATCTAATCTTTTTCTGCTATAAGGTTTCAATAAATTCGGTAAAAGTGGATAAGCTTCATCGCCTATAATAACAAAAGGCGCAATGATGTCAGAATTGGGTAACGCAAATGCTTCAGGAATTTTGAGTCTTCCGTCCGTTAAATATAAAAATAAATTCGAAGCCCTAAATGTTCCACCATCACTCTGTTTACCGTAACCACCAACATCAATGCATATAAACTTGTAATTGGCATCTACTAATGCTTGTAAAACAATAGAAAAAAAATGTTTGTAATTGTAGTACATTGTTCCAGAATGTGCAGGACTTTGAACACGAACGTGTTTCCCGTCTATACTCCCAATACAATTAGGGAAATCCCACAAATTTTTGAAATCGTCCGCAATTTTTAAAAAGTCACTTTCGTCTGGAACTTTCATGTGGATGGGATGAAGCACTTCCCAGATAACATTAACAACTTCTTTTACAATTTGTCCAACTGTTGAAGCTCCCATTCGAAACGAAAACGCTAGACTTCGAAATGACTGACCAGTTGATAAATATCTTAAATAAAAAAGATTTAAAAACACATTTTAACAAATATTTTAATTTAAAGTTTGCATAAAGTATTGTTTAATTTTTTATTGTAGTACCCGTAGTTCGAAATAAATGGAAAGGCTTACGTGACAAATACAGAATTACACTGGCAAACATTTCCAAACCAAAATCTGGTTCCGCTCGATTGGCGGATTACAGAGGCTCGTGGAAGTATTTTGATAACCTGTCATTTTTAAAAGATCAGTTTACTGCCAGAAAATCCACCAGCAACTTACCAGACACAGTTGAAGATGCATCTATGAATTCTTTGATGGATGAAATTTTACCAGATGAAAGTCAAGATTGTATTTTAAAAGAAACAAGCGAAATTGAAGTTCCAACATTTTCACAGCAACCTTTAAATTATTCTAGAAAACCAGTAAAGACAAAGCGTTCAGAAGAAGGTATTGGAAATGCATTGCTTCAAATGGAAAAGGAAAAACTTCGGTTTTTGCAAGAAAAGAGAGCAAAAAAAGATGAGGACGATGAAGATCTTTGTTTTTTTAAAAGTTTATTGCCTCATGTGAAAAATATGTCTTCATCGGATAAAATACAATACCGAATAAAGGTATTGCAGCTGACACATGAATGGATTAACCCAAAAACTGTGTATATCGAATGTGCTAATGAAAACACCATGGCTAGTACTACAGGTCATAACAATGCAGAAAACAATAACATCGACATCGCTTCCGATTCACAATAATCAAAATTCTTAACAGATTTCATTTACATACATATGTATATTATTTACCAATAAATTCTTTTGTACGTACCTTATGGTTAGCATCAATCGCTCCTCTTGAAGTATGGGCCTGTTGTGGCAATTTCGCCAGCCTTGCTGCAGTCGATCCGAAATTTGAGACAGAATGTAATCGAATGTATCACTTGTCATTCTCATGTATTCGAAAAACTTTTTTGGATCCTGTCTCAAGCTACAATAAAGATGATGAAATTCTCCGAAATTTGGCCTTTCTTGATTTATAGGATGCGCCGAAAACGAGCGTTTTGTCCCCTCAGTATTATGCATATAATAATATGCAGCAGTAGATGTCAACAACAAAATATTTTCTTCTTCGGAATCACTCATTTTTTTTAGCTGTTCACTATACAAAACTTAAATTGCAAATGCAATTTACGCTCTTATCGCAGCTCTGTTATGCACACCACACAAAACTATAACTTGACGCTATGCTCTTGTCGCTGCTCTTATCGACGCTCTTATCGCTTATCGCAGCTCCGACATGCACGCACCCTTAGGCACCTCCAACTCCTTGCCACCGAGTTTGAGGGGCCTTAAGCTCAGAGGAGATCTTCGCTTTGTTAAAGGGACAACGGTGCGAAATATGACATTTCCAGCTTTAATAAATACAAAGCTTTCGGACTACCTAGATTGGTTAAAGTTTAAAAGATACCTTTACCGTCACCAGAAGGATACCAAAATTAGATATATTCAAGATCAAAGGTGTGCCAACTAGGCAATATTCGCAAATATTCCGGAAATATTAAATAAGTTTACCAAGAAGTTTGTAACACACAGAAGGATATTTTCTTCCCATGAAACAGCTCGTTTGCCGGAACCATCGATATCGGACCAATATAGCATATACCTGTCATACAAACTGAATTTTTTTGATAATTTCTTGTAGGCACAACTTTTTTTTAACAAGATATTTTTACGAAAAATTCTTCAGATCGAACTAATATATCATATAGCTGTCATACAAATTGATCGATGATACTCAGGTTCTCATATGGAAATCTCTTATTTTGAGAAGGTATCTGTACGAAATTTGTCCAAAGCAACGGGACAATCTTTGAAGAAATACAGATTATATATATATATATATATATATATATATAGCACACAGTTGCCATAAAAACTGATCGATGAAAATCAAGTTTCTTCTATAGAATCTTTTTTATGTATGAAGGGTATTATAGCTTTATTAACGCTATTATTGCGCTTTTTTAGGGCATTCGCTACTTCTCATGGCGAATATTATCAACTAATAATGCATTATATATGAATTTACGAATGAGTGCAAGCACTTTCACACACACACCTGCACTTAGTAAGTATTTTTTGTGTTATTGAAGGCATTTATCTTGGAAATGCTTGGGGTAACTACAAATATTATACTAGTTGCCACAGCGTGGTAAAAACCAAGTTGGAGTGTGAATATAAATGCCAAGCCATTTGTTATAGTTCACATAAGACATTGGCGAAGAAACAGCAGTCAGCTCTAAGTAGCACCAACAACCATTTAATATAACAATAAAGAAGAATCCACCATTGTGCTTATTGGCTGTCGAAAAGATGCTCCCTCAGCTATGTACGAAAGTACTTGATGGCAAATGTTGCACGGCAGCATGCCACAATAGAAGACACACACACATACCTACTTGGCCACAATAGCGGAACATTTGTAATGTTACATTTCTTTCATATTCGCAGTTATTGGTCTAATGTGGCAACAATAAATCCACTTAACGCTTAACGGCAATCTGGTGCAACTTTCCTAGGCCGCAACACCGTTTCATGGCCTCGGCGTGTTGGCGAAGCAGCTGCTGCAGCTGCTTTCTTTGCCACGCCACGCGCTTGGAACACTGGATCAAGAAGGTTCAAGCTGCCTACTGCGCACTACATTCCTGCTGCTTGTGCTTGCCACAAATTTGCCACCATGCAACATGCTCCGCGAAGTAGCTCATGCCATTTGTAGATATTTGTCTATTCGTGTGCATGTGTGTGTATTTATGCTTCTATTGTCTAACTATTGCTTTGGTCGTAGTAGTTGTTGTTGTTCTTCTTGTCGCTGCCAACACCTTGTATTGCTTTGTGGTAGCATTTTTTTATGCTCTCCCCTCAACCGACAGTGTCTTCTGTTGTTGGTGGTGGTATGTAGAGCGGTTGTGGCAGCAAAATGGCTTACATGGCGATAACAAGCGTTAACATGTGGCAACATATGTGCGCCCCTCCCACACTGCACCCAGCGCGGCTGCGTGCACATCCTTTTGTATGTCTGTGTGTTGTTGGCGTTGGTCTTTTGTGGTGTTGTGGCGCAGTGTTTGTTGCCTTGTACTGGATTGGTCTATCTATGTGTGTGGTTGTCGTGTAGAGACTCATCTCTGTTGTTTTTGTGGTTATGTGTATCTTCTCATTTATTTCTAATTTTCATGTTTTTTGCTGACTTGGGAAATGATGTGAGAATTTCCACTAACGAGGGGTTGAAATGGGTTGCACCGGTTTGTGGTTATGGTGGCGCAGTTGTGTGGTTATTAAAAACGTGCGCTTGCCAAGGAAGAGATAAAACGCAAATGTCGCGATTTCAGTTAATTTTTTGGGTAATGTGAGTTAAACGTCCATACATATATACACAATAGGAAACAGGTTGATATTTAATTTCTTAAAGAAGAAGAAACAAATGTTAACTTCGATTGCACCGAAGCTATAATATCCTTTACATGTGAATTTTGTATATTTAAAATAGTAGAAAAATATCTTTGCCTTCTGCTAGAGGGATTCGATAACGATGGTTCTGTCATGCATACTGATCTATCAAAGTCAAGCTTCCTCTTATGGAAAACTAAAATCTGTGGAGAGTATTGTAGCTTTGGTACAACCGAAGTAAACTTTTATTTATAAAAAATGTGTGTTTTTAAAATGCCTTGAGCACAGCCATTTGCTCCGTCAAAATTGGGAAGGACCTCTACTAGACGTTTAAGACCAAACGAGGTTTTAGACAGGGGGACTCTTTCTTGTGTGTCCTATATAATGCTAACAAAATCTGAACCACAATGACACGGTCTATTCTAAAAGTACAATGCTACTGAGGTATGTAGATGATATTGACAACGTAGGTCTTAACAACAGAGCCGTCAGTGCAGCCTTTTCAAGCATAGAAAAAGACGCGAAATAGGCTGGTTTTGTGGGCAAGATTCTGATTCCTCTCGGCTTGGCAACTATGTCATTGTTGACAGCTATACATTTCAAAAAGTTAGGGACTTTGTATGTATCGGAACCACCATAAATTCCACCAATCATTTAAGTTTGGAGATTAAGCACAGAATAACTCTGGCAAACAGGTGCTACATTGGAATCGGTAAGCAATTGAGAATCAGATCCCTCTCAAAACAAATAGAAAATGCACTCTATAAGTCTGGCGTTATTCACGTCTTATTATACGGCGCAGAAGCATGGACGATAACGACCCGAGATGAGAAAGCACTTGGTGCTTTTGGGACAACAGTTCGCAAGATGTTTGGAGCCGTCCGTGAAGAAGATGGAACCACGAACTGTATGAGCTATACGGCGACAAGGCCATAATTAAGTGCATAAAAATTCAATAAATGCGTTGGTTAGGGCATTTCGTTAGCATGAAAAATTTTGTTCTAGGAAAAAGTTGCTTTGACTCGAGACCCATTGGTTGACAACGCAAGTAAAGGCTCCTACCCATTCAATGGAATAGTGAAGTGCATAACGACCTGTCAATACTTGAGATGTACAACTGGTGTGCCCTCGCAAAGAACAGATATGGCGAAGTTTCGTGTTCTCGGCCCAGAATAACCGTCGCTTTTAGTGGCAATGAAGAAGAAGAAGTCTAACATCAAATAGCCTGTGTGAAGATATATAAATAAAGTATGCCATTCCTTGGTCCATTTATATGAACTTGGTGTTATTAAGAAAGTTTTAAGGGTTTTAACATCGCCTGCTAGTGGGAAATGCTTTATAAACTCAATTTAATAATTCTATTTTCATCTTACCCTAGATTTGAAGCCATGACTCTTAATTAGGTAGTCCAATAGAAACATATTTGTAAATAAAACCCCCAAGATTTTTATGTTAGATAAAATTAACTTCTAAGAAGAGAAAATTACCTATACGATGAATGACAATTAAGTAATGAGACTGATTCCATAAAAACCGTATATTTGAAAATTATTCTACAACTCTGCCATCTCCTTCAAAGTAGTCCCCTTGGGCAGCTATACAGCGATTCCAGCGCGTTTTCCGTGCTTCGTAACATTTCTGGAACGCTTCGACTGGGATGTCCGTGAATACCCTCTTCACACCCACCTGGATGTCCGTAATCGACTCAAAATGGGTTCCTTTGACCACCGATTTTGTTTTAGGAAACAAAAAAAAGTCACAGGGTGACATGTCGGGCGAATAAGGCGGCTGTTGCAATACGGTGATTCCTTTAGAGGCCAAATACTGGGACACGCTGAGGGCGGTGTGGCGCGTTGTCGTGATGAAGGATCCAATTACGAGCAATGTCTGGGCGCACCCTGTGGACTCCTTTTCGCAATCTTTCGAGTACTTGGCAATAGTAGACTTGATTCACAATTTTCCCCGGTGGAACGAATTCTTTGTGGATGATTCCACGGCTATCAAAAAAAGCAATAATCATCGTTTTCACCTTCAACTTGCTCATGCCAGCTTTCACGCTTCCACGCCCCTTCTTAAACTCTTTGTGCCATCGAAATACCTGGGCACGACTAAGAGCACTATCACCATACATTCTTACAATTTTAGCGTACGTTTCTGAAGCTGTTTCGCCCTCTCTGGCGCAAAATTTTTTCGCGACGCATTGCTCTTGATTTCGTTTTTCCATTTTCGTGACGAGCACTACAAACACACGTCTACTCACCTTGACGCAGCAGCCGAGGTAAATAAGCTAGAGCTATGGTACATATATCAATGGATAGGGGAGGAATGCCGGAAAGGTAATTCAAGGTCATAGGTTTACCACAAGTGCCGCAATAAAATCAGTCTCATTACTTAATTGTCAAACCTCGTATATGGCCAAAGTATGTAAAGAAATGAGAATGAGGTTTCTTGATCTGTTGCGATCTGAAAAAGCAGTCCTAACATAGTTTAGGAATTTGAAGCATGGTTATTAGAGGAGCTCCAACGACGTCTTGGAAAATCAACAAAATGAATTGTGGACTGTCAAAAAGCTTTCTGCTTTCAGACTTATTACTTCGAAAGCCCGGGCCGTCCTTCAGCTAATTACAATGTTCCAATCCAGAAGATGTTTCGAAGCTAGCGTGAAAATGAGATGAAGTAAAGTGTAGGTAAGTACAAATGAAAGTATGTTTTCTAAATATTATTTGATCTATTTACTCATATCTATATATGATCTTAGTAAGTATTAAGTATTCCAACTAATTTAGGCTCTGTTTTATAATTACAGAAAACGTTGGGAGACAGGAAAGCAGTAATTTACAGTTACCCTAAATTATCATTTTGAAATAATATATTAGGTAAACGCTCTACTAATAACGGGTGGGCCTTCTAACGTTTTAAATTTGAATGATCTATATTTCGACATTGGAAACGTCAAATACCATTCGGAAAGTGACAGATATTCAGTAAAAAGTTTAAAATTTACGAAATGGGTCGCTATTCACTAGAAGAAAACTGGGAAATATTGAATAAAAACCGAGGATTGTAAATTTTACCGAAAAATCATCTTTTCGGACGAGGCTCATTTCCACCTCGATGGTTACGTTAACAAGCAGAATTGTCGCATTTGGGGCACAGGACGGCGCTACGTGCCATACACTCAATATTTTACGCCCTATCTTCGAAAATCGCATAATCAGCAAAAGAGGTGATGTGAATTGGCCTCCCAAAAGCTGCGATTTAACTCCTTTGGACTATTTTCTGTGGGGAGCTGTTAAAGATAAACGTTACGCCAACCATCCAGAAATAATTCAAGATCTAAAGTACGAGATTCAAGCTGCTGTAGCTGCCATAAGGCCCGAAACCATCGAGAAAGTACTCCAAAATTGGGTGGATCGGATAAGCTACTGTAAACTCAGCCGTGGTGGTCATTTGTCCGAAATTGTTTTCCACAAATAAATTTCATAAAACAACCTTTTAAATAAATGTTAGACCTTTGAAAAATATCAAGCCTTTTTTTTATTGACTTTTAAATTTAAAATTTTATATGGCCCACCCTGTATAAGCGCATTAATCTAGCGACTACTCAAAACAACTACGGACCAGTAGTTTAGCGGTAGTCATCAGTGTTCGATTTGCCATTTCTCAAAGAGCTAATTTTTACACATTTCCACTAATGTCACGCAACTGGGCGCCACGAACGCATTAGTCAAACAAAAAAGTGCATTAAATGAATGATAAATTGCATTCATCGTATTCACATCATTGATGATGCCATTTTTGGTGAAACCAACACATACAACAAAGGAAGCAAATTTGTTTGCGTGTTGCAGCTAATACACGCATTTTGGCAGTTAAGTCTGTCCGTTATGACAGCGCACATAAATATTCGATAATCCATCCGAATTGCAATAACCCCCTTCAAACACGCCCCATTCACAAATACAAATACAAATAACACTGATAGTGCGATATTTGGGTCTTTTGTGTGCATGTGTAAGTGCATGTGTGTGTGTGGTTTTCAATAATGCAATCGATGATGTTCGGGAACATCAACGGTAATGGCAAAATTTACTTCACTTAATAGAAAAATAATGCTTAGATCAGCAAACACATCTATCATAAATGGCATATGCCGTTACGAATGTAGCTGAGATTGTATGTGTGCTCGAAATTGAAATCAAACAATAATGCGCGAACAGTGGGAAAATACAGAGAAATCATAATACAAATCGGAATAGAAAGGGTAGCTGGTGTTGGTATTATAAAATTAATGTAAACAGCATGCTTCGGGAGTTCCCGAAGTTTTTCGGTGAAATATACTTTTTCATACTAAAGGTGGCTGTTTTTAGACACGTCGTTCTCAAGAAAGAATAAAACGCAAATAATTAAATTTTATGCCCAAGAAGTTTGTTTTATTATAAAAATTAGTGGTTGTCATTATATTTTAAAAATGGATTTTCGGACTAGCAAACTAACAGTTCGAATAAATTCCAGTCGAGAAGCATAATTTTCGACTACTTTTTTGTATCTATTAGGGTCAAATGTCAGCGATAACGCGTCGCATATTCTTTTCCAGTCCGTCATCTCGGGATTAGACAAGTGACTTGAAACAACCCCACAAAAAATAGTCCAGCGTTGTTAAATCGCACGATCTTGAAGTTTACGACTCGAGATAACACTCGCCAGGATGGATCGTAGTCTATATGCCATGTAGTCTTGTGGGAACCATATATTGTCCACATCAACAGCTATCAGGAAGACCAACTTAGAAAACGGTATTAACTAATTGAAAACCACATGATTGATTAGGTAGATTTAATACACATCTGAAATGTGCTTTTTCGGATGAATTACCTTTCCGTTTCTCAAGTTTTCTGTTAAGAACAACTGCTTCAAAAACTTTAACAACTAAAAAGTGACTCCGTCGGGTTTTCCAGCTGAAAAATGGTGCCTTTAGAATGCCGAGACCTCCTTCAGTGTTACATCTCATGGGAGTTTGACGCGTTGCCTTCTCAATGCGTAAACAGTGCATAACAGATGCTCCATTGTAATCTTGAAGCCTCGCTCTTTACATTTCCTGCAGCCGCTAGACCGACTTACATTCACTACCACCTCCAAACTGTGAGTAGTTAGTTTTCCAACTATGTTCTTGCGAGTGAATAGGAACTTTGTGTATTTCTGACCTGCCACTTTACACATGATCATTCTATAACGTCTTGAGATTCCTTGTCAAGCTCCTGTTTAGATCGTCGAATAGACAATGTGTGGGTTTACCAAAGTCGATCACGTTTTTGGATTGCAACGCACTTTGTGGTGCTCTTGGCAATCTCCTCCGAATTAACCGTTCTGCTTCAAATATACTTTAATGGTCTTTATATTCGTTTCAACAGTTCTCGCTTGATCAAAATGTTCTTATATCGATTTCGATCTTCCAATATGTACATATATAATAATAATAAAGGATGATCCAAATGATTCGCAACACCATCACCCATCTTGTGACCGAATAAATCACGCCCAGCACGCAGTGAGCAGCCGTAGCTACGAGCTTGACCTACCCAACTGACATTACTTCGCTCTAAGCGCTCTTGAAAAATTTCAAGAGTGTTCCTTTGATTGATAACAAATATTTCCTATTTGATTTGAAGTTTCTGAGGTTTTTTTTTTTTTTTTTTTTTTTTTTTTTTTTTTTTTTTTAAGTAGGAATCCTCGATGACCTTTATAGGAAAATATAAATTTACTTCAAATTTGGTGATTACCTCCGCGAAGTTACCTTATAGTGAGTTTTTTCTTGAGGCTTGGGAGCGGGAAAAAAATCTGGTTGTCAGAGCCGAAGAATACGAAGGTATATGATCTTCAAGTCATATTTAAATAGCGTCTGATCACCAAAATCTGCCACTGAGAGCTTGTTAACGCCTCGGCCTCGCCTTATTTAATATAAAAAGAGATGTTTTTGGCCTTTTGTAAAACTCTATATAACAAATAACTGACAAGAGCGGTCTTATTATCCACCGAAAGCCCCAATATACTTTGGAAAGGTGGTTTCTCTTGTCCAAAAAAAAAAAAATATTTTAATAATTAAAGATGAGCCTTTTAATTTTAACCAATCATATCTTTTCATTAGCTTACAAAAGCTATTAAACATTACCAAAACTATTTTTTTTTATCGAAATATCCCACTGTTTCTATTCTTAATTTCACACACAAGTCCTTTATGAAACCATCGCGCACGAGCGCGTACTAACATTTTTACAATGATGTGGCAAGAAAAAGCAATTTTCTAATGCCACACACATACATATAAATATACATATATAAAGATACATGTGTAGCCCGCTCCAAGCTCCAAAAGAGCGCCAACATCTATGAGATTATTAGCACTTCGGAACAGCTGCTGTCGGTCATGAACGCCGAATGGGTTTCCGTTTCCACAAATATTTGATTATTGAAACGCCAACATAACGAGAATGCGCAGCAGAGCTTCACGCTTACATAACCACGTAGCGCCAGGGTATGAGAGATTTTCAATTTCGCTTCTCATATTTGAGTTGCTCATCGCGTGCGTCTACAGTTTTCATAAGGATGCTCGTAATCTCAGGGATTCGATTGGTTCATGAAGTGTTGGCATTGAAGAAATTTATTACACAACGGATTTGCGCAATTCCAGTGCCGTTATGGGGATCGAGCGGATTTTCTAGGATTAGTGATTACACATACATTCATACCGGTCTGAATTGAGGTTTCGGTGGGCATGACTGCTCCTTTATTCGTCCTCCTTTTTCCAATAGATTCGCTTGCGCTTATTTGCCTGTTCTGTGCGTGTTTTGTGCGTGTTTTTGTAATGGTTTTAATGTGTTTTCGAATATTTTGATTTTGCTGCCATTACATGTTGTAATTTGTTACTAGTTGTTGTTGCATAACTATTGTGCTGAGTATTTACAGATCATTTATTATCGGCGGAGCAGCTGAATGGGTGTGTCTGTCGCTGTAATGGAATATCCGTGGGATAGTTATACATAGGTGTATATGTGGATATACATATGTATGTATTTATGTAATTTATGTAATTTAGTGAATTCTTTTGTTAAGAATTTCGCCTGTAATCCAATATAAGTAAATAAGTAGTTAAGTTGGGAAACATTTTTGGTCCGTGTGTTTACATTAATTGTATATTTTGCTGTGATTTATTTACGACAGCTGAAGTCGCTATATATCCACATACGTACAAATTTATAATAGACTTTACTTGGCGGGATAATTGAATTTAAATGTCACATGACACACAAATAATTGAAGGGCACAGAGTCTCGGTCCAAAGCGTGAAAAAACGGAACAGTCTGCCGGCAAGGTTATGGCGTCTGTATTCTAGGATGCGATTGGAATATTTTTATTGACAACTTTGAAAGAAAGTTCTTGAACAGCGACTATTACATAGCGTTATTGGACCGTTTGAAGGTCGAAATCGACGAAAAACGGTCGCATTTCAAAAAAAAGAAAGTGCTGCTTCACTAAGAGAATTCACCGTGCCACAAGTCAGTGAAGCCAATGGCAAAACCCAATGAATTATGTTTCGAATTGCTTCCATATCCATCGTGTTCCTCCAATCTGACTTTCAGCGACTATTTTTTGTACAAAGAACTCAAAATAAAGCTAGTTGGGAAGAAATTTTCTTCGAATGCAGACATGATCGCCGAGTCTGAAACCTATTTTGAAGCAAAGTACAAAAATGGTATCGAAAAGTTGAAGGGTCACTATAATCAGTGTATCATCCTTGAAGAGAACTATATTTCACAAAAAGAAAAAACAAATTTCGTCAAAAAAATGGGTTTTACTATGAAAGCCAGGGAATTTTTCACCTATTTTATATTGTTTCATGTAGATTCGACATGTGTAAGATGAGGACTTGTGATTTCATCGAACGGAAGAGTATCTATTAAAATTATTATTAGATATGATTTATTCAACAAAATTAAATATTTAATTTTGTTACAAAGTGTATGCAGCGAAGTAAAAATGCCGACTCCTCAAAACTTATATGCAAAAGGGGTCGAAACTGGGACAAAAGTGTACCAGGAGCATGTTTTAGAAGGCGTGGTAAAACAACTATGCAATACATCCCTCGATGAAGAGTATTGGATCTTTCAGTAGGACTTTGCTCCAGTACACATGGCAAAAATCACTCAGCAGTGGCTAAAAAGCAATATTCCAGGTTTCATAGCCTGCAGGTGATTGGTCGCCTAAAAGTTCAGATTTGAAACCATTCGACTACAGTATGTAATCGGAGTTGAAGAACATGAGCTGTCGAATACTCCACAGAAATTTGAAGATACTCAAAAAAGCTTTTGGCCCAGCAGCGTCATCAATATCATTAGAAAATGCTCGTGCTGATAATGATTAATGGTCGAATTGTTTGAGGGCTCGTTCATTGCTCATACAAGGTGCTTTCCAACGTAACCAGGATTAAAAAAAAAAAAACAGAACAAATGGTTTTTTCGGCAAAGTAAATTTATTTTATTCAAAATAGTCTTCTTCTGTTTCAATACGGCTCTTTGCATGGTCCAAAAGCATGTCGAACGAGTGTTTTAGCTCGTTGACCGGTATGGCCGCCGGTATACCGGTGCAAGCCTTTCCAATGGCTTCTACGTCTACATAACGCTTTCCTTTAATGGGCAAATGCATTTTTCCGAAAAGGAAGAAGTCGTACGGTGCCATATTAGGTGACTATGGGGAGTGGTTAATGGTTAAAATTTGATTTTTGGTCAAATAATCCGTCACAATGATGTCCTTCGAATGTTGGATTCTGAGCAATTTTTGGTCGTCAGTCAATTTGTGCGGAAGCCCACTCACAGTTTCTATTGAATCTCCGGTGGTTATGGATTTTGATTGGCCCACATGTGGATCGTCATTTATGTCCTCACGACCACTTTGAAAACGTTGAAACCACTAGTGCACTCTGCTACGGGATAGGCAATCATCGCCATAAACTTGGTTTATCAAGTGAAATGTTTCGGTAAAAGTTTTACCAATTTTAAAACAAAATTTAATGTTGGCTCTTTGTTCGAATTCATTTTCGCACCGATAACACAAACATACTGTCACTGAAATGTCATGAAATTCTCACTGGACAATTGATAAAGATACCAGATTCTAACGCACTAGTCGACATATAGATGGCGCCACCAGGAGGCGCTAGATTCAAAAAGTCCTCTTTTTTTTGGAACGTTCCATGTATATGTGCATTATGATATCATATTAACTTTACTAAAAATGTATTGTACATAGTTTTATTTTCATAACTGTATGATCTTGTAGCAGAACTTAAGGGGGTATTCTACTCTAGAATTTAGAAAAATTCGATTTTTTTCATATATTTAAAGTTTAGACTTTCAAAAATATGACCTTGGAAGGATTTTTCAAAATTCAACTTATTTTCGGAGATACAGCTAATTTTGTGAGGTGGCGTCCGTGTTCACTAGAATTGTCTCCTAAACTTTAAACTCGTTTTTCTCGAAACTACTTTTTTTCACACGGTACCGGCATTATCTCAAGTTCTAGTTATACAACTGATTTACTTGAAATTTTGTGTGAACCTTCTTTATATAATCCTTTATCGTTCCTACCAGCATCGTGTCAAAATTTTTGTTTTTAATATTTTAAAAAAAATTCAGGAATTTCAAAAAAAAGCGTTAAAAATAATTTTTATTTTCAGGCAGTCGCCATTTTTCAAAATTTTTTTCGTGTTCCCGGACTATAATAGCATTCTTACTGATTAAGAATTTTTTTTGGTTTTTTTTTTCAAACCACCAGGAGAGTAAGGATCAATGTCACCAGGATGCGCTATTTTTTTTACACCTGTCTCTCCCCCTCCCTCTAATTATTTTAATTTTTAATATTTTTTTGTAAAATTTTTTTCTGTATTTTTAAGATATCAATAAAAACACCATAAAAAAATGGATGGCAAAAATATTTTTGATTTTTTTTTTTTCAAATAAAATTCAAAAAACTGCCCAAAATTTGATTTCTAGAGTAGAATACCCCCTTAATGGAAGAAAAATCGGTTACTTTAATTATACTAATAATTCTTCACTGGTGATCCCTCTCTATATATCACATGTGGAGATTTGTAAGCAATTAAAAATTACTTAAATTCTTTGATTTTTAAGATTATGATTTTATGGTTTTTGAAAGTTCTTGAGTATTCCACATTTACTAGAATAGAAGATTGAGCAGCTTTATATACTATTAATCCCCTTTAACAATCAGAAAGTTATATAAATATCTCGAATTGGTCATTTTTATTGTGCAGTTTTTGTTTTTGGAAAATTTGGTTCAACTCACCAATATTTTACGAGCATTATTTCTTCTTTTTAGTTGTTACGGTTAAATGTTAATTACAGCTTATTTAAGATGTTATAAAGTAAAGCGCTTTATGAGCGTCGTAAACCGAATGGAATCGTTAATGCCTTGCATTGTTAGTGCCTGCAGCGATGGGTAGGCAAGAAGAATTGATTATTGAAGAACAAGTGCCAATGCAACATAATAATTTTGTGGCCGTAAATCCACAAGTACGTAAATATTAAAATATTCTGTAAATATATAACTGAATGTAAGGAAGTGCTAAGTTCGGGTGTTCGGTGTACTCCAGCTTAGGGAAGTATTGAGCCGATGTTAACAATTTTGGGCAACGTAATATAGTATTTCCAGAAAGAGTTGCTCTCTGACTTTCATTAAGGTACCAGACAGATTGAGCGATTTATTAGGCTCAGACCATCGGCACTGAGGTTCATGTATTTGGTATCTGGGGATTTGAAAACTTATGATCCGATTTATTTCCATAACTTCATTCATTTTCTATTTATATACGATATAGTGCAAGAATCATAAGACATTTAAGAAGAAAATATGGGAAAATGGTGTGGTGGTAGCCAGATTTCACTCATTTTGATACATTGTACATAAGAAATCCAAAATATTGTCATGTCTGTCGTTAAAATTGGTCAAGTAGTTCTTGAGACATGGGATTTCGCCTAGAAGTGAGCGGTGTAATGCCCTTTGTTCAACTTTGATACCGGTTTCTATGACGCACTTTCGTATCATCTTGTGTGTAAGACTTAATGTCTCTGAAGAATTTACTTATCAGCTGACTTCACCCATTTTTACGTGTTGGAAAGACGTCTGAAAGTTTGGTGAAAATAGTTTAACTGCTTTGTGAGATATGGATTATTAGAAGGCAGGACCACACTTTTTAAAAATTTCAAACCTCTGTTGCTACTAGTTAATGCGCTTGATTGTAGCTTAGTGTGGAGCTTAGTTATGACACTCCAAAGATTTTCGATGAAGGGGATTTTATGATCGAGACACTAGTTCGATACCACCCATATGCAACATCAACGTCTGTTGGTGCCAATGAATATGAATTTTCAACATGATATCTCAATTCTTACTCATACTAAGCTTTCATGGACAGATAAACAGTCATGCGGATTTCGACTTTTCTCATCATCCTGATCATCTATGTGTATCTACTTATATCCTTAATCTGTAGGAACACGTTGGGAGAGTATAAGAAATTGATTTTTTGCAGTTACACTAAATAATTATACATGCTGTCTATCCCATTCATTTCACCAGGACGGACAGGAATTTTTCAGAGAGGTTTGTGAAATTATGAAAACTTGTCATATGCCTTGGAATAATTCAAAATGTTTAGTACTTATATGAGAGAGAGTAAAGAGATTTTAAGCTTATCTTTTGAATTAACGCAACAGAGTTTGGTAGAAGGCGAAGACTCGAAGATTTGTTTTGCAAACTTAGTAAAGAATATCGGAGTCGAAAGTCGGAGTCATCGGAAGCATAAAATGAAGGATATATACTATTTATCTTATAAACCTTTGTCAGATTGGGTTAAACGCGGCTGTTGAGGCTATGAAATGAAATTCCTTAAGTTATCATTTTGAAGGCAATCTTAAGGGGTAACATGGGGTTGTGGTTTTACAAAAATCGATTTTTTTACTGTGTATTAAATTTTACAAAACCTTTAAAAAATGAAATCCTAAATTTTCAAGTTGATCCGAGTATTAGTTTCGGTGTCTTGAAAATTTGTGCGCTCGAGGCTAGTTTTTATTGTCCCTCAAATCTTTAAACGAGGTTTTTCTCGTAATTGTGTTTTTGAAGTTAGGTTTCAAGATTTCTGGAGACTTACTTAGCCGAACTTCATGCAATTTTACAGAGTTCTATAGCCTTATTGACTTGTTTGAAGGACAAAATCGCCGGAAAACGGCCTCTTTCGAAGAAAAAGAAATTGCCATACCACCAAGATAATGTACCGTTTCATAAGTAAGAGAAAACGAAGGCAAAAATCCATGTATTGGACTTCGAATTGCTTCCGCATACACCGCATTCTACAGATCTGGTCCTCAGCTACTCTTCCCCTCGCTGGGAAGAAATTTTCTTCGAATGATCTTAAATAAAAAAAAAAAACGAATTTTGCCAAAAAATGTGTTTTACTATAGTAGGACGGGGTGTTTTAAATTCACCTTTACCGTATACATTATATATCGAGTATTTTTCAACCAGCTGATCCATGGTTTTGTATTTAAGAATCTTAACCTTTTTTACAGCTTCGCCATTTTGGGAAGAATGGATGTAAAGCTAAAAACATTTAAATATTACAAGTACGTTTTATACGGATTATGATTCCGTTTTCTATCTTGTTTCAGATGACACGAGTAACTAGAAGCACCGTTGCCCGTCATGGGCCTCTTCAGAAAGATGAGTGCGAATATTGCCACAATAGCCGCCATATTGTACCAAAATGTCAATAGAAGCTTTTTTATAGTCAAATATACATCTAATAAGCCTTAAAGCGCGAAGTTGGATTTCTTTCTCCTAACTCCCAATATAGATTACCAAAGTTAGGTCTTTAAACTGACTTAACTCTTTAAGATTAAATACCATAATAAACAAAAAGTCAAACCCAGAACTTTTGACAGTTAATTACAAAGAGTTACATAATGGAAAACCCACACCACTGTGAGTACTTCTGCCGAAGAGCGAACTAAACTTTGCCTAGTGAGTAAATCACTTGTCCATAAAATGGGAATAAAAAGGCGAAAAGCAATATATAATCCATAAAATTGTAACTATTATGTAGCAACAACAAATCAAACAAACGTAACAACCGTAATAATAGCACCCAAAAGCGGGCGAATTGCACAACCACAACAATAACTACTATGTAGAGGCATAGCCCACTAAGAAGGTACGCGAATATTTTTATTGAAACCATTTTTGTTTTTTGTTGTTGCTACTTTTTGTGCTTTCATGAAGTTGCGATTTAATGCCAACTGTCACTTTAGTGAACCCCAAAGCGGCAAGCAACAACAACAACACCGCCGTTTTACTGCGCTTCGCTGTGCCTATGCGAATGTTGGTCTAGTTGTTGCCATTATTGCTGTTGTTGTTGTTGCATTCATTGTGCCATTTCACTGCCATGTCGGTATGGCAATTGAGCCATGTTCGATTAATCTCCTTGATTTATATTCACGTGCAGCGAGGCAACATTAACAAATGTCACCGTCATTGCGGCCTTTTAATTGGATCGCCGAGTCGAGGAGTGGGCCGACAGCCCGGGTAGGGAAGCAACCTAATAGTGCTCACACAATGCCTTGTAGAAGTGCTCTGTAGTACATGAGGCTTGGGCATAGCACAGCAGTGAGCCCAGAACTTAGCGTTTTACTATTCGAAACGTCATGCCGCAGCGCGCTTGCCACGGTGGGTTTGCCGGTGAGGCGTTCGCTTGCCGGCAACGACTGCTTAATGTCAGCGGCAAATGCTTATTGAGTAAAAAATGTGCCGCTTTGTGGGAAAATAAAGTCATAAATATTGAAATTCAGTACATTTATTTAGTTTATGGCATGTTCCAGGGTGTTTACCAGCGAAATAGCAGAATACGAGACATTTATTTATTTCTTCTGTTGTTTTTGTAAAGAGCCTATTGCAACTGCTTGCCGTAAGTTACTGGCTCTGCACATATACTTTTGTGAATAATGATAATGCTCTGAAAGTTATTGACTTAATGACAACCACATATGTTCTTTCTATTTACGATTCTCTACTCCTCCTTCTGGAAACGGCTACATATCTTCAGGAACTAAATATAATTTTGAGCTCATTAAACTGTCGCCTGGTTTCAAATTATTTTAGTTGTTCTGAAATAACATGGCTTAGAGGTCGAATGGGGGATTTTTGCAATATTTTGAACTTCATATAATAGTTTTCAAAGAAAATAGACCAGGGTAGATCATTTCGGAAAGCAAAAAGAAAACATCATAGTTGAAACTCATTGGAAACGAAAGATAAAAGACAAAAATTTATGGCAAAAATAATTTACGGGTGATCTGATTTCGGGCGGAGGAAGTGAAGGGGAGTAGTTGAATAGTTTTTTAGGTTCATATATGGTTTGCCTGGACCTTATCAGTGTGGCTTTAGACCTGGAAAATCTACTATCGATCAGGTTTTCACCATGCGCAAAATCATGGAGAAGACCCGTGAAAGGAACATCAACACACACACCATCTCTTCGTCGATTTTAAAGCCGCATTCGACAGCAGGAAAAGTAAACGCCTCTTTGTCGCTATGTCTGTACTTGGTATCCTCGCAAAACTAATACGGCTGTGTAAACTGACGTTGAGCAATACCAAAAGCTTCGTCAGGATCGGGAAGGACCTCTTGGAGCCGTTCGATACCAAACGAGGTATTAGACAAGGCGCTAACTATCGTGTGACTGCTTCAATGTACTTCTGTAGATGGCGTACGCTGATGATATTAATATCATTGGTCATAACAATCGCGCCGTTAGTTCGGTTTTCTCTAGGTTGAACAAAGAGGCAAAGCGTATGGGTCTGGTTTTAAACGAGAACAAGACGAAATAACTCCTGTCATCAAATAAACAGTCATCGCATTTGCGACTTTGCTCTCACGTCACTGTTGAGAGTCATAACTTTGAAGTTGTAGATAATTTCATCTATTTAGGAACCAGTATAAACACCACCAATGCAGGATAACTCTTGCCAACAGGTGCTACTTCGGACTGAGTAGGCAATTGAGAAGTAAAGTCCTCTCTACACGAAAAAAATCAAACTCTATTAGACACTCATTGTTCCCGTCCTGCTATATGGTGCAGAGGCTTGGACGATGACAACAACTGATGAGTCGACGTTGCGAGTTTTCGACAGAAAAGTTCTGCGAAAGATTTATGGCCCTTTGCGCGTTGGCCACGGCGAATATCGCATTCGATGGAACGATGAGCTGTATGAGATATACGACGACATTGACATAGTTCAGACAATTAAAAGACAGCGGCTACGCTGGCTAGGTCATGTTGCCCGGATGGACGAAAACACTCCAGCTCTGAAAGTATTCGACACAGTACCCGCCGGGGGAAACAGGGGAAGAGGAAGATCTTCATCCTGTTGGCAAGGCTAGGTGGAGAAGAACCTGACTTCACATGGAATATCCAATTGGTGCCACGTAGCGAAAAGAAGAAACGACTGGCGTGCTGTTGTTAACTCGGCTATAATCGCGTAAGCTGTGTTTACGCCAATACAGAAGAAAGAAGAAGATATGGAGAGTGGGAGGGGCGAGCAGAGGACATTCCCATTACAATTAAGAGCTGATACTTGGAAAGACTTTCATAGAGGTGGCTGAGAACCTATTTTTTCAGAGTACCAATCGTGAACATACCAGATTATACAATAACTTTTGTTGTTTGATAAGAAAGAGCGTTGCTGCTGGCCCAACATTTTTTTGTTTTCTTGGTACATATGAACGTATAGTATGTGAAGTTTCATTTAAATGAATTGGAAAAAACTTAATATCGTGCAGGGATAAAATTCTTAGTTTAGAAAGGGTACTACACCTTTCAAATCTAAGAATTTTATATATAATAATATTATAATAATATTATATAAAAGAAATTCACGAACGAATGTTAAAAATGTATAATAATTGTTCACCTACAATTAGATTAGTAGGAAGATGGTTTGCTGAATTTAAACTTGGTCGTACAAGCCTTGAAGACCATCCACGTTAAGGACGTCCAAAAAGCTCATCAATACTAGAAATCATAGCCAAAATACAGGATATGGTTTTGGAAAATCGTCGATTGACTGAGAGAGATTTATTAGAGGCTCTACTCATCTCATTAGGCAGTGTGAGCCATTTTTTAAGTGAAATTTTGGGGTTTAAAAAACTGTGTGTATAATCGGTGTCCCATTCGCTAACATTGGAACAAAGACACATTCGAATGCGACTTTCTCAGCAACATTTGGAATTTTATTTGTGGATTACTTGCAAACATTTAACTCTGAATATTATTGCAACCTTTTGGACCAGTTAAAGGAAAAAATTCATGAAAAAACAACACAAGAGCATTTTGACAATGGCTAAAATCCATGAACTAAAATTCGAATTGTTGGAGCTTCCACCGTATTCACCAGATTTGGCCCCCAACGACTTCCATTTGTTTCCAGAACTCAAACAATTTATGCGTGGCAAGCGTTTATCATCAAATGAAGAGGTCATAATGGCTGTTGAAGCTTATTTTGCAGAGCTTCCAGATTCTCACACCAGGAATGGGATCCACAGATTAGAGGATCGTTGGAGCAAGCGTGTTAATGTTCAGGGAGATTATACTGAATAATAAAGTGTATTTTCAATCATAAAATTGTTTTTTCTTATCAAACGACAAAACTTATTGAACAACCTAGTATAATATTTGTTTTTTTACCCACCCTAAAGTACATATTTTCCAAATGAAAATTTTGCTTATACAAGCACTTCATACATACATTTCCAAGTACGTCATTGTAACTCATTTGAGCATTTTCAAATTAATTTCCAATTTCCATTGCACATTTCACTTCATTATTTTCCCCACACTCAACAATAATGCCACGCCCTCATGTATGTTTTCTGCTGTCTGTCTCATCTCTGCTAATTAAATTTAAATTTACTGTCAATTACTCGTGGCTTTCAATGGAAGTATTTACAATTATAAACTATAACATACATATGTATGTATGTGTGCTACTTGTCTTTCATATTGTTCTACGGCTAACTTGTTGTTTTTGTTGTTGGCAGTTGTGCTCTAATTGCATTAGTGGCTTTCAATTAAATAATCATGAGTCTCATTAGAGTAGAAATTGAATTTCCGCTTGAAGTTGCTTGTCAAAGGCAACAAAAACACAAACTCATGCATTCATTTCACATGAGCGCATACAAACACACACATACATATATGTGAAGTGCACAAATTACGGTTGAAAATAGTCGAAAATAGTTTTTGGTGCAAACTACAACAATTGTGTTCCTTCTTACTTACTTTTTTTGTTTTTACAACACAGCTAATTAATACAGTTATTACGGTAATATGGAGGGCATACACATACACAGCCAGACACGTGAAGGCACTTGTGGAAATACGCTGGTAATATACTTTTCACATATGTAGTTATATATGTATATAATTTGTATGTTTGTATGTATGCATATATATACATATGTATATGTACTAGTATATAACGGGATTGTATGCATGTAAATATGTGTCCATTTGCGTGTTTGCGCTGCCATGACGGAAACTAATAAAAAGAAAACTCCATTAATTTTCCAACACCCACACAACAAGCATTGTGGTGAATACTCTTGCTCTCACACAAACTCACACACACATACATAGAATACCACATTTAGTAGCTGCCTAGTTTTTCCATAATTTTGAGCGGCTTTCGTCATTTTCTTTTCTGAGAAAACATTTTCAGTTCTCTTGGCAGCAAAATGGCTGACGATTGCTTTGTAGCACTATCTTTCTATTACTGAATACATACATACATACAAATATGTATTAATGAACGTCTTATGCATTATTGACTACATTTTCCTATTAACAGTAAGTGAGTAATGATTCTTCGTTTTCTTTTGATTAAAACATGAAAATTTGTAAATTGCTTACTTCTACGGCGGAGAGACGGGGAGTGAGTAAAGACGCTAATGACTGGCGTAAATATTCTAAATGTGTGTTGATTAATCGGGCCAAGGCCTATTAGATTTGTAATCAGTAAGTAAAAAAAGTTTAATGCTTTGTATAAAGTAATAACTTATGGCCATAGTTGGTTTCTGAGTTCGAAATATATTTATATAAAAATATATTTAACGAAAAAATTTAATCTCCAGACTCTAAGTAGTTGCCATCGCTGATAATACAAGTACAAGAAGCAACCTTAACTTTAGTGAACCTGAAGCTAGAATACTCTCCACATACTTATATAAAAGTTTCCGCAAGTGAGGAAACTTTTCTAAAGCCATTCACTTGACAGTGACCATAAGCGATTCCTTTATATATGGCTCAAGTAGCGCACGACTTCGGGTCTTAGACCAAGTATCTTCAGTTTAGCCAAATAACATCCGCTTGAAAGCGAGCTAAAGTGAGAAAGAAGGTGAAACATCTCTCTCCAGTGTTGTGTGCTGGTTTTGGAATTTAGTTTACAAACGAAACATCAGCCTCGCCAGCCTGAGGATTACTATTTAAGGTTATGCACCTGGAACATCTGGTTCCAGTTGGTTGGTGTCTTCATAAGAGTAAAGGCTGCCGGAATAAGGTCTAAGACGAGTAAATCCTTGTGAAATTTATTACAGTGGCCATATAAAGGAGCACAAATTTGGTGTGAGAAGTGCGGTGGGAGAGAGTCTTCATCGCCGAGTCCTGGAATTCGCCTCAGTGGATGAATGTCTAGCCAAAATTCGCATTAAAGTGAAGTTCTTCAACATATCACAGATTTGCGTTCACGTCCCATGGAAGAGAGAGAGCTATCCCCGCTACGATGTCACGATGTGGGCAAAGAAGGCATCTTTGGCACCACTGTCGGTAAATTCAGCCTCAAAGATGAAACATTCCCAAATGGGTTGAGGCTGAACGACTTCGTCGGAGCCAGAATTATGGTTTTCGGTAGTACTAGATTTCAGCATAAGGGAACTGTTGGTAAACGTTTCAAGCTGCTTACGTACAGTTGCAAACGAAATTATTGGTTTTCTGAAAAGACAAAAGAACAGCTGATACGATAAGGAGAGCCGTGTCGCAGTGGGAAGAAAAAAAACTGCCCACCTCGCCTCGTTACAATCGACCAGAATACGGGTAGAATGGGATAGAAACCGTGAGTTGAAGAGATAAGCGAAATGGAAAAGAGAGAGGCTAACAATCGTCGGTACGAAGAGCTTGACAAGCTGGCTGACAGGGGTAATTCTTCAAAATTTTGCGAAAAATTGAGGCGACTAACAGAAGGTTTCAAGACCGGAGCACTACTCTCGTAGAACTTCAAGAGGGGATCTAGTGACCGATGCTCAGAGTACACGGAAATTATGAAGGGAACACTACCCCAGTCTGTTTCTAGTTTTGCAGTAATTTAGATGCATATAAACGTGATGAAGTGTCTGTTGGAGAAAGCCTCATGAAGTCTGAGACATTAATTTTCTTCCAGACAGAGCTTCTGTATTTGTTTGTTGTTATTGTAGCTACAAAGGGTTAGGTTAGCTTTTGTCGTAGTGTTGATCTATAACCAATGGACTTCACTTGGAAAGATCTTCGTCCTTCGTGCCACCGAAAAACACCTAAAAGTTGATCACTAGATTCTCATAAATCGACGAAACGTTTTGAGCTCGTCACAAGTTAATAATACAATTAACGGCGTGTGTATCTATTGAACAGTGTCCAGTCAGAACCTCTACAATAGCTACGAAATTAACTTTGCTAAGTCACAACGAAGCGTTGAGTTCGAAGGAACTCTTACTGTTCACAAGTTCTAGTTATTGAGCAGTGATTGCCGAGCTCACTGGTTCCTAAGTGCTAGCGGTTATTGATCCTATAGATCATAGAGCTAGAACGCAAGGGGACATCGGAACACGATTCGCTTCCAATCGGTTGAAGTTGAGGTATAGGTGCCCTTCCTAGCCAGCTCAGTTTCCGACGATTCCGCTGTGACCGAGCACCATCACGAGTCTAATATGGAAGAAGTTTGTAGCCACAGAAAAAATTTCTCGAATAATTTTAAGAATTGCGGTCGAGCTGTCTCGCGCTTTTACTTGACAAAATTCTGCTCCGAGCTAAGTTTGGTAGAGGCGATTTTTGCGACAGTCGTGCTGGTCATAGTCATTACATAACCATTAGGAAAGGAATCCATAAAAACAACAAACTAATCTCATATTGAAATATTGTTTTTCTCATAGTGCGCTCATTGAAGATACATCCGCACACGCGTCAAAGCATATCCTTCCTCCACTTCAACTACCACTCACTATGTGCCACGGTGTGTTTATGTTCGAATTGTAATCCATTTGTAATATCTACTTCAGCATCAGCATGGGAATATGTAATTAATTCAATCTGTGCACTTACACGCTTATCACGTGACAGGCGGACACGCAGTCGCAAAAACACCCACAACGACTCCCCCGTGGCCGCGTACACCGGCTACGTGAGCCGGTGCCTGTGTGCTCGTGTTGTCATGATTTTTAATTAACTTAAAATTTACTGCGCGCCATAAACACGCCAATCTGTGGGTGAAAGGGGGGCGGGGGTTATGTGTGTATAATTGAAGTGGATGCGTTCCCTCGGTGAGTGGCGCATAATTTGATTACCTTCTCCTTATCGTACGAATCGCAGTCATGAACTGTCGCACCCCACAGCGCCCGGCCGAGTACCCAGCCACACACAGAGCCAGATCTGGGGATGAGCGCTGGCTTGGCTTGAAGGTGGTGATATCGCCACTTGATTGGGGAGAGTGTTGGCGAAAGAGGAGCGCGTGGTGGAAGGACGCGGCTGAACAATTTCGTAGTTTATTTAGCTGAAATTACGGTGCGCTAGAACTTTGTTGTCTCTGCGGTTTACGGCGACTACTCGGGCAGACACTACAACTCAGTGAATGTGTTTGTGTTGTGTAAGTGTGTTTGTACAACGGTAGATAATAAATGGCTGTGAAAACACCCACGCACTTTGCATTAGTAGCTTGCCACAACGGAGTGCTGATGCACTGGTCTATCCAGCTGTTGCCGATTTTGTTGTAACTTTTTTGTTTTCACCGCGTTTTATGTGCATTAGGGTGATGCATAGAGTCAAAGTTTTGCTTTCATAGCTGGAAATTTTTATAGTTTCTACTAAAGAAACTGTTCCAAAGAATTTAAAAGCAGCCAGATAAATTCAAAAGCAAGAAAATTGTGTATCATGTGAACAGAAGCCAAGAGTCGTTGAAAGACTAGTTTGTTTGTCAGAAATGCTGCCCGAAGACTTGACTTGAAGTGATTGATCGCCAAAAAATTCCAGGAATTTTCAAGTAGGCACGTTTAACTGTCATGAGAACGTTCGAACTCGTTTTCCAAGGCTGATTAAAAACTATTTGGAAAACAGCCGCCTAATAACTCAGTCCTTATACACTCTAGCTATGCAGAAGGCCCTCACTGCAATACAGTTCATCTCAAAACAGGGTAACAACAATTGGCTTCATTCATTCTTGACCGCCAAATGGCGTCTAACGAGTCAAACTTCGGCACGACTGTTTTCAAGATTTCGTGTCCTGAGCATTGGTGGTATCTGAAACTAGAACAAACGTTAACCTCGGCTGCACCGAAGTTATAATCAAAAATACAAAAGAATGAATCTTCGGAACTGCCGTTTCCAAGATATTCTAGATGATTCTGGGAACTCGTGCCATTTGAGACAAAACCGAGAAAATTCGTTACCGAAGTTTCAGCCTCAACCCATTTGTTTCATTACGGAGGCTGAATTTACCGACCGCTGTGCCAAAAATACCTTCCTTGCACATCCTGGGGTAAGAGTCGCCAAGCAAGACATTTTGACATCGTGGCAGGGGCAGCTCTCATAGGTGCGCTCCAAGCGTTCGAAGAAGACATCTTCGATCCCATCGTCCTTCTCTTACGTCGGGGCGTGGGCGTAAATCAGCTATATGTTGAAGAACTTCGCTTTGATGCGGATTGTGGCTAGACGTTCCACACCGAATTTGCGCTCTTTTATATGGCTGCTATAGTAAATGCTACAAGGACATACTCGTCCGTCGCATTTTTTGGACGGCGGTGATGTCAGCCTTTACTCAAGTTTGCAGGGGTGGTCATCAAATGGGGGTCTCGCATCCGAGGCTGTATTCTACTTTGTTGTGTTTTGTTTTTGTTTTTATGTGGCGGGTTTTAAAACCAGCGCTTAACCCTGTGGAGGTGATGTTTCGCCTTTTCACTTTAGCTCGCCTTCAAACCGATGTTATTTGGCTACTTAAAGGATACTTGTTCTAAGACCGGAAATCATGAGCCACTTGAGCTATATATAAAAGAATCGTTTCTGGCCAGTTCCAAGTGAATGGCGCTCAGAGAACTTTCCTCACTTGCTTCTACACTATGACTCTCTATGACTCCAGCCTCAAAAAAACCGAGGGACTAGTTCCGGTTAATATGTAAATTTTATAAAGTCTCCGAATCCTCTTTCTGGGTGGTACAAATTTCGTGGCAAACTTAATTTACCCTTTACTTACTTAATTTTATAAAAAGCTTAAATTTGAGGTCGGTTAATATAACACGTGGATCAATAAGTCCCGGGACTAAATAAGAAAAACACATTTTTTTTGGGAAAATTCATCTTTATTCATCAGTCTCCTTCAAAAGTAACACAATCAGTCCAGCGCTTCTCTAGCATTTCAATTCCTTTCTTATAGAACGATTTATCTTTGTCCTCGAAATAAGCGTTCATTTCGGCGATGACTTCCTCGTTGGAGTAGAATCTCTTTACTTGGAGCATTTTTTTGAGGTCTGCAAACAGGTAGTATTCGCTGGGGGCAAGATCCGGTGAATATGGTGGGTGCGGAAGCAATTCGAAGCCGAATTTATGCGAATCGAGCGACTTGTGACACGTCGCATTCATTGTCTTGGTGAAAGAGCACTTTCCCATAACCTTACCAGCCCACATTTGCGTTTTTGCCCGCTTTGAACGCTTCTCACCGACTGCAATCCACTCAGCTGACGACCGCTTTGACTCCGGAGTGTAGTGATGGATCCAGGTTTCGTTCATTGTCACATACCGATACCGAAAAATACGGTTTGTTCCGGCGAAACAGCTTCAAACAGCGCTTAGAATCAACGACACGTTGTCGTTTTTGATCCACCGTGAGAATCCATTGTTTTGAAAATATCAAGGCAAGCGTCACTTAAATCACTATAACTCGTGAGCCAAACATGAGAATGACATGAAATTTTGACAGGTACCTTTTGGAGGTTGGTACTTATGAAGAATCGTACGGAATTTTTGTTGGCAGCGCCATTTATGCGTCATTCCCGGCGCTTATTGATACACTGTTATTTAACTGCGAAGCATTAGCTAAAATATCAGGGTTTTCAAGTGTAAATTAATTAATCTTGGACTGCCTAACTGTTCAAGTATTCGATTCCAAAATTTTAAAATTCCTAATATATAATTTCTTTAATTTAAGAATTCTTAATTTTCAATTATTCCAATAGGTGCCAAATTTGACAACTTATTGACCCACCCTAGTGCTGCCATAAACTTTCATAAAGCTGCTACTTTGCGATAAGTGCCTCCCGGCCGCTCCCAGCTGATACTGTCTATGTACACTTGGCATTTTTTACAGGACCTCATCGTTTGTACGCAGGATAATAAAACGATTTCCGCTGCATGCCATAAAATCTCCGGCATTTCAATTCAATTTCATTCGCAAGCCAAATATATATATATATATCTTTCTATTTATTATACATCTGTACATATGTATATACTCCTGCAACATTCAATTCAATTTTCTTAAGAACCAGAGTCACAGTGCTCTGTGTCGAGCGCGCACATTGAGAAGGTCCTTATGTGTGTTGTTGTTGTTATTTCAGCTAATAATTTTACTGCGTAACTTTTTGCTTGCCGAAGCTCAGCGAAGTGGATTACAGTGTGTGAGACTTTTATTATTCCATCAACGTGCGCACAGTGCCGTCAGGGATGAAATACATATCCACAACTGCGCGAACAGTTTAACAGCTCGAGGTATTTATTTGTTAAGGAAGTGAGCTGCCAGCGCGGCCACTCCCCGGTGTATCATCAACAAATTGCCGCTGCCAGCCAACATTTGTTGCTGTGGCACGGAGCTCGAGCGCAGCCATTAGCGCCAACACAACAAATGGCCGTTACAACAACAAATAGATGTATGTACAACAACAATAAGGTACAAATGTAATGCTAATATTAACGTTGCGTAAATGCGTTGGGAAAGCAACAACAACAACCACCACCACCAACATCCACAGCAGTAACACCGTTATGCCGATAAGCGGTGTGTCAGCCAGGAGTTGCAAGGATAATGAAAACAATTTCATGCGTTGCCAACGCCTTGTTTATCGCCTCTTGGTGGTGTTGATGGTGTTGCTGCTGTTGTTAGGGGTGCTGGCTAAGGGCAATGACGCACAGTGGCAGATGCTGCACGTTGTTATTTTTGTTGTTGTTGTTGATGGCATTCGCAATGGCACCGCTTTCCTCCACCACTCAACCAATGCCACTCTATTTTCATTATCTTTGCTCTTTCCTTGCGGTTTGCCATTATACCGTTAAGCGGCTTCGCTTTCGTGTGTATGTATGTGTGTGTGTGTTTGTGCCACATCGTAACCACCATATTTACCTTTTAATCCTTGTTAAGTGTTTCACTTTGTGTGTTGTGTACTTAGTATTGAGTGGCTGTACACCGTTAACCTGGTTGCTGTGCTTACTGCTGCTGGTGTTGTTGTTGTTGTTGGGTACTCGAGATTTTAATTGAATTAAGTGCCTGGTTAATTGAAAGACATGCGCGTGAATATATTTTGTGCTGATCCTGTTGTTGTGATTAGCCAGATTGCTCTTACGGTTGCTCTTGTGGTTGTTATTATTGTTGCTGCTTGTTTCATTGCATGCTGTCAGAGCAATTTCGACTCGGTTGTTTATTCGTGCGAAAATGCTGTTTATCAATTAATAATATCCGCTTTCATCTAGAACAAAAAAGAGAAGTACTCATGCGGAGCGGAAAGTGTGGGAAAATTGAGCCAGATAATCAGCTGTTTGTAGAAAGTTTGCTCATTTTTCGTAATCTTGAATGAGAAAGGTTTTCACATAGTCGCTGTTTATGTTACGAAGCGTGAATCATGAATGGCGAATATTAGAAAATGGTAGGAAGTAATTTAGACACTGAGCTTAGAAAAGCATATATTTCCATTTATTAATCATTTTAAATAAGGAAGTTTTGAAAAGAAGTCAATATTTCAGTATCCGAATTAAAGTTTTAACGCTTAAACTTTGTTATGTCTACGATATTTTCTTTCAATAATTTTATACTTTTGGAGCATGTTGCTACAGAGTATAATAGTTTTGTTCACCCAACGATTTTACGTATCACCTACAACTATTCGATATTGATATAGGGTTATGCAAGGATCATTCCAAAGTAAACAGTGGTAGTAAACATATTGAATCTAACGACCCCTGGTAGCGCCATTTATATGTCGACAGGTGCGTTAGAATCTGCTATCTTTATCGATTGTCCAATGAGAATTTCATGGCATTTCATGGATTCGAAGCGAAGTTAGTGCATTTTAAGTGTCAGTATGTTTGTGTTATCGGTGCGAAAATGAGCTTCGAACAAAGAGCCAACATTAAATTTTGTTTTAAAATTGGTAAAACTTTTATCGAAACGTTGCAATTGATGAAACAAGTTTATGGCAATGATTGCCTATCCCGTAGCAGAGAGCACGAGTGGTTTCTGGTTTCAACGTTTGCAAAGTGGTCGTGAGTGCACAAATGACGATCAACATGTGGGCAATCAAAAGCCGTTATCATCGGAAATTCCGTCAAAACTGTGCGTGAATTCGTCAAAAGTCAGCCGAAATCATCATTGAAATTCATAGAAATGGAATTGAACATCTGCAAAGCATCGATTTACCGCATTTTGAACGAACATTCCGCACAAATTGACTGACGACCAA
Organism: Bactrocera zonata; assembly: GCA_037783105.1. NCBI lineage: Eukaryota > Metazoa > Arthropoda > Insecta > Diptera > Tephritidae > Bactrocera > Bactrocera zonata. Next base: position 655,743 of record JBAWJQ010000165.1, on the reverse strand, counting down.
AAATTGCTCAGAATCCAACATTGGAAGGTCATTATTAAAGAGTTCAAAAAGGACAAAAACTTCCTCTACAAAATTGTGACTGATGACGAAACATGGTGTTTCCAATATGATCCCGAAACGAAACGCCAGAGTGCTGAATGGAAGGCACCGGACGAGCTCAAACCCAAAAAATCGCGCATAGAGAAGTCAAAAGTGAAGACAATGCTGATTTGTTTTTATGATTCCCAGGGTATTGTTCACAAAGAATTTGTTCCACCCGGCCGAAACGTTAATGCGGTATCCTATCTTGGAGTTTTGAAGCATTTGGTATGCTGTAGTCGACATGTTCGGCCGAAAATCGCGAAGATGAAAGTTGGCGTTTGTTGCACGATAATGCGCTGTCTCATCGATCGACGCTTGTGACCGATTATTTGACCAAAAATCACATTTTAACTATTAACCACTCTCCATAGTCACCTAATATGGCTCCGTGCGACTTTTTCCTTTTCGCAAAAATGCATTTGCCCATGAAAGGAAAGCGTTATGCAGACGTAGAGACCATTCAAAAGGCTTACACCGGCATACTGACGGCCATACCGGACAACAAGCTAAAACACTAGTTCGATACGCTTTTGGACCGTGCAAAAAGCTGTGTTGAAGCAGAAAGAAACTATTTTGAATAAAATAAATTGATTTTGCCGAAAAAATCATTTGTTCAGTGTTTTTAAGTCCTCCTTACCTTGGGACGCACCTTGTATTTCATGGCAGAAATACAAATTCGGAAGACTGGATTTTGTCCTTCGAAGCAAAATCTTGCAGACGGTTTTGTCATCCATTAAGGTTGTGGAGCCTTAGAAATTTGGGGAAAAAATTATTTGACTGTTTATGCTCTTTTCAGATTCAAAACATACACCTAAATGTGTTTGGTCGATCCATAAAACATGTTGGGATCCTCTGCGATCTTTTTGATGCTAACGTGACGATTTTCAAGCATTTACCTTTAACTATTTCGATGCTATCGTTAATAACAGAGGGTGGTGTATGACTCGGAGACTTCGTGACCGTCATTGAATGCTTATTAGTACACTTAGTCCTTTTTTTACGCGATCTCTTTTTACGCTATTTCACTTCAACGCGGTTATCTCTGCAGCGCAAATTCCTTTTTTTACGCGAATTTCTCACTTTAACGCGATTGATTTTTTTCGTTTTTTACTTGTTTACATATTTTTACGCATAATAATTTTTGAATATGTTGGCGCACCCTAATAGTGTGTGGATATTGGTTACGTGTGTGAGTGTATGGGTATACAGTTTCGGGTATTTTGTTAAAAAACTAAGTTCCTTATTATTGCATCAGCCGTTGATTATGTTGTAATTGGTTGTTTTAGCGGGGCGACAGCGTGGCGTGGCTATCGTCGATTGTGGTTCGGTGGTAAGCACAAAAGGAAGAAAACGACATAGAGTCAGTCTTGTTTAGGATGTCTACCGAAAAGTATGTTATTCCGACAAATATAATACGGGGAAATCCCATAAAAAGAATTTTACTCTATGTGTATCAATTATTGCAAATCTAGTTTTAATGTATTTGGTTAGCGGCCGGTGCAGTTGTTTTGGTAAGACTTTAAAATATATCTATAATTTTGTAGTAAAAATAATAAAAAAAATTTATTGAGGAATTTTAATTTTTGCTAGTTTTACAATGGAAGCTAATTCAGGAAAAAATAAAAAACGCAAAGGCATTTCTTTAGAAATAAAAATAAAAGTTTTGAACTATCTAGAGCAGGGAGCTGGCCCAACAAATGTGGGAAAGAGGCTTGGACTCAGTGAATCTACAGTGCGGACAATAAAAAAATGAAAATGCAATTAGAAAATCTGTAGTTTCCGGAAAAAAATGTAAATACGAAGAAAACTTCATACTCAAGAAATGTTTTTATTGAAGAAATGGAAAACCTATTAACAATTTGGATTGAGGATCTCAACCAGAAACGAATCCTAGTTGATACTACAACAATAAAACGAAAAGCTCTACGTATTTTTAATCGATTAACATCGAACCAAGAAAATAAAAGCGAATTTTCAGCTAGTGGTGGATGGTTTTCGAAGTTTATTGAAAGACATAATTTTCATAATTTAAAAACTAAGGGTGAAATTGCTTCAGCTGATAGTAAAGCTGCGCAGGACTATCCACCAAAGTTATTAAAAATTATTCAAGAAGGCGGTTACACGCCAGACCAAGTTTTCAATGCGGACGAAACCGGCCTATTTTGGAAGAGGTTACCAAAACGAACATATGTGTCAAAGACCTAAAAATCATTTGGTGGCTTCAAAGCTGCAAAGGACCGTGTAACGTTTTTATTATGTAGCAATGCTTCCGGTGGCCGCATGATTAAACCGCTGTTAGTAAACAAAAGTCTCAGGCCGCGAGCACTAAAGGGCAAAGATTTAAAACATTTACGTGTTCACTGGATGGCCAATAAAAAAGCCTGGGTAACTGAAAATATATTCCAAGAATGGTTTGCTAAATGCTTTCTACCAGAAGTTAAAAGTTATTTGGAGAAGAAGAAACGGCCCTTTAAAGCTCTTTTAATAATTGACAATGCACCAGGCCATCCGTTGATTGAACATCCGAATGTCAATATCATTTTCCTCCCACCGAATACTACATCAATTATCCAACCGATGGATTAAGGCATTATATCAAAAAAAATTTTCAGTGCATTATGGAAAAACTGGAGGAAAATCCTAAATTGGACTTCACCGATGCTTGGAAAAATTTTTCTATCAAGGATTGCATCTTGTACGCGTCAAAAGCAATTTCTGAAAAAAGGCAACATACGTTAAACGCATGCTGGAAATCTCTTTGGCCAGAATGTGTTAAAAGTGGTATGTCCGTAACAAGCAATTCAACTAATTATTCAGATATCATTGATTTAGCACGTTCCGCGAGAGGAGAAATTCTTACAGGTTTGACGAAAGAAGATATTGACGAGATTCTAGACCGAGAGCTCGATGATGACGATTTGATTGAAATAGCTACGGAAGTAATCGAATCGGAAAATGGCAGCGACACCGAGATAGACGAGCATTCAATTAAAGCAGAGACGATTAAGCAAGGTCTTAAACTAGCAGCAGAATTGGAAAATTATTTTGTAGCAAATGATACTGATGCCGAACGTGCACGAATTTTTCAAAAAGAATTGAGTCTCTGCATGTTAAGATATAAAGAACTACATCGGAATTTATTGGGTTCAAAAAGAAGCATTCAAACAAAATTAACTGAATTTATGGTGCAAACTCAGTCGGAGATGCTAAGTCAATCAGAACATCAATCCATAGTTCTTACTATTGATTCTGATACAAATTCTAGTGATATCAGTTCCGGCCATCAAAATTAGCGGCTAAGAATAATTTCCACTACGGATAATGGCAGTGATTAAACAGCATTCAACGGTTTTTTCAATAAATCTACCTATTTTCTATTTTCTTCTCTTTTATATATGGCTTTTGTTTTGTATTTTTTATTTTGTTATGAATGAATAAATCATAAGTCTGAAATTTGAAACTTATTGTATTGTTTTTGAATATTTTGTCGCGCGTATATTTTGTTATACGCGATATTTTTTATATTCGGAACCAATTCGTCAGTTAATATTGGAAAACTAACCATTTATACGCGATTTTTTTTTTACGCGATTAGTGGCAGAACCAATAATCGCGTAAAAAAAGGAATGAGTGTACTCAAATACGGGTGTTTGTGATAAAGTAGACATCCCGAAATGCTCCTGTAACATTTTTAACGATTCTGTAGCCGCGATTCCAATGAAAACACATAACTTTAAGCACATTTATTATAAAATTGCTTTCCATAGTAAAAATCTCCAGAAAAAATTTTTGCGTTGTAAAAAACAGCTGCCAAGCACACACTAATTGACATGTGGAGATCTAACATCACACGAACATAAAAAGCTTTTATCAATCTTTATCGACTCGAAAAGTCCTAAGCCAAGCGCAAAACCTGGGGAGGGATGTTTCGTCATCTCCTTTCAGCACGCCTTCAAACGGATGTTCTTTGACTACCAAAAGGATAAGACCGGAAGTCGTGAGTTGCTTGAGTCATATGTAAAAGAATCGTTTCTGGCCACTCCCAAGTGAATGGCGCTCAGGGCACATCTACACATGGCACCAACCTTCACATAAATCATTCAGTCAGTTCAAAAACAGATTCTTTGTGATAGTCTCATATATATTTGAAGTCCTTGGAGACTAACATAAACATATTGAAGCGGTTTATTTTGATTACAGGCAATACATTCCCTTGATGGAAGCCATGATATTTTAGTCTAACGAAAGCTGCACACTTTCAGAAATAGTGTCGAGACTTTTCTGCCTCACATTCTGTTCTATGTATCTCTGTAAAATTTGAAGACGTCAAAATTTTTTGTCTCAGCACTTGTATACTCAGTGGAACATTTAATTCTATGAACCTCTTGCGAACTTATCTGGGTCAGTGAGATGTCTCAAGAGTGTAAGTTGTACCAAATTTTGACAAAAATTAATTCTATGGACTGCCATATTCCTTGCGCGATCTCTACCTAGTGATCATATAGCTTATCCATATCGTCAGAGAGACCACGAAGATAGGATTGCGAGTACTCTTGATGCGGTACTACACAGCTGTTAGACATGCTAATCTAATATGTGCTCTGAGGAAGACTTAGCTAGACCATTCCTTGAAAAAAGTAAATAAACTTACCTTTAACCCTCAATTATTATATCCTGAACAGGGTATATTAAGTTTGCCACGATGTTTGTACCCAGTCGGAGATCCTATAAAGTGTTTACATACAATATCAGTATGACAGCTCTATCAGTTTAGCCAAGACGTAATACTCGAACCCTCTTTGCTTGAGAAATTTTGCGCACGTTCTTTTCTCAGAGCATAAGCTGTCATATAAACTGACCGAACCGTCTAATTTATTTGGACAAGGATCTTCACGAAAATTGGCATAAAGAATTACCTCAGGTCTCGATATAACCTCCCAATATAGTGTTTGGATTGCATCACTATGGCAAATCCAAATCAAAATCAAGACATATGTATGTAGATCTTCTTATATTAGGTTATCGAAAAAGTCTTGCGGTATTTTCGCTAGTTCTAGTTTTTTTCGTCGCATCGGGTCATGCTGTACCTTTTTGGAAAGCTCATTTCACGCGCTAACACGTGTTTGATTGATTGTCGTTTCTTTTAATTCGTTCGTGAGTTATAGCGTCGCAGACATGGAGCAAAATAAAGAGAAAATACGGCATATTTTACAGTACTACTACGATAAAGGCAAAAATGCATCTCAAGCCGCCAATAAAATTTGTGCAGTTTATGGACCCGATACAGTTTCCATTTCCACCGCACAACGATGGTTTCAACGTTTTCGTTCTGGTGTAGAGGTGGTCGAAGATACGCCACGCTCCGGAAGGCCTGTCGTTGAAAATTGCGATAAAATCGCTGAACCCGTTATAAACCATTTGAAGAAGCTTGGAGTCACTATGAAGCTCGATGTATGGGTGCCACACGAATTGATTCAATAAAAATACCGCAAGACTTTTTTGACAAACTAATTTTATAGTCCGACGCAGTCGAGGCTAACGATTTTTCTTGTTTTATTTTTCTAATTTTTCTTTTTTTCATCAAAGTTATATGTATAATTTTAATGCAGCTTTTACAATACTTATTATGTATTATATTATGTGCGCCTATACACCAGTTGGACTACAGTTCATGGCGTTTCATAACCTCGTGCAATTTAGTTCAAATACTTTTCCACATTTATTCAGCGTCATTTAAGAGTTTACGAGCTTGTTTGAATTTTGTGCGAGTTTATTTTTATTGAAAGTGACAAAATTGCTTTAATAATTGCAGCAACGATTTCCCAGATCGTGTAATAAGGCTAAAGTTGTCAAGAGCACGCACCGCATTTGAGCAATCCATTCGTTCCACGATCGGCAATCACGACCATTATGGGCAACCGCCCGTCGCTTTGTGTCGCCATAAAAGCGCTGCGACGCCATCTTGTGCATGTTCTGTCAAATGAAATGTCCAAATGTCTGCGAGACTGACTACTAGCCGTGCCTGTCAGTTCTAGTGTCTTCGCTTTAGCCGCGCAGCAACTGCTCCGCCCGACAAGCGATAAATACTGGCACAATGTGGCATTTATAGAATTGTACTCGCACTGATATTTTGTACGCATTCGCAATTTACGTCACTTGGCAATAAAATAATGATTGATCATAAATCAATGCTAGAATCCAAAAGGCGGAGTGGTTAGAGAGACTAAGACTATTATTGTAGGGTTGCAAAATGTCTTGAACCTCCATTAAATAGCGCTAAGTCAGTATAATGTCTTTTGTAGATTTGATCTTGCAGATAACTAACTTTTTATTCTTAGCGCTTGTCCATATCCTGTAGCCGGTTTTGCGAAAAATAATGGGTTATAAGAAAAGCACGCGGAATCTTTGAGAATCACTGAAGCAGTAATTTCAAAACGTTCCAAAGCATTGGGACATATTCAAAAGTATGGAAAATGAATGAATTGAAGCTTAGAAACGTTGAAAGCAGATTTGTCTTTCAGAAATGCTGCCTTAACTCTTCAAAAAGAAGTCGTTTTTACATCGGATTGCAACTGTTGATAAATGTGAATGGAACCATTATGTAAAGCCTGTCCAAATCAACGTCAAAGACTAATATCCATGACGCCAAGGTAATGTTCTGTATTTAGTGAGTTCAGACGCGCTTTATAATGAGCTTATGAAACCGGATGAAATCATTAATTTAGGGCGTTTCGATGACTAACCTTTGTTCTGAACGCTCTCCCTAAAATACGGTCCCCATCAGAGCAGAGTATCGAAAATTATCTTGATTCATTCTTCACCGCCAAGCCAAACCAGTTCCGGGGGTTCTGATTTGTGAGATTGAGGGTTTCTACAATCGTTACGATTTTAGTTTTGCTCTCGAAATCCTGTCTGTTTTAGCCTTCAGTAAAAGCATTCAGCCGATGATAAATATAGTAATGCAAGTAGGATACTAGCGAGCATTCTTTTGGGATCTGAATAGAGGAAATAGTCGCTGGCAACCAGATCTGGAGAATTCGAAGCTCAATTCATGAATTTTTGCAATTGTTTGAGCACTTTCTTTTTCTTCAAATGCGGCCGGTTTTAAGCGATTTCAGCCTTCAATCAAACAAATAAACACCTCCACACACTGCCCCGAATCATCAACTCGCTCTTGTTTTTGGCCAAAACTGAGCTTGCACTGCACCCACTATGCACAGAGCTTTCTCTTACGTTCAGTTTACATCTTTAGAGTTCTTGAGTTCTTGAACAACTTTACTTTTCGGTCATCCAAAATTATTTTGTGGACTTTTACTACGTTTAGAATAGCAAACTACCTCAATTTCAGCTTCCCTCATTCGGTAGTACTGTAATTCCTTTATCCACCTTTATTTGGGTGTCGAGCGTATTATAAATGCACGTAAAAAAAAAAAGAATATTGGTGTTTGGAATAGGAAGAGTGATGGACATAACTAAATTCTAAACCAACACGAAACTAATCTAAATAAATCAGACTATATCCTCCCAAAGTTGGACTTCAATAGGGACTTCCAGGTTAAAATACCCTCTGGACGTGTTTGGAGAAGAGGATTAGTAGGGGAGGAGAACACCAACTCAATCTATACCGACGGACCCAAGACGCATTGCGGTGTAGAGTAGGGTTATTTGGAGAGGAGCTTGATGTCTTTTTGTCTTATCGTCTACCCAACTCAGCTAGCGTGTTCCAAGCGAAAGTACTGGGTATAGAGAAGGCATGTGAAGTTCTATTGTACAACTGCGGGAGGATACAGAAGGCAACCATTTACATAGATAGCCAGGCGGCCCAACTAGCCTTGTCGTCGCCAAAGATTAACTTCAGGTTAGTAAAAAAAGAAAGTACGGCTCACAAGCTGGTTGTTCTACAACAAAATGCAGGTTAACGAAACAGATACAGCCAAATTATGTCGAAACAAAAGACAAAGGCTTATTACATAGGTCCAGGAAAAGTAAAGGCAGATTTACCGCTATCATAACGGGAGTCTGGCCGAATCTATCGTCGCTGGCTTGTTGGCATAGACCATAGACTTGATGGAGCCCTACAGGAAATAGTCTAACAGCGTCAAATCGCACGACCGAGGCGGCCAATTGACTGGGTCATTTCGTGAGATAACACGTTCACCAAATTTGGTTTTCAATAAATCGATTGTGACATTCGCTGAGTGACTTGTGCCGCCCTGTTGAAACCACAACCAAGTTAACATCCAGTTCGGACCAAAAATATTCGGTAATCCTTGGTGGTCTTGATCATCAGAGAAGAAATAAATAAAACGTAGTTTTTCTTATATTATTTTTTTAAGATTTTATCAAATTGGAAATCCACCAAAAATTTCTATAAAAATCCTAACCTGGCAATATTGCCTGCAGCAACACCAACAACTCGATCGTACTAGTATTTCCACATAAACCACTAGTAAAAAGTCAAGCAAATGTGCAACAGGCTAAAGCGTTTGGAGGCCGGCAGACACAGGCAACGTGCAACAGCCGTCAAAGTGATGATGCCACACATTAAATATGGTCACATAATCATCATAATTACAACTTGTCAATAATTTCAAACATAAGCGCAATAATGACAATGACAACAACAACAGCAATAGCAATAGCAGTAACAGCTATAATCATAAGAATAACAGCAGCAACAAGGCAGTTATGGCGATTCAATGGTTGTACGCAGCGACAGCAGCAGCCATTATTGCTTGTCAACGCATGCAATGCTGTCGGCCATTTATGGCCAACAACAGCAACTTAACTTGATTGTCACGAACGCCGCCGCTGCTGCCACAATTTTGATTGTAAATCTCCAAAGCGGACGGGCGGCTTATGATGCCTCTATCAAAATGCGCCGGCTTCGGCTCCAACTCCGGCTCCAGCTCCGGCTCAAGCACAGCGCAACAAGGCATGGCTCCACGCAGCATGGCACGGCCTAGCAGCACAGACGCTATGGAATGCGGGAGTCAGTTAGCGAGCGAGCAGGCAGCGTTTGACTTTGTCATAATCGTTGCAGTTATTAACTACATTTTTTTTCCTGTTTATTGCTGTTGTTGTTGTTGCTGCTGCTTTTTTACTTACTACATACTGTCATTTTTATATAATTGTCATGTTGCGCGCGGTTCGCAGAAATTATTGCAAGCAGTCAATCGTTTTTTGTTGTTATGGTTGTTGTTGTTGCTGTTGCCTGTGTTACATTGCTCGCTGAGTTGGTAGTAAATCGATGGCGTTGTTTGTAGTTGTTATTGCTGATATTACTTTTGATGTTGTTGTTGCATTTTTGTGCAGTATTGCTTTTGTTGTTGTTAATGCTGTTGTTGTTATCATTGTTGCTGTTGTTGTTGTCAATAATTTTGTTGTTGTTGTAGTTAAGTTGTTGCTGCCATTGTTGTTGGCATTTCGCCGCTTTGTTTTTGTTGTTGTTGTTGTTGTAGTTATAATTGTGTTTACTGCTGTTGTTGTTGTTAATAATTTTGTTGTTGCTTTTGCTGTTTTTGTCGCTGCCGTGTTTTTTATTGTCACTGTTTTGTTGTTGTTGTTGTTGGTGCAATTGCTTTCATATTGTTGTTGTTGTTTTTTGTTGTATTTTTTTGCTGACCGCGCTGATCACTGCGCCAATGCAATCATAAATCTGAGCAAGCACTCAGCCACATAACGCATAAAAGTGCATGTGTGTGTATGTGTGTGTGTTGCACGCATAATGTGTCATTGGGCATTTCAAAGCGTTGAACCGCTTTGCTTGCCACACAATTTTGCACATTTATGGCGTAATAGCGTTAAATCCTTTCATACCCTTCGGTATGTGGCATATATGATTGTGTTTGCATGATTATGTTGCTGCCTTGACGGGTTCTTAATTAGTTGTTGATGCCACAAACACACACACACTTATACAGTTTTGACCGCAAAGGTACTTGTGGCTGTGTGTGCGTGCAATTATGGTTTATCAATTATACATATACATACATACATATATACATACATATGAATATAGATTCGTCATACTTATTATTTATGGTTGTTTGTAGAGGTGTGTACGCATATACCCACATATGTGTGTATGTTTGTCACACTAATGAGTTGAAATTTCTTGTCGTTGCGCGTATGAAAGCTCATTAAGCTTGACTTGCCTTGGAACCGGCTACGCCCAAAGGCCGCAGGCCTGCACTCGAGACTTTCATTTGGAAAAAGAAGGCAAAGGCCTGAAGGCAAGGATACGTTTTTGGTAATGCTAATGGAATGCTTGTAGTCGCTTTGTTTGGCTTAGTTTTAATTGCCTCTATTTATGGAAATATCTGTTAATTGCGTTAATTTTTTATGCATAAGTGCATGAGCATGCATTTGTGTGTGTGTGCGTGTGTTTGCATATTTATGTGTTCATAAACAAATATGGGTATGACTTCGCTAATTCCTTTGAACATTAATAAGGACGTTATTGATTGTGATGTTAATTTGCTGGTTTCTTGTGATTTTTATTTATGAAGTGAAGTTTCGAAAAAAGTTTCCTACGTGCAAGAATTCATGTACGAGACACATCGAGCTAATTTCATATTCCTTTCGAGTACTTTCTAGCGAAGAACTACGGCCGAAGAGGTGAAGCATCAGTGCAAACTTAATTAGCTGTGTTGTAAATGTCAGACGGCGTTATAAAGCTTGGCGGGGCGATTTGCGAAATAAGTCTGAAATTCTTGGAGACAAAAGTCGTATCTTGGGAAGAATGCGCCTCGGTATTTAAACACATGTATGTTGGCGCAAGTAATTACAGAATAATATTTGTCGAATGCTAAAATGAATTAACAACAAATTTGTGGAAAATTTTTAAAATTTTGTGGAGAAAATTTAATTGCCAAAATCAAACTTTTGGTATGAGTAAAGACATACAGTTGTTCACAAAAAATAGGAGTGACCACATGAGAAAAACGAATTGTTAATTTTCATTAACAAAAATGTTTTCTTTTTTCAAAATTTATGCATAATGTATTTTGCAAAAGATCTGTTAATATTTCCAGATTCCATCTATTTCAATTAAACATAAACAAAATTTTATATCGGAGTTTATATTAAGTAAACTAAAAAACTAGTTCCACAAAAAAGTAGGAGTATTTTATATAATAAGAGACCGTTCTATAATTTTAATATATAATGCTTCCAAAGTATCACAAAATATTAAAATAATTAATATTTCGTTGAATAACCTCGATTTTTTTTAATACAGCATCACATCTTCGAGGCATGGAGTCTATGAGATCCTGGCAACGTTTTATTGGTAATCTTTTCCAAGCCTCTTTCACTAGTTGCCATAAATCTCTCGAATTAGTTGGTTTCTCTTCAGCTACTTTCTTCTTGATATCTGTTCATAGGTTTTCAATGGGATTGAGGTCAGGAGACGGAGCAGGTCACCACATAACCTCAACTCCATTGGCCCTAAACCATTTTTATTGCGCACTTGCTAGTACGTTCAGGGTCATTATCCTATTAATATATCCATATCAATGGCATATTCCGTAAGGTACCACATACCATTACCTTACCATTTGGTCCATGATGCCTTCAATTAAGTGTATTGGACCAACACCACAATGTGAAAAGCAAACGCATACCATGATATGGCATCGTCAAGTATAACGGTCTTTGTGGCAAACCGGGGATTATATTCTGAGTTAGGGAGACGTCGAACAAAGTTCCTAGATCCTATACTACCAAATAAGTCAACTTTGGATTCGTCTGACCATAATATGTTTCGCCATTTAGACGCGGGTCAGGAGCCATGCTCTTTTGCAAATTGTATGCGGGCGTCCACGTGCTTCTTTTTGAATAGCGGTATTTTTCGTGGACTTCTGGCAAATAAATTGTTCTGCTCCAAATGCCTACGAATAGTTTCAGCATTAACTGACAAATTTAGTTCGTCATGGATGCTTCTGGCTGAAGTAAAATGATTGATTTTGCAGAAGCGTACTATATTGCGAACGCCTGCAGTGGATGTTTTGCGCTTTCGTCTACGAGTTTCATTTCTGTTTTTATAATTTAAGGCATTTGTTACCTTTTGAGGAGAGCATTTCACGATTTCTTGAACCTCTTTATAAGTTTTTCCTAGATTTCTCAATTTTTTTTTATCGTTTTTCGCTTTTCCTCTATACAATGATTTCCTCTACCCACTCGAGAAAAAAACCCAATGGTTAAATAAAATAGTAACTAATTTAAATTGCTGCTAGTTTATGGAACTATACTTACTTTTCTAATTTTGTGAATATTTTTTATGTTAAGGACTATTTTGAAAATAAAATATCTAACACTTCTATTATTTTGTGGCAAGCAATAACAAGTGTCTCCGAGAACTAGCAAAGCAGAATTAGAATAGCAATCATCACAATTAAAATTTGTTTTATATTTTAATGTTAGTATCCCGCTATGTGTTCTGTTATTGTTTCGCGTCCTTTACATGTGAATTTAAAAAGTTACGCAGGCAAACACATTTTTCGTATTGGCACTCCTATTATTTTGTGGACAGCTGTATGTTTTTTAGCCACTATTGGGCTTCGTTCTAACGAAATAATTCCTTCCAAGCATCGTTCTTCATCAACTCCACTCGTACACAAACTTCGACTCTGCTTCCTTTGGTCAACATCCAATCTGACAATATAACCAACTCTGCGCAGTCGCTGTACAATGTCAATGGCGTGGCACAGCTTACGCATACGGTAGTCAGTGCCAAAACGAAATGAACGAAAAATCTTGCGAGTGACTTTGCCATGAATGAACGACTTGTCGATTGTTAGGTTTTTGTGTCGAGAAAATTCTAAATTTTAGTTATCTACTGAGCTAAAATTGTTATTGTTTGCTGATTCTCTAGGCTGGCATCATTACTGCAGCTGATGGCGATGCCAAGATAAATAATATCTTTAACAGCCTCTTAAATATAGTCACCAGCTGTTAGTTCATTCTCTTTCACTTTAATGCTGATAGTCATATATATTACGTTCTTCTTCCAATAACTGTCATGCATATTTTAGAAGATTTCTTCTCCATATCCGTGAGATAATAAATTAAAAACTAGTTCTAAAGTACAAAAGTTCCAACATTCAACCAACTCCCGAAATCAAAAAGTGCATAGAACTGCCTGTTCGTGTTCCTACACGACTTCTTTTGCGTGAACGAATTCGATGAACCCAATTTTCAAGCACTTTTTTCACTACATAAAGTCGTACGTCATGAATATTGACTTCTAAAGCTTGAACAGAATCTGGTTTACAGCTTAAGACCAATGACTTGAAATTACCTCACCAGTAGTAGTCTATTGGTGTTAAACCACAACTTCTTGGATGCCATTCAATGTCATAATTTCTTAAAATGATCGAATCTACAAAGTTTTCTCGATGATTTTCATAAAAAAAATCGTTATCGTCTTCAATTTGTTCTAAGAAAAAATCTGGAAAAGGTTGTCTACGAGTGCAGTGATACAATGACTTCAGTTCTTGAGTGAGAACGATTTCATATGGATGCAAGCCCAAATCCTTTCTCAAAATCCATCAGATTGTGGTTTGAGACAGTGCCAATTGAGAATTTCTTGGAACTTACAAATTTAAATTTTCGAAATTTTCAACAATAGAGAGCACACGAGGACTATTATTACGACCATAAAAGCTAACTTTACTTGAGGATTGTACATCTTTAGCGAGCGGGTTATATCAATATTTTTGGTATGCCCAGAACTACCTAACCTGAACCTCGGAACATAGTTGGCAAAAAGTATTGATGGGACGGATTGGTTGAAGTATGGCTACCAGCTCAAGATAAATTTAGTGGGTAGGTCCCCTGTGCCTCGGAGTGTAACCTCCTTCACCGCAGATAAACACAACTGGCCATAAGTTTGCTAAGCGCGCAGTAGAGACTAGTAAATATTCACTCAGTTTCATTATCAGTTGTGTCGAGTGTTTTCGTATTAAGAATTGTATAGATATGTATTGTATTTTATTTTTAACATTACGAGTAATTTGTTTTAAATACAAAAATATTTTGTGAAGTGTACATTAGGCTGGACAGTCAAGGAAAAAATGAAGAGGGTAGAAAATCAAGTTACTTCTGACAGGACAATCTTGACTAAGAAAGTATAAGTATAAAAGAGAGTAAGGGTGTCTTTTTTATACATTTGATATCAAATATAATATAATCTAATATAAAGGCCAAAAATTTAGCTTTATTTTTAGGATGAAGGTTTACTTTTATATTTAAACAATGATAACTGTGAAGCGCGGTTGGCTCGAAAAAATTGAAGTGGAGAGACCCAATTTCGACCACTTTTTGCAGCAATTGGTGCCCTATGTTTTATGTCAGCAATAATAGCGCTAAATATTCCCTTTCACGGCTCCTATGTTCTCGGGATAATCTGCATACATCACATAAATCCTACAAAAATGGTCCAGTGGTGTTAAATCGCACCATGTTGGTTCAGGCTGTGAGATAATTTATTATTACGTTGGTTGTATGGCGCGTAGAGCCGTCTTGCTGGAATCAAAGGTCGTCCGCATCAATATTCTCAAATTTAGGTACGAAAAAGTCATTAATCATGCCTCTTATAGCGCTATCAATCGACTCTAACCGTATGGCCGGTTTTATTTTTGAAAAAAAAAATGGACCAATGATTCCCTCAGCCTATAGAGCACACCTAACAGTAAACAAAATTTTCTTGTGAAAATCGGGTTGGGTAATCATCTCGTTTTGGGCAGCGACGCGCTTGATGCTCGTTAGGCTTCAATGCTTCCATTGGTTTGAGTTCACAAATTAAGATTTTTCCACAAAACCTTCCATACAGTGGATGGGCACAACCCTAATTGTTGCGCGCTATGGCGGATGGACTCATTCGGATCTCCTTCGATTCTTTACTCCACAGCAATAGTTGTAGTCCTGTACGGCTTCTCAAAAAATGCTCATTATCCGCTAGAATACATGTAATGTGAAACTGATCCATGGTTGCTCAAATTACCGAAATGTCCAATGTCGATCGAATATAACAATAATTTTGGTAAGAAATTTGAACCAATTTCAAACATTGTTCCAGAGTATCTATTCATTATAAAAGGGCAAACCAACCTCAGTATAAATTAAGTATAACTGTCAAGAAACTTACTCCGAAACAAGTATTGCCTCATTGAAAACCACACGTGAGAAAAACATCCGTTATTTCTTGACTACTAACCGTATAAACAAGTGTTTGATCTCCTCTTCATAGCTACCACAAAGAACGATTCCGGAAAAATAGAAAAAATATAGAAATCGTCAAGAGTTTAACCCGCAGTAAACTTGTTAATTATATCCAACTATTTGCACTACTTGGTGAGCTGAGAGTGGGCGGTTGCTGTTAATTTCTTGCGGAAAGAAAACTAGAAACCCAGAAATTAGAGCGCACATTTTTCCGAAGAAAAGCGCGGCAAAGGCATGGCGACAAAGCCAAAATGAAGGCGAAAGAATTTATGAAAGCGTCAAAAGTGCTAGCCACAAATGGAGATTGCATGACTTATTTGTGCGTGTTGTTTGCCACCAGCCGGCTAATGTTTGTGCAACCAACGCTTTTGCCACTTTCACACATGCGCAGCGATTTGCCGAGAGTTTCGCGTGGCTGTGGAGGGTGCCAACTACAAAGTTATGGATTTAATAGTTTTTAATTACGTTAATTAGCAGAAATTGAATGCGACTGCCACCGCCGGCGGTGGATCTAATGGCGGCAGCCGACTATGGGAGCGCGGCTGTGTGGCTTTCAAATGGCGGCATGCGACTGTGGCTATGTACAGTTGTATTGTTGGTGAATGAAATCGCATGGCGACTGATGAATTACTGCCACAACTAAGTGTTTAAGAGTTAAGTCAATTAACTCGCTGCGATTATTGCTGTTGTTGTAGTGAGCAATTCTGGCTGGCAGCTGCAATTGGCGCACAAAATTGCGTTAATTAAAAAATATATGTAAGTACGTAAGCTTAGCTGTTTGCACGGCTGTCCAACAGCGTCGACTACAAACTGCGCTCAATGAAAGCTAAGCTTCGAGGTTTGAGTGTGTGTGTGTGTGTGTGTTTGCCCCCATTTTCTGATTATTGCCACAATCACGCTAATTAGAAACAACTTCATTCACTAGCGGCTGAATGGCAAAATGGCAGTGCAACAACTACAATGAGCATGATTTAAGTGATAAAGGCAAGAGGAACAGTTTTTAGATACATTATTATACACATATATTACATATTTATAGTTATATATAAATGGACAAATGTTTTTTTTATTAATAAATGTGTGTGTTTGTTTGTGTTTATATGTGAAACCAAATACTTAAGGGGGTATTCTACTCTAGAATTTTGAAAAAATCGATTTTTTTTCATATATTTAAAGTTTAGACTTTCAAAAATATGACCTTGGAAGGATTTTTCAAAATTCGACTTATTTTCGGAGACACAGCCGATTTTGTGAGGTGGCGTCCGTGTTCACTAGAATTGTCTCCTAAACTTTAAACGCGTTTTTCTCGAAGCTACTTTTTCCACACGTTAGCGGCATTATCTCAAGTTCCATACAACCGATTTACTTGAAAATTTGTGTGAACCTTCTTTATGTAATCCTTTATCGTTCCTACCAGCATCGTGTCAAAATCTTTGTTTTTAATATTTTAAAAAAATTCAGGAATTTAAAAAAAAAGCGTAGAAAATTATTTTTATTTTCAGGCAGTCGCCATTTTTCAAAAAAAAATTTTTTCGTGTTCCCGGACTATAACAGCATCCATACTGATTAAGAATTTCTTTTGATTTTTTTTTCAGACCACCAGGAGAGTCAGGATCAATGTCACCAGGATGCGCCATTTTTTTACACCTGTCTCTCCTCCTTCTCTAATTATTTTAATTTTTAATATTTTTTGTAAAATGTTTTTTCTGTATTCTTAAGATATCAATAAAAATACCATAAAAAAATGGATAGTTAAATATTTTTGGTTTTTTTTTTAAATAAACTGCCCAAAATTTGATTTCTAGAATAGAATACCCCCTTAACTGAAGTTAGTGTGACTACTTTCACTAAGTTGGGTATATTAAGGTTCCCTCGATGTTTGTATACCCTAGAACGAGGAGACCCTATAAAATGTATACGTAAATGATCAGCATGACGAGCTCAATTGACTTAACCACATCCGTCTCTCTGTCCGTCCGTCCGTCTGCTTGTATATACATATATGTATATAAGCGAACTAGTCCCTCAGTTTTTCAGATATCCATCTGCACAACTACAATATTGGATCAATATACGAGGACAAGCACTTATCATACAAACGGAGTCAAGTACTTACATACATAACATACAGACCGGTGGTTGCTTTCTCACCTCCTCCTCCAAATTATGTTGCAAGTATTAGCATAGTAAACACAGTCACAAAAATATTAAAAGAGTTATTTTCTTCACTATAGTCCTGTTTGGTACAATTTTAAAACTATTCTCCATCAATGTAAAACTTTTCTGGTTTATCGACGAAAAACTGCGACAAGTAATTTTCACACGCTTCTCTGGAACCCAACTTTACTCCATTAAGGGAATTCTGCATTGACCGAAACAAATGGTATTCCGTTGGTGCAAGGACAGGGCTATATGGTGGATGCATCAAAACTTCCCAGCCAAGCTTTCCCGAGTCATCAAAGATGTGTGTGGTCTAGCGTTGTCCTGATGGAAGACGATTTCGATTGCTTGCTCCAATCTCATCAGTTGTTGACAGATAAATGTAGAATCAGTCGTTCAACCATGCTGGAGCAGCTTATAGTGGACGATTCCTTTTTAATCCCATCAAACACTCAGCATAACCTTTCGAGACGTCAATCGTGGCTTTGCGACCATTTGTTGAGATTCACGACGCATGGACCATGATTTTTTTCGCACATTATTGTCGTGTTTGATCCACTTTTCATCTTCTGTTAACAGTCGCTTCAGAAATGGTTCGATTTCCTTTCGTTTTAGCTAAGAATCGCAGATGTTAATTTGGTCCATTAACTTTTTCACAGACAACTCATGTGGTGCCCAAGCATCGAGTTCTTTTTTTAGCCAGCCTTTTTTAAACGGTTCAAAACCGTTTGACGACGAATGTTAAGTTCCTTAGCGATGTCATGGCTGCTTATATGACGGTCCTGGTCAATATTTTCGAAAATTTCATCGAATTTTTCACCGATAAGTCGACCAGAGTGGGGTGAATCTTTCATATCGAAATTTCTAGAGCGGAAGTGAGCGAACCATTGTTGTGCTACACGAAGTCAAACAGCATCGTCTCCGTAAACTTCACAAATTTCATTGGTGGCTTGCATGGCATTCTTCGCTTTTTTATACAAAAATTACAAAATATAGCGAATTTCTTTATTATTTTCAATCATTTTTGAACAGCCATAACTTCGCCGAATCTCACCTTTCCAAATAATAAAATTTATTTTTATTGTTATTGGTCAATTAATTTTGTAGTAACCAAACTTTGATTTATATTTTAGCCTCATTACAGATTTATATTAGAATTGAGATGGAGAACTAAAATTTTCTGTAACAATAAATTTAATTTTATTTATATTTAATTTTATTTCGTTTAAGATCCACTTTACCTTTCTGCTGATTCTTCATAGGACTCCAAACGTTAGAGATAAGCAAAAGTATAATATTTCATCATTCTGGTAAAGGACTAACTTTTAAGTTTTTTTGCGTCAGTCTAACTCATATTCTTAATGTTCTTTAAATCTTTATTTCTTTGATAGGGTATGTTAAGTTTGTCACCCAGAAGGAAAAGTCGTCGACCGTCTACCGATTCGTATATATACGATCTCTCAGTGTTTGAGCTATCGTCCTGAAATTTTACGCACATTATCTCTCCAAGCAACTTTAATTGGTCGAAAGCGCTGATAACCGACCACTATACCGTATGATCGATCAAAATTGAGTTCTGAAAAACTTTTTTATTTGACAAGGAATGTTCGCGAATATTGGCATGGATTATTATTCGATGCTTGGATACAACTTCCTAATAATTTTTTCAAATCGACCACAATAGAATAGAGCTCTCATACAAACTGAACGAACGGAATAAAGTCTTTGTATGGTAGACTTTTATAGTTGACGAGATTTCTTTACGATATACTGCAGGGACTACTATCCAAAGCAAAGTCATAATATCCGAAGAAACGGTGCAGATCGAGCCTCTATAGTATATAGCTACCATACAAATGATCAAAATCAAGTTCTTGTAAGGAAAACTTTCCGATTCGCCATAAAATTAAACCCACTAAATGTATTTCTATTGGTATAAGAGCCATAATATGTATATATCTGGCTATGTATAAATGTTATAGTTAAAAGTCTACAAGCCGTTATTTGTGCTTTGAACACTATATAAGCATCCATATATGCATGTAAGCCTATTTACCTTGTCTCGCTGGCAATTGAATTATGCTGTCGTTATTGCTTGCTTGCAATCATATCGTTTTGTTGCCGTTGCTCAATGAAAATAATTTCATAAACTATGTATGTAAATTGACTTTTAAAAATGTTCTATGCCACAAACAACAAATATGGGCTGTAATTTAATATTTATGAGCCGACAAGCAGTCAGCAGTGTGCCGTTAGTTGCGACAAGTCGCAAGCCATAAATGCCTGGCGTGCAGCCTCTGACAGCGCCGTGCGGCACCGATTCGTGTCGCGCAGTCGCGCCTGCGCACAAACACGCAAACATTCGAAAAAAAGGCGAAAAATAAGTGAGTTGAATTAAAAACTGAAAATTAAAAGGCGAAAGCGGCATTTGATATTGCCTTTTCAAACATTTATTTTGTACGACTCGCCGCCGCAGACACAGCGTGTTCGAAATTAATTCCACATAAATTATTTTCAATTGACAGATTATCGTTTTCGTATTAATACGTAAAATATTATTGATTTCATTACAAAAAAAATTTTTTTTTTTTATTTGTGGTGGTGTTTAACAGAAAATGAATTATAGAGAGTTGCTATTGGAGAGAACTGGAAATTGCTTTGGTTATAGTCGTTTTTGGGCGCGCGAACGAGATGGAGGGGTTTAGACACATGTTTAAATATACACACACACTCGAGAATAAAATTTCATTAAATCAGTTTAAAAACTAATAAAAATTATTAAAAACTGAATCTAATTAAGGTTCGGTCTACAGATGTTAACACATTAAACATACAGACTCAAATACATATTTGTATGTATAACATATACATATACATTATAGTAAACTTGTAATAAAATCGAAATAGCTTGATTGCTTGCTGCTTAAATCAAAATAATTTTTAAATTCACAGTTTAACGAGGTTAAGTGTAAATTTATGGGATCACACTTAAGGACAAGTATTTATTGAACATATGCATGTATGTATGTTTCCAATATCACAAATAATGATTTTATTAGTCTCAATAAAAATGTAATAAATTCGAAATTTAAATTTGTGTGCTTTTGAACTTTCTTAAGGGGGTATTCTACTCTAGAATTTTGAAAAATTCGATTTTTTTCATATATTTAAAGTTTAGACTTTTGAAAATATGTCCTTGGAAGGATTTTTTAAAATTCGACTTATTTTCGGAGAGACAGCCGGTTTTGTGAGGTGGCGTCCGTGTTCACTAGAATTGTCTCCTAAACTTTAAACGCGTTTTGCTCGAAACTACTGTTTTCCACGCGGTACCGGCATTATCTCAAGTTCTATACAACTGATTTACTTGAAATTTTGTGTGAACCTTCTTTATATAATCCTTTATCGTTCCTACCAGCATCGTGTCAAAATTTTTGTTTTTAATATTTAAAAAAAAATTCAGGAATTTCAAAAAAAGCGTAAAAAATGATTCTTATTTTCAGGCAGTCGCCATTTTTCAAAAAGATTTTTTTTTCGTCTTCCCGGCATCCTTACTGATTAAGAATTTCTTTTAATTTTTTTTCAGACCACCAGGAGAGTCAGGATCAATGTCACCAGGATGCCATTTTTTGTACACCTGTCTCTTCCCCCCCTCTAATTATTTTAATTTTTAATAGTTTTTGTAAAATTTTTTTTCTGTATTCTTAAGATATCAATAAAAACACCATAAAAATTAATAGTAAAAATATTTTTGGTTTTTTTTTTTTTTTAATAAAATTCAAAAAACTGCCCAAAATTTGATTTCTAGAGTAGAATACCCCCTTTATTATTATGTTCTTTATGTTCTTTAAAGAACTCTGCTTCAGTAGTTGCCAAGTATGATTGAAGCGAATTATTTAAGATTTCCATTGTACAATTTGATGTATTTTCTCAACATCGCATAAGTATATAATATTGTGGTTTTGTTCAGTTAACGGATTTGTTGTAAATAAAATTGTATTGTTTGCGATACCTCCTTGTCTGCCCATTTGATAATGAACTCCAATACTAATTTGATATTTGAAAAAAGTGCACACTCTCGAAATTACACAAAGTTAGGCATACCAAGAAAGCCGATCAGCATATATTATATTTGGCGAACAAAAAAAAAAATCGAACGTTAAGGTGTTATGGGATTTCCTCGTGTAAAAAAAAAACTTTTTTCAACAATTTTTTCTCATATAAATAAAAAATTGAAAATTGAATTTTTTGGCAGAAATTTTACAAAAAAAATTTTTTATTTAAAAAAAAAAAAAAAACCAACACCTTCGCCAAGTCCTTAAGAAGTGTATCTCAAACACTTGTGTAAAATTTCATGAAGATCGATTGAGTAGTTCTTCAGAAATCTTGCCAACCGCCTACAAAAACACAATTCGAGAGAAACTCGTTTAAAGACCGCGCACTTAGCCTAGCTAGCCTCGAGCGGACAAGTTCTCAAGACTGTATATCGAAACAATTACTCGGATCAACTTAAAAAATTAAGACAATATTCTAGAGGTGTTGTAAAATAACACAATAACAATAAATTCGATTTTTTGAAACCCGTGAACCCATGTAACCCCAAGTGAAGAAGGGCTAAGTTCGGGTGGAATTGAAGATCTTATGCTCCCCTTCAAAGCTCAAATGTGGAACGCCAGACTACATTCTTTTTTAGAAATTTTCCACTTAATTTTATTAAAATATTACACATAGTGCCCTACATAAATGCCTTAAAATCAGATTGAAAGTAAAAATGGATGGTAAACCCTATATCGCGTATATTTGGCTACGGGAGGATCTGGATTGATTGCACTAACTTTTTACATTTCATAAGTATATTCTGGAAAATGTCTTCATTTTAGGAAGATAACTCATACATGAACTGATATACGAGGTATGACAATTAAGTAATGAGACTGATTCCATAAAAACCATATATTTGAAAGTTACAGCGATTCCAGCGCGTTTTCCATGCTTCGTAACATTTCTGAAACGCTTCGACTGGGATGTCCGCGAGTACCCTAGTCACGGCCGCCTGGATGTCTGTAATCTTCTCAAAATTGGTTTCTCTGAAAATCGATTTTGTTTTAGGAAACAAAACAAAGTCACAGGGTGACATGTCGGGCGAATGAGACGGCTGTTGCAACACGGCGATCCCTTTAGAGGCCAAATACTGGGACACGCTGAGGGCGGTGTAGCACGGCGCGTTGTCGTGATGAAGGATCCAGTTACAAGTGACGTCTGGGCGCACCCTGTTGACTTGTTTTCGCAATCTTTCGAGTACTTGGCAATAGTAGACACTTTTCCCTGGTGGAACGAATTCTTTGTGGACGATTCCACGGCTATCAAAAAAGGCAATAATCATCGTTTTCACCTTTGACTTGCTCACGCGAGCTTTTTTCGGGCGGGTGGCGCGCGGAGACAACCATTGTGAGCTTTAGCGTTTGGTTTCTGGGTCGTATTGGAAAAACCAGCTCTCATTGCCTGTAATAACTCGATTAAGCAGCGTGGGATCGTTTTCCACTTGTTCCAAACAGTCTTCTGCGACGGTCATTCGATGCTGCTTTTGCTCCTTTTTTTCCGAGCACTATAAACACACGTCTACTCAACTTGACGCAGCAGGCGAACTAAACAAGCTAGAGCGATGGTACATATATCAATGGAAAGGGGAGGGATGCCGAAAAAAGAAAAAGGGAATTTCTAGGTCACAGGTTTACTACAAGCGCGGCAATAAAATCAGTCTCATTACTTAATTGTCAAACCTCGTATACGGTGAAAAATCAAACGAAATTTTGAAAATCAGGCTGTTAAATATTATACATAGATCTTGATCCAGCGCTGCTTCTACTTCTTTATCCTGTATGAAAAGTAGGTTTTCTATAGGTCTCCAAAGTACGCTAACCCTCTCATTTGATTAAAATTTCTGGCCGATGAGGGATTTTGTAACGTTAGGAAATACAAAGCAGTCATATGAAGCAAAATCTGGATAATACTTTAAATGATATTTGGTCGGCGTACAATTTTGCCAATAGCTATATTTTGCCGAATATTTCAAGCAGGATACGACCCACGCGGTCTTTTGACTTGCCTACTAACTTAGCTAATTGGCTTAACTTCAGACGGTTGTATGCCAACACGAGATCTTAAACTTTTGTCATATTAACTTCCACGATAACTGTTTTCGGAGCAACTATAGTCCGCAGTCACCTCTGGTTCTGGTTAGGAGTCCGATTAGCCGCCTACAGGAATGTTCTACACGTCTAGACTTGTTATACGAGTATATTATCGGTCAAAATAGCGAAACGTCTTTGTTTCGCAGTGTTTGTAAAAAAATGTCAAAAAGTTGGCGTAATTCTGCCTATTAATGGGATTATTTACATCAGGTTCGTTTACATATTACACTATGTGTAATGCTTTTTACTTTCTCTCAATATACTTTAGATCGATGATGTTTACTACTGGTCCTTCATCGGTACTTGCGTGGCGACAAGGTCCTCCTAACTCGAGGTAAATTGCTAAAAGCGACCAAAATGAGCTGTTTTCTCAGCAAAGACCTTTCCCTTCTAACTAGTCATTCTATAATGTGTAAATTATGGTTGGAAGAAGACCAGGTAGTATTATATCGGTACATTTTCATTGGCATGATCTTCACGAGTTTTTGGCATCACAATGGACTATTCGAACGAGATCTCTGATTCGGAAACCAGTCTTCAGCATAATCTAGCTTAAGGGGATATTCTAGTCTAGAAGCATGCATTTCAGGTAATGTTTAAAGTGTTGTAAAAAAAAGGCAATTAAAATTTTTACTATCTATTTTTTTTATTAGTTATTTGTTAATTTTAGAAGAGTAGAGAAAAAAATTAAGAAGTAAAAAATTTCAAAAATTATGAGCTGACGAAGTGGGGGGTCTCAAAAAATTTCCACACGACCATACCCATGATTTCAACCCTCCTAGTTATCTGAAACCAAAAAGAAATAAAGATTATTAATCTAGAAAAATGTCCCAATGGCCGGAACTATGGAAAAGTGGGGGAAAAAAAATTTCACAAAATGGCGACTGCCGAAAAAAAGTTTTTTTTGGATCACTTTTTCTGACTATTTCGAATTTTTTACAAATAATAAAAATAAAAATTTGGGAATGGGGCTAGTTCCAACCATAGACAAGCCTATAAAGAAGACCCTATTTCGAGTAAATCCGTCCAGTAGAACTTGAGAAATCGTGGGTATCGGTCCGAAAAAGTCAGTTTCGAGAAAAACGCGTTCAAAGTTTCGCGTTCCGGCCGAACAAGTTTGGATGCCGGGTCAGAAAAATGCCTATATCTCCAAAAATAATTTGAATTTTGAAAAATCCTCTTGTACACATATTCTTGAATAGTTAAACTTTGAAAATATAAAAAAATTCGATTTTTTTTAAATTTCTAGACTAGAATACCTCCTTAAAATAAATGCAATTCTGCTAATAAGTCATAGCTGTGAATGTAAACTTTCAAAAACTGCATATTAAATTAATTTATTCAATTATCATAGTTGTTTTTGCTATTTTTACTTACGATTTTTGTGAAATTTGGGAAGGTTTTATTGCCTTGATCCATAAAGGTTATAAGTTTCAGAATATCATTACTACTTTTCGTCTCCTTACTACCAAGCTTTTGTGGTTAATTTTAGCTGGCCTTTGAAAAATTTATAGTAATGAGACACTTAATAAACATCCAAAAGTTAATTTAATTTTTATCACTCCTCCGTTTATATTTCGTATAAATTGAATGCTTTAAATTAGTGGTCATTAAAAATTTCCATGCTCTATTCTGCCAGTTCTAATGAGTGTTTAAAATAATTAAGCATTTTAAAAAAGCATATAATTTTATTTTAATAGATATTCTCACGCCAGGTCCCAGCTTTTACGGCCAACCACGAGGCGAACGAAATGCGATGGCTGCCATTAACCTCTTCACACCGCTTCCCACTTATTAGAAAAGGAACGAAAAATATGTTCGAATACAATTACAGACGTGTGTTTAAGGCCCACCACGACCGGCGAGCACCCGCGCCAACAGCGGCTAAATAAACTTCTTCGTCATGGCTGGTAATTTAAAATTTGCTGCGTAATATGAAAATTAATATGCCTGCCAAGTAATTACACGCCCGAAAATGTTTCCAAATGCCAAATTACAAATTAATTACACAGCAGCAACAACGCCGTCAAATGAAGGAAGGGCACAATGGCCAAGTGGGCAAATGGCCAGCGCAACGACCAACCGCAAACGACCGACCAAATGGCCGAATGCGAGTGTGGCTTCGTGTCTGAATGTGTTTGGTTGTGTGGTGGCACTGCCTTGATTTATTTAATTAGCCGAAATTACCATAAAACTCGTCTAATAAATTCATAAATTTATGATGGCCAAATTGTGGGCGCAACGCCGTCGTGAACCACCCACAAACACACACCCACATAAAAGGCCACCTCCAACCGACACAAAACAGTTTCACCACCTTCGGCGACAACAACATCAAACAAAATACTTTTGCAGCACGCAAAGCCATAGGCCAATTGGGGGAAGGATATATTTGGGCGCGTTTAAACACCCTGTACATGCAATATACAGGGTATATATGTATATAATGACGCGTGTGTACAAATATTTTCTTAATAAAATCTGCTTTTACAATGTGCTGTTATGCGTCAACTTGAGTGGGTGATGGGTCGTGAGCGAAGGACGACAACCCTCAAAACGGCACGTGGTAGCTTGCCGAGACGCGTACTAATTATCCAATTTGAACTCACAGAAAAAAATTTAAATAAGAATGTATATTGTTTATAAGATATCCACTTTGACAGTTTTCTAAATTGATCCCGGAGTCTTCTTATTAATAATAAGTGATAAATAAACTCAATAATTTCAATGTCTCATTTTGGTATACTTCAGTTAAATTTTAGGTTAGGTTATACTGTGATGCCAGTTCAGTTTGGTTGAAGTATTCGTCATAAAGGACGTCAATGTTTTTTGCGAACTTTTAGGAGTTACATGGGTTTCCTCGGGTAAAAAACAGCCTTTCTTCAATATTTTTTAGAATTATATATTTTATTAGAATTTTTAATTGCCACAAACAAACACTATTAATAAAGAAATTCTGAAATTTTTGCAAAAAAAAAAAATCTTTTTCATTGCCATTGCGACGCCATTTCCAAAAAGTGGCACGATAGCTCCTCAAGGGTCATCTAAAGTGAAAAGATACGTGTTTTAGTTAAAACTTTAACTAAGAACTTCGAAGAAAAAAACTGTAAATTGGACTTTAACAGAGATTTTTACAAAAAAAAAAAAAATGAAAATTTCAGCGAAAATTTTGCTACATTTTTTTTTTATTTGAAATAGTTGTAATCAAAAACAAAATCTTTGGTCTTTAACAATTGTATCTTAAAGTCTTTGCAAGTCTCGAGAAATCTTGCCAACCGATTTCAAAAACACAGTTTCGAGAAAAACGTGTTTAAAGACGACGCACTTAGCCTAACTAGCCTCAAGCGCAAAAGTTCTCAAGACTGTATCTCCGAAACTATTACTCGGATCAACTTAAAAATTTAGAACAATATTCTAGAGATGTTGTAGAATTTAATAAGACAATACAAAAATTCGATTTTTTGAAACCCATACACCCATATAACCCCTTAAGAGCGATTTGCTATCTAGATTTGATACTTCGTCTAGTCCCTTGAATTACGAAGCTGCTAGATACTTAAACCGAGTTCTATATGGTGCTTGACACAGACAAAAGAGCTGTTTCAGGGTTGCATTTCCTGCGGTATAGTATCGTTATTGCTTGTGATTATCCGGCTTGTATGTGATGCCAGTAGGTTGTAACCGGTCAAGAGACCAAAATAGCCTTCTGGCATTTCTTTCGAGGCCGCGTTAGTGAAAAGCAAGCAATTTATCCTAAGGGGCTTTTGCATATGATCTTGGTGATGCTGCATGTACTTAAGGCATTTCATCCTGTCCTAATCCGTCTCTTAGTCCGTGCAAAAATTCCATTCTATATCACTTTTAGTGACTTCATATTTCCTATACTTTTTCGATAGTTTGGCAATTTGTTGCTAACACGAGAATATTAATGACCAATTGAATTTTTAAATGTGGAGTTGTGAAGAGGACATACATACATACTATACCCTGTGTTTTTAATTCAGATTAGTGTTTTCCTTTTTACTCCTCTCTGCAGCGTAGGACCTCTACTTGGTTCCGTCAACTCACCTTATTGAGGGCTTATTCTAAATTTTTCCCTTAAAATTTTTGTTAAGAGCACAATCAGGTTCCGCATTTTCTACTTTTACTCCGAACTAGCATGTTTCAAAGTACCACAGTTCACTTTCCCGCTCCACTATGCTTCTGGTCTACTGCTTATGTCTATATAATATTTTTCTGCGGTGGCCTGACTCCGTTGGAAAATAATATCTTCGAGTTCAATTTGAGTGGTGAAAAGAATATAAGCTACATTATCGCCTTGGAAGTTACTTAAATTTTCTGGCGAACAATTGCCCTACAACAACATCGAGAAAAGATCACCAAGATCAGCTTAAGGTAACATCAAGCTTAGAGTTGCGAAAAAACGTTAAGTTCTAAGTATCTCAACTCAAATTAGACTAAAATTATAATTGTAGAAAATCTGTTTCGCCTCCAAACTTAAAAACTAAGAGCTCACATACGTAAGTTTCCAGTTTGAACAGTTGCTATTGAAATAAAACCTTCTCTCATACAACAAAGTTGCGAACTTTAACACATTCACAGAGGTGTAGTAATTGAACGAGATCATAGTGTTGGAAAGAAAAATTTTGAAAATGATCGTGTGTAGCATGGATGGAATAAATAAACGATCCAAGTAGAGGTACTTTTTTCAATAGCATATTTTTAACAGATCACGCGTGAGTCGTCTCAAGCAGTCATATTATTTTGGTTCAGTATTGTTCGGTATTTCATCACGGAAAACTTACTCCTGAACAACGAGCGTAGCTAAGTGTGTACACGAAGACCATGGAGAGTCGATTTGACACCATTTGCACGTATGGAAATGCGCTAAGTGGATTTTATGTCGAGATCTTAAGGGGTCCCGGTGGTCTAGAATTCTCAAATTAAGGGTGTTTTATGGATTTTTTTTAAGGTTTAAAAAAAGAGCAATCAATTTAAAATTTTTATAGTTTATTTATACACTTATGAAAGGTACACAATTTTTTTTTGTTAAATAAAAAGAATTCTTAAAATGTTAAAAATGGCGTCCAAAAAAAGCTATCTTAAAAGATGACTCTCGGTGCCGTTGTTGATTTTGACTCTTCTGAACATCTGAAACATAAAAACCAAATAAATTATTAATCAGTAGGAGTGCAGCTATCGCTGAGACTACAACAAAAAAAAAAAAAAATTTAAAATTAAATAATTCCCGCTTTTGAAGTTCAGATTATGAAAACAGCTATTTTTGGACCTGTTTTAGATCGAAAAAAAATTGAAGTTCTTAAAATTAAAATTTGATCGTAGTCTCAGCGATAGATATTGATCTTATAAACACCATATTAAAATTTCAAGTGATTCGGATGGATAGTTTTTTTTTCATCAACGGCACGCCGAGAAAAGTAGTTTTGAGATAAATGAGTTTAAAGCTTAGAGTGTCTTTATTTTAGACACCTGCTAAAACGACTGTAGAAGCTAAAATAATGTGAATATTCTTCCAAAAATTTTACAATATATTCTTAAAGGACTATACTTTCGAACTATCAAAAAAAAAATAATTGATTTTTTGAAAATTCTAGACCACCGGGACCCCTTAAATAGAAAGCGTACAAAATACAGCTTGTGCAAGAACTGAAGCCGCTCGACCTTCCCAAGCGACATCGCTTCAATTTATGAGCTGAGCATTTTCTGGCTCAATGGGCAAAATTTACGCATTTGGGACAGAAAGCAAGCTGAAGAGATTCAAGAAGCTTTTTTCATCCAAGAAAAGGGTTTGTGGGTAGGTGGAATCATTGGTCCATATATCTTCAAAAATTGAAGCTCGGAGCAAAACATGACAAGCATCATTCGCTCATATCATTGGATTCAACGGATCGACCAACATTTGAAAGAGATAATCTTAAGAAATAATTACCAAGGAATGTTCTTTCGAATGATAATAAACTTTCTTTAAAAAAGTAGGGAACTTTGAAATGGATCACCCAATAGAATATCTATCTATAAGGTTTAAAATTAGATAAGCTACGAGGGCTGCTATATATATTTCTGGCCTAATAATGAAAATAGGAATATTTATCAACGAAAATGGTTTTATTGTTTTTCAAAATATTCTCCATCAAGATTTATACACTTTTGCATGCGCTCAAACCAATTTTCGAAGTACTTTTTCCACTCCGATTGAGACTCCTCCAAAACATGGTTTTTGAATGCTTCAACAGCATCTTCTGGCGACGAAAATCGTTGACCACGCATTATTTTCTTGATGTGTGGGAATAAAGAGAAGTCATTGGGTGCCAAGTCAGGGCTGTACGGCGGATGACCCATCAATTCGACGTTTTGGCCGGTCAAAAAGGCGCTGGTTTGAGCCGATGTTTGAGAGCTCGCATTGTCATGGTGCACAATGATTCTTCTTCTCTTGTTCGTTTTTCGAATTTCTCCGAAGACTTCAGGCAAACAAATGGTGGTGTGCCACTCAGAATTGACTGTCCTACGTTGCTCAAGCGGAACAGTCCAGTTTTGCCGAAGAAACAGGCGACTATTTGCTTCGAAGTGCTTCTTCCACGAACAACTTTCGTTGGATTTGGCTGGTCTTGGAAGACCCACACGGTCGATTGCTGTTTTGTTTCGGGCTCATACGCATAGATCCATGATTCGACCTGTGACGATCTTATAAACGTCTTTTGAAGCACCGCGATCGTATTTTTTCAGCATTTCTTTACACCAATCCACACGAGCCTTTTTTTTGAGCGTTTGTCAAATTGTGCGGGATCCAACGAGAACAAACCTTTCATGCAATATCGAATGTATGCTGGTGGGAGAAATGCATAGGCATGCCTCTATCTGAAGGTATGTTACATGACGGTCTTGCATTTATCACGTTTTGGAGTGGATTCATCGTGTGCAGTCCACTCGGATGGCTGTCAATTGAAAATCGTAGTGAAAGGATGGAGCCATGTTTCATCCATTGTCAAATATCAACGCAAAATCTCGTGTTTATTATTATGCTCGAACATCTTCAAATACTGCTCTGAATCATCAACTCGTCGTTCTTTTTAGTCAAAAGTGAGCTTGCACGGCACGCACTTTGCGTAGAGCTTCCTCATACCCAAATATTCGTGAATGATGTGATGTACACGTTCAGTTTATATCTTTAGAGCGTCTGCTATCCCGAACAACTTCACTTTACGGTCATCCAAAATTATTTTGTGAACTTTTTTGACCTCTTTTGGGCATCCACTGCATTCACCGTCTTCAGTGCTCATTTCACGTTTTCAATTTATACACGCTGCTTTTGAAGATTAGGGATATGAATTTAATTTTACCAGCGCCATCTATATGTTAGGCCGGGGACTTTTCAATTTACCTGTTAAGTGTCTGAAACAAGCTCCAAGCTCCTCAGCACTTAGCCATATGCAAGCGCTCACAGCAATATTTGCATTAATTTGCAATTATGTGATAACTAATTCATTGATTGCCTGGAAAAATCAGCACATTGCATTTGGCAAGCAATAATTTAGACTTAATAGTTGAGCTTTTAGGGAAAACAATAAACAAAAGTACTGTCTCAAGGCATTATTTAGTAGTTCCGAGTGCACTATAACGGTCTGTCAACGAATAAGTCGTTTAATTATAGTATTTAAGAAGTGGACGATGCAACAGGAAATGCAAGCGGGACGAGGGGTGGCCGCGGCGCACTGAAGAGGAAAACAAATGGTCATTAAGGCTAACTGCAGTTCAAGTATTGGCATTACCAGGCTGTTAAGGAGAAGTAATGAGTGTGTGTGGTTAAGTAAAGTATTCTAAGTATGTATGTATTGTTATATATGTATGTATGTATGTGCGTGCGTATATATGTATTTATTATAAGCACATAGCTAATAGGAACCTGAGCGTAAATATGCTTAATGGTGGCCGGTTGGTGGACCATTAAAAGGACAAATGAATTGCGCGCACACACAGACACTCGCATGTGCATACATATACATACATACATACATTAACTAAGTGCCACTAGTGGTTGTCACAGCGCAGGTAACGGCTTGGAAAACGCATTAAATTAATAGCATATTTCAGGGCATATAAAATGCCAACAACAAAAGCAACAACTAATTGGCCACAACACAGCAAATGGTGGAGTTGAAACAACAACAAAAATAACAGAAAAACAGTCAAAGCGAAAATTAATTACCAGTTGTGCGAGTGAATAATTCATTAGGCTGCGTTTATTTATAATTTTATTAGTGACATTTTACGGTCTTCAAACTTAAAAGTGCGTAATAAGCAAGTAGACCAATAAGCAGCGCAACGCTGCGACCGATGGACAGCGGGGAGCGGAAAGCGCGCAGAAGAACACAGAGGACGGTAAATGTAAGGTAATAAAGCCGGATGTGCTGGAAGGGCGAATGCATATTTAAGTACTAAATATGCGAACTATTTATGCCATATGTACACAGATATATTGTGACAAAAAAGTACCCGGAAATCCTCACCAGATGCAATACACTTATGCCAACGCTTTTTCCAGCCCTCGAAACAATTTTCATAAGAACTTTTTGGGAAGTGAATTTTGCTTTATCTCTTCGATCGACTGAAAACGGGTTCCACAGGTCGACGATTTCAGTTTGGGAAACGAGAAAAAATCACTCAGAGCCAAGTCTGGTTAATACGATGATTGATCGATGGTATTCATTGCGTTTTTGGTTTTAATTTCGGTCACAATCGAGGCTCGATGCGTTGATAAATTATCATCGTGTAAAATCCATGAATCGTTCTTGCAAAATTATAGACGTTTTCTACAGGTGTTCTCACGCAAACGACTTAATATGGTCAAATAGTACTCCTTATTGACCGTCTGCCTTTCCGGAATAAATTCTTGATGCCCCAAACCACGAATACCGACCAAACAATGAGCATCACATTGATTTTTGAGCGTTTTGGCGTGCCTTTTTTGATTCCGGCTCGTTTTGTTCCCTGCATTCCGATGTTTCTTGACTCGTTTGCATGTCAACCTCATAAACCCCTGTCTCATCGGCAGTTATAATGGTCTCCACGAATGTGGAATCGGAATTCGCACGATCAAGTATGTCCAAAAAGACCTGTTTGCGGTACTCTTTTTGAATAAATTTAGCTTTATCGACCAAAATCATTTGCACGGACTCGCGAGAGATGTCGAGCTCTCTTGCTATCACTCTAGCACTTCCCTGATGATTTTTTAAGTATCAAAACCTTCACTTTTTTAATATTTTTATCAATTGGAGGGGTTGAAGGTCGTCCAGAACGAGGTACATATGTCTTCAAGGGTCTCTCGACCTTCCTTGATGACTTTTTACCACTCGTAGGAATGTGTTTTTGATAAAACTGAACATTCAACAACGATTCCGACCACAAAATTTGGCAGAAATACAAAATTTGAGACAAATTCTTTCTTCGGTATTTTTATCCACTGTAAAAAATCGCAAGGCACTACTGAGGTGTACCGACTTAAGGAGCTGCTGCAAACAAACTGATTGACAGATTATGCTCATATTTGGCATAGTAATTAAGTACAGTCTTACTAATAAAATTTTTTTGAAACATCATTATCCGGGGCATTTAATTATAATTTCCGGGTACTTTTTTGGCACAATGTATGTAAGAATATTGGTAAAAGTATGTGGCAAGCCTGGTAATAAACGCAAAGTAATAAAAATGCGGGCAAAAACGTTATTTAATTAGGGCGCTCGTAAACTAAGCATACATTCAAAGTACAACAACAATAACAAACAAAAATGGTAAAGAAAGTCTAAAATAGTAGCAAAGCACTCTTAAGACATTAACGCATTGGCTGCATACAACAGCCTGACATCAGCTCATTGGAATGTAGCTGACACTAAGGAGTTCTTAGCAGCTCTCGGCCAGTACCGCTTTCGGCCTGCTCATTGGTTGGTTGCTTCGGTGGCGCACTCGTTGGTTACTTCGTTTGTATGTAGGGGCGGGTGGTGGGTCGTTCACTTTTGTCCAGTGTATAATTAGTAATTTTATTGGCAATGTCGGCATAAGTTGAGGTTTGGAATATTCTGTTTACACACACACATGCATATAAGCACATATATTTATAGTTCTGTGTAATTAAAGCTTGCGCTAATAATATGGCCGACAGAAATGCTAACAAACTAACTCATTAAAAATGAAGTGCATACCAAATACATACATATGTCTATATATGCTTGTATAAGTGTGTGTATATTTGGCGCTGAGGCAGTGCTGCGCGCTCACCGGAAGCGCAGAGCATGGTTTAATGGCTAAACGCTAGACTCAAATGCCAGCAACACTGATGTGCAGCTCTTCTGAGCAAAAGCAATGCGTCGTAAAAACTTTCCTATTGATCTTAATATTTCGAAATGATCTAGCCCTTCTGTGATCAGTGGGATATTTCATTGATACTCAGCCCCGAGGCAGATTTCTCACTTTTTCTTAAGTCAGATGTTATTTAAATATAGAATATTGTATTTCACATGTATATCCGATCGGTCATTCATTTTTTGTGCATTTTATTAAAGTTTAGAAGTTAGACGTGCTCCGAAAGAATGAAAGGCTAAATAAGTCATCCAAGTCTTTTGTCAGATTGGGAACAAAGAAACATCCGGAGGTTTACATACCATTTACTGCAATAAAATTCACCAAAATGCTTTACAGCGAGAACTTCATAGTTTCGAGACTTTAGACACCAAATTTGAAGGCCTCCGAGTGAATTTAGGAGATATATTAATTGATGAAATTGACCATCTTTCTCTGACTATAATCGGTTCAGTAATTATAAAATATAAGATATTTTAATCAATTGAGCTGAAAAAAATTAGTTTGATATCAAACATGGATCCACAATCTACATATGATATATATATAAATCTCCTAATTGGCATATTTGTATATATCTGACCTTAATAATCTACTACAGGCAACTTGCAGGTGATTAAAATACCTCTCCTCTAAGGGCCTTTGCATTTCTAGGTCCCGCTTTTTTTGGTGCACAGTGCAGCGTATTCGTTAGTTTTTTCGCTCTCCAGCAAGACATCAATGAAATTGTCTACATTTATTGGACGTATTCTACGGCGGTGCGTTCCCGCTGCCATCACTCACATTTAAAGAATATATGTGGGGGATTTTATGCTTTCACAGAAACAATACAAAAAATTATTTATTAATTTTTTCTCTGGCGTTTAAATATTTTACAAATTTTATGTTCAGTAGAGTTTGAAAACTTTTTAACATACAAACAACCATTTTTGTCCGGAAATATGCAATGTAGTTGTTGAATTTAAATTTAAATAATTTATTAAATTGTATTTTTTATATGATGGAAATAAAGTTCACGGAAAAAAAGTTTTTAATTTTTTTTAAATAAGTAAAAAAAAAATATAAAAAATCGGCCCACTCCGGGATTAGCAAATTAATTGAAGCTTTTTTTAAGGAAAAAAAATGGGGAACTTCCAAAAAAAAAATACGATTTTACGTAAAAAAACCGATTATTTTATATAGTTGATCGTGTTAAATTTTTTCGTGTATGTTTTCGAAAAGTTCATTCAAAAACAAAAATTAAAAAAAAAAGGTCCCCAAAAGTCAATTTCTACAAAAGTTATGGCTACTTGAAAATAAAAAAGCCATTTTTCAGCAAAAAATAACAAAATTCATAACTTTTTTGAAGTTGGAGAAAAAATTTTGAAAAAATTCTCAAAAATGTTTTTCAAAGGGTAGAAAAGTATGGATAAGTTTTAGCAAAATATAAAGGGGTCGGGTTCAAAAGTGGTCGATTTGGTATGGAATAACCCATATATACATATATATAGTATATAAGACGTTATACCTGTATATGCATGACGGCTCTTCGACTTTATCCATTCTATGAAGGTACTTTCTGAAATATCTGTGTCCTGATAGCAGCTGTGTTGTGTACAAGTCGACTTCTCTGAATATGCGACTTGTCTATAAATTTAAATCTTTTATAAGGCTGGCCGTCCATCTGCCCCGACTCTCATTCTTCCATTTTCGTTGCCATGCAACTATCGTGTCTTTTCACCCAGAAGGTTAATCTAGTAATTCACAGCTTTTTGTGTCCTTAGACACAGCACAGCATGTCCGAGAGGAATATGCTTGTTCATCAGCGGCTAGCGTCTAGAGTTGACCTCCCGGGTCTGAAATCGTGCTGTCTGGGGGAGAGTTCGCCAGCTACATTGTTAGCCGCTTCCAGTCTAGGTTTAAGTAGTCTTTCATAGAGCTTTCCCGCTGTGTCGAGCATACATACCTAGCATTCTTGAATAGTTAAACTTTAAAAATAAAAAGAAACAAAAAATCGTAAATTTTTATTTCGAGACTAGAACAACACCTGTAAGAGTGTTTACTTTATAGGAAATAACATAAATCGTTTCTATTAAATAATTACTTTCTTAGATAATCTGATCTAAAGTACCGATTTTCTGGTATACCACAAGTTTCAGCATACGAATGTAGACTGAATACATCATATTGAACAGGTGGATGGCTTTTGCAAGGTCAAATATAATATTAAAGACTTAGAGGATGCGAAAGAGAACCGTTTCTGCAAGGAAGGAAGGTTAAAAATATATAAATAGAGTTTTTTAACGGTGGTATCGTTTCGGTAGTGAATTTTATAATTTTATATTTATTTCTGATATTAAAAAGGTCGTCACAAAATCAAAATCCGTCGCTCTTAGCCGATCCATATATAATAAGAAGTCCATATCATTCACAAATATCCGAAGAAACACGACAAAAACTAGAAAACGTGTTAAAAAGCCACAAAAGTATATGTCGATAAGGCTAGAATAACCAGTAGAACCAGATGATATCTAAAAGTGAGGTTAAGTAGTTCATATTTGAAATGCAATATCTTTCCTTCTAAATAACAACACAAGAAAATAACCCAAGTTTTTGCCATACATTTTTATATCCGATCTACTAACGACTTCATTATTTTCTACGCTCGTTTTTTGCTAAGCCAACAGCGCGTTCTATGACCAAATATGTAAAACGATACATTGTCTACTGCGTCGCAGGTCCATATATGCAAAATAATCTTGTCATAATTTGCATGTCAACGCAAGTTTTATCTCCTAATAGAATTTGAGTCATTTAAGCGGCTCCATCTTTATTATGGCAACGCGACGGCTAACAAACTTTTATAAACTCAGCGCGCTCGGCTATGCGGTCGTGTATGCTATGCGGTTGAGTGTAAATGCAAATGTCTAAATGCGGCTACAGGCAGGCTAGATATATGGGCGACTGTGGCGCAGGTCGCCAATGGATTTATAAAGTCATTGCAGTTGTCGACGCTGCTGCCGACGCGTCGTGGCATTAAACTATTTTTTTTTTGTTGTTACGCTAGTTGTTGTTACATGTGTATGCCGCGGAGTGTTGTAAGCGATTGCAGGCGGAATTATTCGAACACCATTGCAACGCTGCCATTATATATGGAAGGCTTAAGCCAAAGGCAGACAGATTATGTGGCACGCATGCGCACCAAACAGGCGGCAGCAAGCGAGTGCGCGGAATAAGCGCAGAGAAGAATTTAACAAAATCGAATGTGGCTTTACACCGCCGGCGACATGTTGCATGAAATATGTTGAGAAGAGCAAAAAAAGCGATCGCTAGCATTTTGTTGTTGCAAGAGCGCGCACGAAATGGTTTTCGATTTGGAAAATCACTTGATTATGTGCAACGGCGCAACGTCGATAAATTACGCATACAATGAGCGCGCAAAGGGGCGATCAGCCGCACAAGCACACGTACACACATATACGCGCATGCGCATTCGTGCAACTTAATAATATTAAAAGCCATGTTGCACGTATCGGCGCACCATTGTTGCAAGCACAGCAAGCGCATCTTTGTAACGAGCAAACCCTGCCTTCTTGCCTCAACACATGCGCGCACTTGCAACACAAACCCACACACGCACACATACAAATGTGGTGCGGCGCGCTGGTTGCGTGGTTGCCCGCTTTTGGTTCGGCACAAATGCAGTCAATAACATTTTAATGCAATTTTAGTTGCCCCGCAGAGCTGTAATTTTGCTTAGTACGCTGCCACAGCGCCATTATACACACTGCGCGCGGCTTGCGCTATATCAATTTTCGAAATATTAAACGTTTTCAGCAAAAAAGCATTGGAAGAAAAGAAGAAAATTGGCAAAAAGCGCCCAAATGGCGTAGGAAGATAGATGAGGCCAAGCGCTGAACGCGTCGCCTTTGACTTTGCCTTATGCGGTCAGCGCGCGGCTTCGCGGCTGAGTGGACGCGCTGGTTGGTCATACGCTTGCGCCATAATTGTAACCCATAGCGACTGACCCAATATGTGCGGTGCAGTGTAACGCGCAACCTGCGCTCTTTGCGGACAAAGCAGATGTGGTTATTGGTGCCAATGGCACACACACACACATTGTGAATTTACATGCATTCGTATGTTTAAAAAGTTGCATGCACCGCAAAGCGTTGCGCCTATGGGCATTGTTGCTCCAGTCGCCGCCCATCGTAACCGATAATTTTGATTTACCGTCCACCAGTTATTATTTATAACTTACTTACTCTAACTAGCTGGTTGCTTGGTTTCGTGTCGCATGTGTTCTCATGTTTTGCAAATTTTAACATATACATACTATTATAGTTTCGCTTGAGTACTGATCGATGTTTTCATGTGTATACTATATGGCTTCGAAATTCGTTGAAAGTTGAGACAATGTTTAGAGACATTTTTAATACTTTCAAAGCTCAGCATTCTTTTTCGGGAACTCACTGAAATAATTATCTTTTAGAGATCGAAAAATCGTAATGAACAATTTCCTTAAACCACTGAGATCTGAAAGACCATCTTAAAATAGTTTTTAGATCCTTTTTGTTTAAAGTTTCCGAGTTTTTAAGAAGAATAGTCAAGTGGAAACTCATTAATTGAAAATTGTATTCTTTTAAGTATAACAACTTACAGTTTACTTAGTATCGGACTATATGTACATATAACTACCTTATTTATTACTAGTATACCAAAACCTAACTTCACTTCAATCCACCGTCAACAACCTGCAAAATCTATTATCGAGCAGATATTCAACATGCGCCAAATCTTGGATAAAACCTTTTCGTCGATTTCAAATCTGCATTTGACGGCACGATAAGCTTTATGCTGCTATGTCTGAATTTCATATTTAACCAAAACTAATAAGGCTTTGCAAACTGATGTTGAGCAATACCAAAAGCTTCGTCAGGATCGGAAAAAACGTCTCCGAGAAGTTCGATACCAAACCAGGTTTCAGACAAGGTGACTTCCTATCATACGACTTCTTCAATCTACTCCAGGAAAAAATAATTCGAGCTTGTAGAGCTAAATGGAGAAGGTACAAGAAGGACTGGCGCGCTGATGTAAACTCGGCTATAACCGGTAAGCGCTGTTTACGCCAATAAAGAACAAGAAGAAGATATTCTAGTTCCAGAAAAATAAGCTTTCGAACTTTCACTAAGGTACTTTACAAACTGCCATATTCTTGGTAAAAAGTTAGCATTGAGGGGGTATTCTACTCTAGAATTTTGAAAAATTCGATTTTTTTTCATATATTTAAAGTTTAGACTTTCAAAAATATGCCCTTATACTTTCAAAATTCGACTTATTTTCGGAGATATAGCCGATTTTGCGAGGTGACATCCGTGTTCACTGGAATTGTCTCCTAAACTTTAAACGCGTTTTTCTCGAAACTACTTTTTTTCACACGGTACCGGCATTATCTCAAGTTCTATAGAACCGATTTACTTGAAATTTTTGTGTGAACCTTTTTTATATAATCCTTTATTGTTCCTACCAGCATTGTGGCAAAATTTTTGTTTTTAATATTTTAAAAAAACTCAGGAATTAAAAAAAAAACGTAAAAAATTATTTTTATTTTCAGGCAGTCGCCATTTTTTCAAAAAAAAATGTTTTTTTTCGTGTTCCCTGAGGTAGAGACTATCCTTACTAATTAAGAATTTCTTTTGATATTTTTTTCAGACCACCAGGAGAGTCAGGATCAATGTCACCAGGATGCGCCATTTTTTTACACCTGTCTCTTTCCCCCTCTAATTATTTTAATTTTTAATATTTTTTTTTACATTTTTTTTC
Source organism: Bactrocera zonata (assembly GCA_037783105.1). Lineage (NCBI taxonomy): Eukaryota > Metazoa > Arthropoda > Insecta > Diptera > Tephritidae > Bactrocera > Bactrocera zonata. The sequence goes on along the minus strand of JBAWJQ010000165.1, from coordinate 615,916 downwards.
TGTATTCTTAAGATATTAATAAAAACACCATAAAAAAATGGATGGTAAAAATATTTTTGGTTTTTTTTTTTTAAATAAAATTCAAAAAACTGCCCAAAATTTTATTTCTAGAGTAGAATACCCCCATAAGCACTGAGGTCTACATACGAATCGTATTCAGATTTGGGGACTTAAAATGTTGTCTGATTTCGAGAAAGTCTGGTGCATTGATGACTCTAATATAAATATGGGTTGAAATTGGATTTGCTCTGTCATAAATCATTATTCCTTTGTATTCGTCGGTAATTTTTAATCACTATGTATACCACATATGTTAGTATATGGGAAGCAGCTTTATAGCTGAAGATTTGTGAAGATTGTGAGAATAATATTTTACTATTGTTAGAATACACTTATTTAATGGCAGTGTGTGAAATCCTTACATCACACAGATCAGATAATAGTAATGTTTTATAAAAGCTAAACCCTCAATGTGCTCTTTGTGCTCCCAAGTGAGTTTCACTCAAAAACTCGATAGATTTGAAACGGATATCAAATAGAATGAAAGCTAAGCATTCGCAAAAGTAATGATTACTTATGCCGAAATTCTCTTTAGATTATGATGGTGAGATTTCAGAGACTATTGCCTTGTTTTTGTTATACAATTCCCGCTTTCCTAAGATAGAAGAAACTTTTGATTTATCTACAATTCACACTCGAATATTTTTTAAGAAGAGGATATTTTCAACAATATTTGGGACTTTCCGGTTATATTGAGATAACTAGAAAATCTTTAGAAATAGAATACGAGTATATTATATAAGGTCAGGTAAAAATAAATAAATTATTGCATTGAAGAAAAAAATTTAGTCGAAATTAGCCGACTTTGGAGAAATATGCACTGATATTTGATGACTTGTAGACATTTAATGAAGATAATTTTTCTCATAAAAACCCTCTTCCTATAAACAATTTCCATAAATTTCACTTCAGAGGACTTTTTCACCAGGAAACTTATTCGTCATAGGCAGTGTCTGGTATGTCCGAATTAAGTGTTTGGTCGTAGGATAGCAGCTGGTAGCAAATTATTCACTGCCAATTCCACTAACCTTCTTCAAAATCGACCTTGGTCAGTCTCCGTGGCCCTAGCTACGGTTCACCGCGATCGGAAAGCGATCATTTTCGTTTGACGTTGTCGTAAGTGTCTCACTTTTCATAATCAGCAACACTCGGTTCAGAAATGGATCGATTTTGCTCCGGTTTAGCAGCAATTCGCAAATGGATAGTCGATTCATGGCGCCAAGCAATCACAAAACTGTTCGAGACCTTTTTTAGTATCAAATAATATCTTTCTAAAGCTAAACAGTGCAATCCTATCGTTTTATTTTTACTCGACCAAATATATGCAGCACTTCAATTCAAAAGTAACGCTTCAGTGAAGAATTCTCCGGGCACATCATATCTTGGACATCTAAACCGCCATTACCTAACGGGCTCTGCCCGAAAGTTCTGTACTATATGTTATCAGCGTAGAGGTTTATAGGTGGCAGATTAAGTACCAGTTCAAGAGCCGCCGTTCAAGTTGTTCTTAAAGATACTGTTATGCACAGCGCAGCGAGCCTCTACACCCTTTCCATTGGCTTCCGTATGCCTGTCCACTATATTACTGTATCGTAAAGCACAATTACAATAGCTGTGTAGTACAAGTGCATGAGAGAGGGAGAGAGCTGTCAGTTTGTGTAGAGCATCTGCCTACACGTATATAAAGTATTGCTAGCTTTTTTCACTCTTTCTCCCACGTTGTGCTTCCACTGCAGTTTCCTGTTCAAGATTACCACAAGGTATTGATGTGGTCTTTGAGAGAGGGTTGTGTCTCATTTAACGAAGGAAACCTCCATAGAGGAATTGTGTGCTTTCTAGTGAACACAAGCTGATTCGTTTTCCCACGGCTCAACTCCAGACTCGCTGGTGATGCCCAATCCTGGACTGTATTGAGAGTGGTGTTCATAATACTGCTAATGGTCTATAGACACCTACTTGTTATTAAGATGGCAACGTCGGCCGCATATGCCATTAACTTAGAGGTTTTACCGTCCAAGTTCCTTAGAAGTTTTTTCACCACCATAGAAGCCGAGATAGCACTCCACCGTGCGGAGTATCTCCAAAGACTTCTTTGCTCATTCTAGCGTCGTTCCATTCTGCTCTTATCCTTATAGAGGATAAAAGCCTTCTGATCCAGGGTTATATAGCAGGATCAACACCTATTGACTTCATATTATTCAGAATAGATTCCGTAGAAACGTTGTTGGACACATTCTATAAGGTGCTGGAATGATTCTGCCCGTATCGAGAGATTTGTATGGGTCAAATGAGCGGTTTACCCATTCTACTTTTTTTCTGTAAAGATGTGTTCGGGAATGTTTATCGCACTACTCTCTTCATAACCGATACTTACCCTGAACTTAAAGCGTGGAAAGTGCACATTGACTACGTCTTCCAATCAGTCTTCGTAGTTGTCCGTCCACTTTCCACTACTTTTGCGCATTAAACTGGGCGAGACAGGGCTTTGGATAATAGTTTCTTAAGTCTCGCCACCTCGTTGGTATTTCAAAGCCCCTACAAAAGTTCTGCCAAGATTATGGCTTTGTCCTACCCATCAACTTCTTATAATTCCTTAGAAGATTTTTATAGTCGTTCCAAAACGTTCTCGCCTTCTGCTAGCTTGGCTTAGTTGAAGTATTCCTATACTATATACATATCTATGAATAATATTTCTACCAAACATTTTCAATCAATTTATAAAACTCAGTCCATATGACCATATAAAAAGATCAGTACAAAAACTCTGTAAAGCTTTACTAAGAAACTTAAACAATTAATGACTTAGTCTATATTTCAGCCTATAAAAACAAGTGTATATATTTATCAAGTGGAGTCGCATTCCTCGCATTTAAAGGCAATCTGGTTTCGGAATAGTTAATTCTACAGTACCTAATCATTAATGTCTCTCCATTTGTATGTTTGTTTGTATGCTCCTGCATAAATAAGTGGAAAATGAAGCAATCCTTTCTGGGCGCAAATAACTTATTTTCCAGTTGCTCTTAACAACCGCAGAAAAGTAAATACGAATAAACTTAATATCATTGCTGCAAATGAGAGCATTTCCGCTGGCGGCGTCGAACGTGAATGGGCGTCGCCAGCTTGGCCCGTGCTGGGTGGACCTCAATGCATACATATGTATGCATTTTTTAAGAGCACGGGAAGTTAAAAATACACTGTGATGAAGGAGAAATAAATAAAAGGTTGCGAGCTAAAAATGCAATTCAATTATGAGGCCAAGAAGGTGGAGCAATAAGGCCCTAAGAAAAGCAGTAAGGCGGACTAGGAGTATGAAGGTCGATAGAGAAGATTTCTACAATTGTAAAGAGGAGTACAAGGAATGATAGAACAATGAATCGAATTTAGAATAAATTTTAATATACATCGCAGACCAGCTTTGAGGCAGTAACTTATTTGAGCTCACAGTTGCCTGGTTCTACAAGAAAACAAAGCAATTTTACTTTTTGAATTAGTTGTTAAGCCCAGATTTTGTAATTTTTCTGATTTTAAGTGGTATCAAGTAATTTGCCGATTTACTGCGCTGGCAAAAAATTTTACTAAGGGTCTGAACATTGTGGATAAGATTTATGAACTTCCGTATCTGCATTATAACCGGCGATCCAAGTAGAGGTACTTATCACGCTTGAGATGTGTTAAGCTGTCACATTATTTTTGTTCAATATTGCCTGGCTTTTCTTCATGGAAAGACTTACACCTGAACAACGTTTACAACTCGGTTGATTTTTTTGCGATGATTCACATTCTGTAAATAATGTGTTTCTCGGGCGTAGCTCAACTTTTGGTCAGCATAATCGGCCTACTGAGCGTACTATTCGCAACGCCATCACCTATCTTAAGACCCAGCATTCATTATCGGATAATATTCGACCGAACAGATCATGTTTAAGAGACAGTAAAGAAAACATAACAACCGTAGCTAAGAGTGTATACGAAGACCGTGGAGAGTCGATTCGTCGCCGTTCGCAGCAACTCGGACTGAGGTATGGAACGTCTTGTTGCATTGTACGTCGAGATCTTAAATTGTTAGCTTACCAAATACAGAATTGAAGCTGTTCGACCTTCCTAAGCCCTCTATGGGCTCTTCAAACGATACAAATTTTGTTCAGCGATGAGGACCATTTTTGGCTCAACGGTTATTTAAACCAGAACAATTGCCGCATTTGAGACGAAGAGCAACCAGAAGAAATTCATTCAGCTGCCATTTCATCCAGAAAAAACAATGGTTTAGTGTGGTTGACGGGTCGGTGGAATCATTAGTCAATATTTCTTCAAAAATGATGCCGGTGAGAACGTAATCTTCAATGGCGACCATTATCGCGCCATGATAACCGACTATTTGATGCCTGAAATTGAAGCTCGTGATCTCTGATTTGGTTTCAACAAGACTGCGCCACTTCCTACACATCGCACCAATCAATGGATTTATTGAAAGAACCCTTCGGTGAGCATATAATTTCTAGTTTTGGGCCGCTTGATTGTTGGATAGATACCAGTATTGACGTTCGGTATAGAAAGCGATCTCATTTAAAGCAAGACACAAGAAAACCTGCTAACTTGATTAGAAAGCGGAGAGTAAGAAACAGCTGACAAAGCTTTATTTCCAAGGTATACTCAGGTGTTTGAAAAGGATTTAAAAGTAAGGATGGTATGCTTCCAAATTTTTTCCAAATATTTTTTAAATATGGAGCCTTTGAAGTTCCTTACCATTACCCACAGAGCAAAAATTATGTTTCCTTGAATCAATCCTGAGGAACTATTTACAAACAGACGGTTATAGAGATGAAAGTAGCTAAAATAAGCATAAATAGGAGAAGCAATTGCTCTATCTATTTTTAACCGAGATTAAATATCCAAGAGCATTCTTTTTGATTTCGAATTCAGCAAAGTTTTGGGTGAAAAAATATCATGGAATCAATCTGAAATAAAGCAAGAAATAAAACCCATACACAGGTATACTAAACAGATGGATTCAATGGAAGTTATAGGAGGAATAGGTAGCAAATACCATAACATGTTGCAAGCAGAAGTATTCCAATCACCTCATACGCAGAGAAAATTACTATTATTCAGCAAATAGTGCGAACGGAATATAGTTCGTATTCTTTGGGTTCCGGGACATACACGTATTGAAGGAAACAAAGTGGCAGATAAATTTGCGAAAAAGAGCGGGACAGGACTAGAGACCTTTTTATCCACAGACCCTCATACGATAAAAGAGGAACTGAAACATGAGAATAAGAGAAAACATTAGATTTTTAACCGTGGCGCCACTACGAAAATAAAAGAAATGCGTTCTGAGGAAACTTGTCGCTTATATGAGCCTAAAGCCAAGACGACATCGCGCATATTGTTGGAATGCGATGCTGTGATTAGAAGAATGCTGTCGCATCTAGGAGCCCTAGCACTCATGCAACCGAAACAAACTCATATTAAACCCATTAATCCCGCAAGAAGCCTAGATCTACTTGAAACACAAGGCTTGCATGAAACAATATGAAAGAATCAGAGCGCAGTATAGATCGTTAGTCGCGGTGCTTATGCTCCCAATATACTCGTATCTATAGTGTCTCTGCCAATTCCATGATCCCTGATTCGTCACCTGTGACGATCTTATAAACGTCTTTTGAAGCACCGCGATCGTATTTTTTCAGCATTTCTATACACCAATCCACACGAGCCTTTTTTTGAGCGATTGTCAAATTGTGCGGGATCCAACGAGAACAAACCTTTTTTGCGGCCAGGTGTTCATGCAATATCGAATATATGCTGGTGGGAGAAATGCATAGGTATGCCTCTATCTGAAGGTATGTTACATGACGGTCTTCCATTATCAGTTCACGTACGGCATCGATGTTTTCTGGCACAACGGCTGTTTTTGGACGACCTTCACGGAATTCGTCTTTGAGCGAGCGTCGGCCACGATTGAATTCGTTGTAACAGTTTTTCACAGTGCTATAGGATGGTGCTTCATAGCCATACAAAGATTTTAGTTCATCGATGCACTCTTGTCGTGATATTCCACGTCGAAAGTAGTGAAAAATGATCGCACGAAAATGTTCACGAGTTAATTCCACTTAGTGTTGCCTAGTCCAGAAATATATATAGCAACCTATGTATATGAAAAGGGATTCCGCAAAACAAAAAGTAAGCACTGAAGTGAAGTACCGTTGTTTTTACTTTGATGAAACATATTATTGTGTATAAGAAATGAGAATGAGTAAAGATCTCATATATTTTACTAAGTATTTTGGTAAAAGAAGTGGCTCGCCCTAATGTACTCAGGTACACATATTGAGCACGAATGGAATAAATTGCTGTGCCTGTAGCTTATACTAGGTACTCTATGCCACATAAATTGCATGCACCAAAAAAGGTTTTCGACTTAGATAAATAAAATTATAAAAATTCCTCTTATTAAATCTCCAAGGTTTCCATTTTTTTCCCTCCTTACATTTCGCTTTTCCCAATTTCATTAATATGCAATTTCAATAAATGAAAAATATACTACGATTATTTTTCACTTCGTTCCATTTCATCAAGCCGCACGAACATGTCAACAAGCTGACCCCAACTGAACCTGAACGCCTGCCGGAGCGCGGTGAAGCAATGAGAACCCAAAAGCAGCACACGGCGAAGGCATAACACTTGAACCCAGCACCGAATAAATGCCAGTTTGTCGTGCCAATTCAACGGCATAATAATAATAATCTGCTAAAATAATAATAGTAAGCGGCAAAAAAAGCAACAACAACAGCAACAAAAATTTTGGACCTTCACTTGACCAACTGCCAGAGGTGCGACTATTCATCACAACCGCCAACTAGACGCAGTGTCAGTAAAAACTCAGCTACAACAGCAACAACGTTTACAACAACAAATAACACAAGCAAAAAATGTTGTTGTGGCAGCGTTTTGTGGCCGGAGCTTGTCCGACCACAGCTCGTTACTGCTCGCTATAATTTGCGCTTATCGTCGATATATGTTTTTGTTGTTGTTGTGGCATGCCTCTTGCTGGTTGCTGCCACACAATCTAAGCGCTCGATTAAGAAATGAAATTTTGTTGCTTTATTACAAGCAGTTGCAGGCCACAGCGGCGGCGGCCCCGCAATGGCAACGAACGCCTTGAAATCAACCCTGCAGTCGGGTTAGGCGTCGCATGCTAAGCCTTGCTTTGCGATAGCTTCAAAAGCGTCTCAATTGCAATGCTGCATTGGGGAGGCGCCCTCTTCTCCGCACACGACAGCAATCAACGTTCCTACTCGCGGCTTGTCAGGTTCTCTGGTCTCTTTTTTGTTGCAGTTGTTGTTGTTGCTATTGCTGCTAGCGCTATTTGCTCTGCAGCCAGGCTATCATTACCGCGCGCTCAAGCCTGCTATTTATTTACTTTGCTTACATCGCTTTGTTGCATGCATCTTTTGTATGCAACATTCACAAAAAAAAAAACTAAAATTACAACAACACCAACAAGCGCAAGGGGCGTTTTGTGGCATTTTAATAATTTTTACCCCAAGTTGTGGCAATTCATAAGTGAAATTGCGGAGCGTGATGGTGTCAGGTTTTGGTGGGTGAGTCCCCCTCACTCTTCGAGACCTCGCCTCTACTTTTATATCCTCTCCATTGTTGTAGCTGAACCTCAAACGCTGACTTTGCAGCTCCAACTCCGAACGTTTTATTATTTACACTAACAAACTGCCCCTCTTGGCTTGGTTGTTTTTGTTCGGCTGAGTCAGAGTGCAAAACGGTACAATCACAGTGAAAATTTGACTCCGGAGGCGTTTTTTATTTGAATTTCCCATTTTGGCTTCCCACAAATTTTCCTGCATTTTTAAATACGTACATTTGTAAATTTCGACAATATACGAAGATGGTCCGAGAAGTGCTTAGCCTGCATACAGAGAATTTTAGAAAAATCGCTATTTATTTCTCTATGTGGTCGTCTATATACCTGGACCAACTTAAACCTCATCATTGGCATTTTCAAAGCTGGTACTTTAAGAGTACTGTAGATAGGGCAGCAGTTCGTGGACTGATTTGACCAATTTGTCTGTAGCGACGACGGAGATGTGAACTAATAAGTTGAAATGATGGACGAACATTCCCCTGTTTTTTGTACGATTCCGCGTCCGACTTCTTGCTCTTCTTCAGGTAACCCATATAATAACCTTATTAAAAGGTGGTCATCATCTATCCGGCTGATTAAATAGTCTTCATCGGATCAGGTTCGATAACAGAAGTCTATTGTTTCGATTGGTTCTGGGCTTCAACTCATCGAAAACCTGGGATTGTAGCTTTGAGACGGCGGATTTGCTAGCTGGTGAGTTGAAATGGTGAAAAAACATTTCACAAAATCTGTTTTTGGGCAATTCTACGTAGAATTCGGTGTTGGAATAATAGAACCCCTGGACGGTTTTGGTCATAGTCCGCGAACCTAAGAAAATGGAGGTAATCATCTATCCGGCTGATTGAATAGTCTTTGCTGTTTTTGGAAGGATCTCTCCTGGTAGTCGGCTTAGGTCATAGTCTGCAAATCACAGAAAACGGTGCTCACATTTTTATCAGGCTGATTGGGTAGCCTTCGCCATCTTTGGACCATGTTCGCCTACTGAAGTCCATGGCTTCGGTGGTTTTTGGGCCTCAGTTGTTAATTTTATCGTCAGTCACGAAAAAACCCAGAAACACAGTTTTTGGTACACCAGGCAGTAACTCATTCAAAAACCAAAGTGGCAGCATGTTGAACCCCTTTAAACCAGTCTGGATAGTTGCATCCAAGCGACTCCGCGAAACCAGAACTGAGTTTCTCGGCGAAATATTATTAGTTATAATTTTTTCTAAAATCCACCGACACGCCCACTTCGAGTCGCAGCCAAAACGAATTAGCAATCGATGAGAATGAACTTACGATTGTAAACGCTTTCGGGTGTTAAGGCTAAATACTTTTCGGAACACCCTCGTATATATAATATAAACATATAACAGTGTCTTTGCGAACTTAAAGTTTCTACGTTCGTGTTTGTGCAATTTTCCTCGCGTTGCTTGAGTCATTGGAATTTGTTTTTCTTATTATTTCCTAATTTCATTTTTAACCATTTTTTGCTCGTTTTTCGTTTAAGCTGTTTATTATTTCGAAGCTTGATTGCTTTCTGACACGACACGCCGTCTTATGCATGCATAGATTGGTGTATAATTAATAAGCGCTATTGAGTGTGGCATGCCACAACAGCTACACCCACAGACACCCACTTTGTAGCGTTGCAATTTCGACGAATTTTCTCTTGTTGTTGTCTTGCGGAAATTGCTTATGCGAAAATTATAATTTCCACAGCCCAATGAGTGCCTTGTCGGCGGCATGCCCGTGCGGCAGCTGTTGGTGTTGCACGAGGAAGTCATTAACGCGCTGTTGGCCATATTTTCTTGTACGTATACGTTTCCTCCAAATGCGGGTATGAATTTTTCGTAAGGTAACAACCCCACCTGGCCTTCTTGGCGGGCTATAATAAATTTTGCATAAACAAGGTCCCGGTTTGTTGGTTGGTTTCAAAGCTTCACCGCATATGCTTAGTAAAATGAGTGTTGATGAAATGTTGTTACCGATGTCTAATAATGCCTGACAATGTCTAACAAGAAAATTTTGTTAAGCTTTAAAGAAACCGAGCTAAAGTGAGAACTCGCTGAAGAACGGTATCTCAGCGAGTTGCCGATTAATAGCGCAAAGTCACACTGGATCGTTCTTTTTCGGTCTGTGGAAGGATTCTTTGGATTTTTAATATTTTTTTAGTAGCCACAAAATTCGAGCTTTCCGCTGGCTCCCATGATGTAACAATTCTTGGAAGCTTTAGAGTTATTTGTTTTCTTCTTAGCATAAAATGTTTGTGCCTAGACTTATTTGACAGGGCTATAAATATGCACTGATAACTGATCAAATGCTAAACTGGAGAAAATACTCTTTAAATAGGAGAATATTAAGGTATTTGTATGGTTGGACAGTAGCATTTCAAAGCCACATGATGTAATACAAATAAGATACCCAATGCTTATTCATATTAGTAGTTTTTCCTACATCCAATAAGAGAGAGCTCTGCTTTGTATCTCTCAATTATAATTTCTGTACCAAAAGGTCCATTTTGGTTGAAAGCGTGGCCTAAATAATATCAAATTTCTTTCTAGCAGGGGTCACCGAAGAACTTAAAGTCAAAAAACTGGTCTATATATTGTTACTTCGACTTAGGCCTTTTGGAGAAGGGTCAACTTTGGCACGAACTTGTAGTTGTCGAACGTGAGTTTGCAGTTTTACAGGTGTTTGATAGAATGGGTGAAATTAAGCCAACTTCCTAGAATAGTAAAACGCATCGATATGCTTATTAATATTCTGATATTCCGAATACATATTCAACCCCAGGCTCGCAGTCACTTAGAAAATCATATCACAATTAACAATACAATATACTTTCGACTTAGACCTAAAACTAACCATGTTTCAAGAGATTTTGGTGACAAGCATCATTTACCGTTAAATATATTACATATTGTATATGTATATTAGAAATTTAAAGACTTTTAACGACCCGGCTCGTTCCTGCTTCCTTCTTCTGTACGCAACCGTCAGAATTTGGAGTTCTGCGGTTGATGTCTCGCAATTGTGTGGCATTAAGCATAATGCAAGAATTAAATGCTCATCTTTGACACCCTTTACTGTCATCACCGTCAGATTATTAGTGGATAGACTGAAGTCAATATAAGAATATGGGTCTCGTTCGGGGCGTTGGTTGTTTTGTTTAGTAACTTTTTTTACGCTTCCGGATGCAATCCACGGTTCCTGGACTGAAGTCAAGTCGTAGCCGCCCATATCTGAGTTGAGAAGAAGGTCGGTGGGAGCGATCTTACACTTGTTGGCGTTTACCCGGACTAAACTTAGCTCCCGGGTTTGTACTCTCAAAATGCTTGTTTTTCACGATTTCTTCTGTCGCGATTTCTTCTATGTAGCGATCCTGCTCCGTTTCACTTTTCTCTAACGTGATTTTGTTGCCCTCTCGTGTACAGAATGCAGTCAGCCGCCGGTGGATGTATTCATTTACTGATTTCGTCAAGCTTTATCCTTTTCTCCTTTATTGGGATAGACACCGCTTACGCGGACTTAGCCGAGTTTACAACAGCGCGCCAGACGTTTTTCCTTTGCGCTGTCTGGTGCCAATTGGAGATTCCAAGTGTAGCCAGGTTTTTCTCCACCCAACGGAGTGAAGGTCTTCTACCTTCCTCTGATTTCCCCGATATTCGATGCAGTATATTCTCAGAGCTGGAGTGTTTTCATCCATTCGGAAGACATGACCTATCCAGCGTCCAGGCTTGTCTACGGCTTCGAAGTTATGACTGTCAACAGGGATGTGTTTGTTTTATGACAGGAGATATTTCGTCTTGCCTTCGTTCAATACCAGAACCATTTGCTTCTCTTCTTTATTCAGTCTGGAGAAAGAAGAACCAACGACGCGGTTGTTATGGACAATGTTATTGATGTCTTCGATGTATTCCAGCAGTTGAACGCTCTTGTAGAAGATTGTACCTTCACTATTCAGATCTGCAGCTCGAATTATTTTCTTAGAGAGCTTAAGTATTAGTTTTGCCGGGCTATTAAATTTAGACATAGCGCCGTAAAGACTGCTCCTTTTCGCCCGCATTCTATCGCTGTAATAGCCGCAGCGCACGTTCTGGGGTCGGGCTCGAGTACCGTTGAAATATTTCTCGGTCCACCACCTCCAGTTTCAAACCTCTCCATAGGTTCGGAAGCCTTCTGACAACTTCATTCGCACATATCAGTCGCGGTTCATCATTATATTTTAGTATTTTGAGTTCGCTAAGCCATTAAGCTCCATCAAATAAACTGAGGGTTGCTTTGGCGACCAATCTTGAAAAGAGGTAAGTACTTTACTTGAGCGTATTTTTTCGATAAGCTCGATAAGTGATACTTCGCATCTCTAACAACAACAATACTCTACATATATTGATATAATTTTATACTCTTGTAAAATGTGAGGTGATATCTTCCCATGCCTCTCTTTCTCTCTTGGAGCAGGAAGCTTTAGAATGAAATGAGGTGAGTAAACTTAAGTGCTCATGGATTTTGGCACCCAATAGTATCCTTAAAAATACAACAAAAAAGCTGCAAGCTTAGTTCCGATGTTAACTGTAGCTCAGAACTTTTGTTCGCTTGAAACATTTTTGATTTGCTTCCGTCATCTGATTTCCAACGAATTTCTCACCTCACTGTAATTAAATATTTTCGACTGAAACTTAAAAAAATTACGCATACATTAAAATTAAGAACTGGAAAGAAAACCCCGAAAAAAAAAATAACAATAAAATGTCCAAGAAGATTAATGTGACAATAAGAGAGGCTGTCAAGTGGAGCCGTTATCTAAGCAATCGCAGCTTAATTAATATGCCAGCGCGGAATAGAAACCGAAATAGTGTTGGGCCATAAATGAAGCACCCAAGGGTGTGAGTTTGGAAAGAAGTTGCTGGTGTGGAAGCGTGACTACATATGTATAAATGTACATATGTATAAATGTAGGTATATACAGGCGAGTAGAAGAGTGTATACTAATTATGGCTGCTATATGCTACGGATAAGGCGGCGCAACAGCGACCATTGCGGCAACTTTAATGAACTCGATTTCGGTTTATTATTGTATTATTGTATTTATAGTCAGCCCAAATTCACACTAAGCGCACATTAACATTTTTATTACCACAAAGTAATCATGGCAGCACGCTGTGCGCTTATAGCCACACGTGTGTGTGTGTGTGTGTTTGTTTTAGAATGAAAAAGTAATTAATTAAATGTTGCTTGGAATAATTTCATTTTCCACATATTCGTTGCCGCCCATCACTCCATTGCTCCATTACTCTGTTTTTTTTTTTTTTTTTTTGTTTGTAAGTTCTAATAATAAATGAGATTCTGACGAAGCCACAGCGGTCCGGCGTTATTTGTCTATGAGAAACTGCTCATTTTTCTAAGTTGCACTGCTTCGTAAGTGCTTTAACAACGCGAAAAGGCAATTTTTAGCTTGAATTACCAGCGTTTCCTTTTTTCAATTCCATTTAATTATAATTAAACGTTTGATGCTTTGAAGAATCACGCCTGCAACGGCCGAAAGTCGCTGGCAAAGTAATCAAAGCGGCGAAGTGTGAGCAATTGGTGGCGTGCGTGTGAAGCTGCCGCACAATTATGTATTGCAATTGACCGCGTAAATGGCCGCTGGAGCGCTGGGAGCTCGTCAAGCCAAGTGGTCGGCTGATGAAAGCGTTTATTGCAGCTTCTGGCTGCTTTTTTTTCGATTTTCTCGAGAGCAACGAGCTTCTGTATTTACTGTAACTGTAAGCTAGGAGTCTATTGCGTGGGGCATTGCCATTGGCCTTTTAGCTACCGAAAAATATAAATAATATTTATTTGATTGCTAATGTTTGTAATTTGAGGTTATTGCCTCTGAATATTTCTAAAATTAGAAAAGTTTAAATCAAAAAGGCATTTCTAGGTTCAGTTCAATACACGAAAAGCAAATCCACCTTACTGTCTTCTCAGTTTCAACAGACTTAAGCTACAGCAGATATCACTTTTGGGGACTTCGCTGAGAAAATGATTAATCCAAGATTTTCTAAAGACTTTTCTAATGGTTGGACCTTACAGCATATTTGTTGCTTTATTTTTTCGCCGTTTTTTCCAGTTTAAAAATGTTAGTGGTGAAAATAGTTTTCAGTATTTTCGTTGGAAGCATTTTGAACATCCCATTTCTTCTAAGAAAATTTAATTCAGACTGATGAATTTAATTGCGCACCCAAATCGATCTCATAATTTCGTTAATGTTTTGGGTATGAAGCGGGTCCGTTCGTACTAGAAGACCTCAATCTTATGCAAAAACGACACCGAATAGAGTTCGCAAAAGATATTCTTGACAATGTCGGAGGATTCTATATGCATTAAATGAATCATTATCATACATACATACTATATGTCAAAAATTGTCGACCAATTTCTGTAAACATATAGCATTATCTTGACAGGCCTATATTGCAGTGCGAAAATGGACAAAATCGAACGGAAATTCTTATTTATAGTATTATATATCTCCCGCATAACACAATTTTGAAGTTTATAGATTCTTTCACTTTCCAGTATGCAAAGAGCGTGAGGCTCCAATATCGGTGCACCTTAGCGCCTAAAATCGGACTTTTAGAACAACCGATTTACTTTATTCTTACCTTAACAATACTCAGAGATCATCTTTTTCTGTTAGTAAGATGTAATAATGTCAAAATTAGATTAAAAAAAAATCATTTCCGCCTTATGGTCTCTATAAAGTCAATATGCAAGATATATTCTTCTTCTTCTTTACAGGCGTAGACACCGCTTACGCGATTATAGCCGAGTTAACAACAGCGCGCCGTTCGTTTCTTCTTTTCGCTACGTGGCGCCAATTGGATATCTTAAGCGAAGCCAGGTCCTTCTCCACTTGGTCCTTCCAACGGAGTGGAGGTCTTACTCTTCCTCTGCTTCCCCCGGCGGGTATTGCGTCGAATACTTTCAAGATATATTATCAAACGAATATTATTGAACGATAGATAGTAAAATTTAGGCTTTGCACTGCGACATATGTATGTTCTATTGTGATCCTCCCTTTATTCCATAGGGTCACAAAGGTTCAGCATCCTGAACAATTCCAGGGGATTTCCTTGTCCTTCACCCGCACCGCCACTAGATCCAGCGTTGGAAACTCTGAAATACAAAAGACGTCTAAATTGTGCCTAACTACTAAACGAGAACCAGGTCTCTCGTTACAAATATCCCAAATTACCCCAAATTACCTTGCATCTTCTCTAAAGATCCATGGTCCCTGGATCAGGAGGATACCTAAGTCATTTGATTCGAATCCCCGCTCGATGATAGCCGAGGCTGGAGAAGGGCTGCTGCCCCTCTATGTTGTAGTCAGTTGTGGTTATTTTTGTTGTTTTTGTGGTTATTGTTGCTGGTTTTCTTATTCTGCTTCGTACGACTATCAGCCCAGCTAGGTGAGCCCCTTGGTCTATTCTTTTCCAGGAGTACACAAGAGTCCGCCGCGGCAGAGTTCCTTTAACGTTACTTCCCAAGGCGGCCCAGTGTTGGGAAGGATCTGTTTTAATATGCCGAATTTACCTTCTGGCTACAAATTATCCAATTGCCACGGGAGTCGCATTATACCCTGGATTAGGAGATGACAGCTCTTGATTGCAACGCCGTACATTACCACTCACACCGGTTGAAAGGTGTCTGCCATTCGCAGAGGATTAAACGATACCATCGTTTATGTTTGAGAATGTGTAAAACACAGCTCGCATATACTATTTACATAAATATAATCATTTTTGTTACAATAGCAGACTTAATACCGAGTTTATTGGTATTTACGTAAGTTTTCTTCCTCAAACTTCGAGGAAACATATTCTTGAGTGTATTCTTCACTTGGGTTACATGGAGTTCCAAGCGATCTTAAGAAACACAAGTTTTCGAGATATTCTTGACTTGGGTTATATGAGACTCACGGACTTAAAGTTTTGGATTTTTTTTGTTTAATTTAATCCAGTAAAACCTATAGAATGTTGTTCTCAATGCTCAATTTGATCCAAGTAATAAAGTCTTGCGGTATTTTTATTGAATCAATTCGTGTGGGACCCATACATCGAGCTTCTTAGTGACTCCAACCTTCTTCAAGTGGTTAGCGCATGAAATGAGCTTTCCAAAAAGGTATAGCATGATCCGATGTGACGAATAAAACTAGAACTACGCGCTTTC